>JAVGWX010000020.1:21991891-21995626 GCA_036924085.1 Ariolimax columbianus | reverse complement strand
ATGCATCTAACACAATCGAGCATTTACAGTGCAGTAACAACAAAAACACACAATATAACCTCACGTACCTCCAGCAAACAACATACACGGTTTATACCTAAAACAAAGAGGATATGTTTATATACCTCCACACACAAAGTAACTATATATACCTCAACTTAGAATGTAACTATGTATACTTCAAACAAACAAGATAAATCCAAATATAAATTCATACAACATGCCAGTTTTTACTTCAGCAAACTGTTTACTAACAACACACATATTTAGCTCATATACGATGCTTAAGTCTGTTTACAAATAGCACATCCACACACACATGTGACTTGCAGAACACAATTTAAGTGTATTGGAGAACAAATGGATCCAGCTAACACGATACACTTAACTGTGTTTATGAACAACAAACATACACCCAGCTAACACGACACACTTAACTCTGTTTATGAACAACAAACATACACCCATCTAACACGACACACTTAACTCTGTTTATGAACAACAAATACACGTCATTACGGCACACACAAAACGTATAATACTCTGTTTCCTGAAAAAAAATGACACACACACGTGGGTGCAAATGCATATTACATTGTATACAAACAACCAACTTAAAATACTGACCTACAACAAACGAAACAAAGATTTACATTAACCTCACAAGCAAACATGCCACAAGTGTACATACGAGAGAGTAAAACATAAACTCTAACGTTGTTTATTCATTTATTAACAGAACGAGCCATAATAAGGTTACTGTCTGACTACTCCTCATACAAACCTACAGTCACAACGTCGTACACATACAAGTCAGCTATGTACGCAAACATATACTATCCAGCTATAATCATACACATACACAAAACCAGTCAATAAAACAAACGTACAACTGTCCAGTTATACACATATAACACGCCCAGTACAAGACCGTATGCACTCACCAAGCACAGCTAGATCCCTCAGAACAAAGAAGGAACAACTCTCGGATGACAATGTTTACACGTGAGGGAGACTATACCCGACTCTCACGCCAGTGCTCACAAGCCCACACGCCCAGACCGAAATGGGCTAAGCTGTCACTGCTACTAGGCAGATCGTTTTTGTACATCTAGGCGGTAGATTTGCCATACCGGCCGTGGGGTTACTACCCAACTTGGGTGCGGGGATGTAATACTTCACAGCGTGAGTGTGAAGCTTGGGTGGTACTTTGGTAGGAAAGAATAGCACCACTGTAACGTTCTATTCTTGGTTGCAACACTCGATTCATGATAGTTGCGCAGGTACAGAGGTCTTCAACCTAATCTTTTCATTGTACCCTTTTCAACATACGTCAGAATGTAATCCCTCGCTTTCCAAGATAGTCGGACTCAAAATGTGCATTCCAAATAATATTTGATAATACTGTAATTATTTTGTCTACAAACAAAATACTGCATTTATTGAACAAAAGAAAGCTATCGACAGGATTGACTGAAATAGAATTTGGACAGTAATGGGGGAGAATAGGATACGTAGCCAGTTATTTGACAATGTGAGGGCTTTGTCCCGAGGAAACGATATTGTGGTGGGTACGGAGGGCGGGGTCGTAGAAGCTATTCCAATCACCAAGCGTGTGCGTGATGGATGTGTTCTGTCCCCACTGCTATTGTAAGAGTTATATGGACACAATTGTGTCAGATGTTAATCAGGCTGTAACACGCGATCCAGATCGTAATTCCATATATATTCTTCTTTATCTTTTTTTTCGTTCTCACATTCCGCTACCAAGACCTGAAAAGGGCTAGTAACAGGATGTTGTCTAGAGGACGGAATGCATTGTGTCGTAGTTTACAGCTTGACTGCGATATTTGTACGTTTCGGTCCGACACATCCGATTTCAGCAGGCATTTTTGGGTACCGGGTTAGCCTTCCCGCTTCAATCCCTTCTCCTTAGTCAGTTTTCTCTGTTGCAGCCTGGTATCCAGGATCATCCGCGTGGAGGTGTAGAAGGTTCTTGGCAGCTCTGGTTCGTTGGTCATGAGGCTAACAGTCCTCTTTGAGTGGCCGACCGCTGCAGTTCCTGCGCTGCTCGTCATCTTGATCCCATCATTCCATACATGAAGTGCTATTTGCAGATGACCAATGCCTAGATACCAAACCGACAAACACAAATTTTAAAATCACTTTGCCGTGTTTTATCCAACTTGCGATAAGTACGGCTGTCTTATCAGCAGGCAAAACATACAGATCTGGCGTGTTAGGGTTAGGCAAAACATACAGATCTGGCGTGTTAGGGTTAGGCAAAACATACAGATCTGGCGTGTTAGGGTTAGGCAAAACATACAGATCTGGCGTGTTAGGGTTAGGCAAAACATACAGATCTGGCGTGTTAGGGTTAGGCAAAACATACAGATCTGGCGTGTTAGGGTTAGGCAAAACATACAGATCTGGCGTGTTAGGGTTAGGCAAAACATACAGATCTGGCGTGTTAGGGTTAGGCAAAACATACAGATCTGGCGTGTTAGGGTTAGGCAAAACATACAGATCTGGCGTGTTAGGGTTAGGCAAAACATACAGATCTGGCGTGTTAGGGTTAGGCAAAACATACAGATCTGGCGTGTTAGGGTTAGGCAAAACATACAGATCTGGCGTGTTAGGGTTAGGCAAAATATACTGGCCAAGACCCACACCTCGATTTCCACGTAGTCCTCCCTGGAAACGGGCTGTTTTTCTCAATAGTCTGGCTAACCCCTGAAGCAGTGAGCGACATGTAGATGAAGCCAAGTATAGCACAATCGCCTGAAAGGACCCCGGCCCACCATCATCAGCACGCTCAGAATGTGAGTAAAGTTACTTTAACTCACCATTTATCGTCCTTTTCAGGGCGCACAAAAGAGTAAACTCACTCACTGTGGGCATCCACAACAATAACTACATCAGCAGGTCTAAATCGGCAACCCTGAAGGTCATCATAACGCACGGGCCGCTCATCTTAAGCATTTAGACCGTGGTTCTCTAGCAGGCTCAAGGCGACAGATACCTGAGTATAATTTTCTCGGAAGACAGCAGGTGCGCCATAGAAATTGAGACCAAACGCCAGAAACCAGCATGACGTCACTTGTAGCTGCCGCGTCTGCTCATTCCCACATTAGTCTGGTAACGGAGCACGACCGACACCACTACATAACAGCATCCTTTATGAGATGACAAAGAGGTTCGTGTGTCTCTTTGGTTCTAAACCCTTCTGATCTTGTTCAATAAGATTAGCAGACTTAGCAACTGACCTTGACCTATGGCGTAAGGTTTCCTTTCATCTGAATTCATGGCGACGACTGCAACTTTTGCCCTTACATGAAGTCTTTGTGAAACCACTGACACGAGCCATTGCAGTAGTAGTTTCAGTAGAAATTTTATTGACCTGATGAGGTGTCTATCACCATGTGCATTCCGCTTTACTCTCTGTATACGACACGCTAAAATGATTAATCGATAAAACATGTATAGGTAATGGCTCAGTGATTACACAAGGACAGAAACACAAACCACCATGTCAAGGCCTTTGTCGGTGGACAAAAAGCGAACGAAAATAATTAACAAATCATTTTTTTTTTAAATCGAAGTTGATGTAACATGAGCGGTTTAAGTTAGCCGTCATTTACCGGATGTGCCAGGAAAGTATGAGATGCGGCGTGCCAGTTGTGAAATAGAGCGGACCATACAAATGGTCAGTACAATCGCACACGAACAGATACA
>JAVGWX010000020.1:21619391-21986891 GCA_036924085.1 Ariolimax columbianus | reverse complement strand
CCCAGTGTAACTTCGCATCTTTGTGTGAGACTAAAGTCGGTTGGTACTGTTACCCTCCCAGTGTAACTTCGCATCTTTGTGTGAGACTAAAGTCGGTTGGTACTGTTACCCTCCCAGTGTAACTTCGCATCTTTGTGTGAGACTAAAGTCGGTTGGTACTGTTACCCTCCCAGTGTAACTTCGCATCTTTGTGTGAGACTAAAGTCGGTTGGTACTGTTACCCTCCCAGTGTAACTTCGCATCTTTGTGTGAGACTAAAGTCGGTTGGTACTGTTACCCTCCCAGTGTAACTTCGCATCTTTGTGTGAGACTAAAGTCGGTTGGTACTGTTACCCTCCCAGTGTAACTTCGCATCTTTGTGTGAGACTAAAGTCGGTTGGTACTGTTACCCTCCCAGTGTAACTTCGCATCTTTGTGTGAGACTAAAGTCGGTTGGTACTGTTACCCTCCCAGTGTAACTTCGCATCTTTGTGTGAGACTAAAGTCGGTTGGTACTGTTACCCTCCCAGTGTAACTTCGCATCTTTGTGTGAGACTAAAGTCGGTTGGTACTGTTACCCTCCCAGTGTAACTTCGCATCTTTGTGTGAGACTAAAGTCGGTTGGTACTGTTACCCTCCCAGTGTAACTTCGCATCTTTGTGTGAGACTAAAGTCCGTTGGTACTGTTACCCTCCCAGTGTAACTTCGCATCTTTGTGTGAGACTAAAGTCGGTTGGTACTGTTACCCTCCCAGTGTAACTTCGCATCTTTGTGTGAGACTAAAGTCGGTTGGTACTGTTACCCTCCCAGTGTAACTTCGCATCTTTGTGTGAGACTAAAGTCGGTTGGTACTGTTACCCTCCCAGTGTAACTTCGCATCTTTGTGTGAGACTAAAGTCGGTTGGTACTGTTACCCTCCCAGTGTAACTTCGCATCTTTGTGTGAGACTAAAGTCGGTTGGTACTGTTACCCTCCCAGTGTAACTTCGCATCTTTGTGTGAGACTAAAGTCGGTTGGTACTGTTACCCTCCCAGTGTAACTTCGCATCTTTGTGTGAGACTAAAGTCGGTTGGTACTGTTACCCTCCCAGTGTAACTTCGCATCTTTGTGTGAGACTAAAGTCGGTTGGTACTGTTACCCTCCCAGTGTAACTTCGCATCTTTGTGTGAGACTAAAGTCGGTTGGTACTGTTACCCTCCCAGTGTAACTTCGCATCTTTGTGTGAGACTAAAGTCGGTTGGTACTGTTACCCTCCCAGTGTAACTTCGCATCTTTGTGTGAGACTAAAGTCGGTTGGTACTGTTACCCTCCCAGTGTAACTTCGCATCTTTGTGTGAGACTAAAGTCGGTTGGTACTGTTACCCTCCCAGTGTAACTTCGCATCTTTGTGTGAGACTAAAGTCGGTTGGTACTGTTACCCTCCCAGTGTAACTTCGCATCTTTGTGTGAGACTAAAGTCGGTTGGTACTGTTACCCTCCCAGTGTAACTTCGCATCTTTGTGTGAGACTAAAGTCGGTTGGTACTGTTACCCTCCCAGTGTAACTTCGCATCTTTGTGTGAGACTAAAGTCGGTTGGTACTGTTACCCTCCCAGTGTAACTTCGCATCTTTGTGTGAGACTAAAGTCGGTTGGTACTGTTACCCTCCCAGTGTAACTTCGCATCTTTGTGTGAGACTAAAGTCGGTTGGTACTGTTACCCTCCCAGTGTAACTTCGCATCTTTGTGTGAGACTAAAGTCGGTTGGTACTGTTACCCTCCCAGTGTAACTTCGCATCTTTGTGTGAGACTAAAGTCGGTTGGTACTGTTACCCTCCCAGTGTAACTTCGCATCTTTGTGTGAGACTAAAGTCGGTTGGTACTGTTACCCTCCCAGTGTAACTTCGCATCTTTGTGTGAGACTAAAGTCGGTTGGTACTGTTACCCTCCCAGTTTAACTTCGCATCTTTGTGTGAGACTAAAGTCGGTTGGTACTGTTACCCTCCCAGTGTAACTTCGCTTCTTTGTGTGAGACTAAAGTCGGTTGGTACTGTTACCCTCCCAGTGTAACTTCGCATCTTTGTGTGAGACTAAAGTCGGTTGGTACTGTTACCCTCCCAGTGTAACTTCGCATCTTTGTGTGAGACTAAAGTCGGTTGGTACTGTTACCCTCCCAGTGTAACTTCGCATCTTTGTGTGAGACTAAAGTCGGTTGGTACTGTTACCCTACCAGTGTAACTTCGCATCTTTGTGTGAGACTAAAGTCGGTTGGTACTGTTACCCTCCCAGTGTAACTTCGCATCTTTGTGTGAGACTAAAGTCGGTTGGTACTGTTACCCTCCCAGTGTAACTTCGCATCTTTGTGTGAGACTAAAGTCGGTTGGTACTGTTACCCTCCCAGTGTAACTTCGCATCTTTGTGTGAGACTAAAGTCGGTTGGTACTGTTACCCTCCCAGTGTAACTTCGCATCTTTGTGTGAGACTAAAGTCGGTTGGTACTGTTACCCTCCCAGTGTAACTTCGCATCTTTGTGTGAGACTAAAGTCGGTTGGTACTGTTACCCTCCCAGTGTAACTTCGCATCTTTGTGTGAGACTAAAGTCGGTTGGTACTGTTACCCTCCCAGTGTAACTTCGCATCTTTGTGTGAGACTAAAGTCGGTTGGTACTGTTACCCTCCCAGTGTAACTTCGCATCTTTGTGTGAGACTAAAGTCGGTTGGTACTGTTACCCTCCCAGTGTAACTTCGCATCTTTGTGTGAGACTAAAGTCGGTTGGTACTGTTACCCTCCCAGTTTAACTTCGCATCTTTGTGTGAGACTAAAGTCGGTTGGTACTGTTACCCTCCCAGTGTAACTTCGCATCTTTGTGTGAAGCTGCTATATGTTGCTATCATCACAGTTAAACCTCGTATATTTGTGCCAGACTGAAATCAGTTTATATATTCGGAGTTGAGCGTTACTTAACCTACGACTTTTCCTGTTAAACTCGTAAATAAACCGATCTAAATCTCAAATGTGAATTTAAAAAATACTTTTCTATTTTTCTATTTGTTTTGACCACCGGTTGGAATCGTTACCATAAACTGTATTTCTTCTTCTTTTTCTTCTTCTTCTTTTTCTTCTTCTTCTTCTTCTTCTTCTTTGTTTGTTCTCCAAGCCCCGCTGTCAAGCCTAGAAAAGGAGAACGTTGTCCGGAAAACGGACTGTGTTGTGCAGCAGTTTACAGTTTGACTGCGATATTTGTACTTTTCAGTCCGACACATCCAATGTTCAATATACGAATTAGCGAGAACAAAACATAAACTATGATGATCATTATAACTCCTGCGCCATTCAAGATAAGTCTAAATGATATTGCTCTTCAACAGGCCCACGAGTTCAAGTATTTGGGCAGTATTTGTTTCGGCAGACGGCAGGATCATCAAGGAAAGTGAGAGTAGGTGCCAGAAAACATCTGCTGTGACTTATCAGCGGTCTCCATTGCTTTGGTACCCGAGCTTTAGTTGGGCAACAAAGCAACAGCTGATAAACAGTATATTTCTGTCGACTCTGTGCTGCCAATGCCAAACATGACCTCTCCCCAGTGCGTGAGAGCAAAATGTCGACTTGTGAAATGCAGTGTTTGAGGAAGGTCATCGGTGTTACCAGGAGAATGCGGAACGACGACATTCGTTGTATCGCCCTCACTACGTCTTGTGCCGAAACATTTTGAGACAGTAAATAAGTCATTTGGTCATCTCATTAGAATGCATCCTCATCAACTTCCACTCACAGCTTACAATGCTGGTAGATCTGGCTACATAGCACGGGGGTGACCGTGAGCCAGATAAATGACAAGAGAGTGATAGTGCAGCGACACGGGCTCACATTAACCGACGCAACACACTTGGCGCAGGATAGACGACTTAAGCTCCCCACGCCGCTCAACGGCACAAGTGGAAATAAAACTAACTAACACATCCGATTTCAGCGGGGCATTATTTGGGAACCGAGTTAGCCTTCCCTCTTCGATGCCTTCTCATTAGTCTGCCTGGCGTGTTGCAGTCCTGCTAAGGATCACCACGTGGGGGTGGAGAAGGGTCTTGACAGCTCTGCCTCCGCTCTGAAATTGCTTGTGTATTTTCCAGTAGCGAATGACAGTGTTATTTTTATACCATTTGGTAGGTTCAGAAATGCTCCTGCCCCTCCGTTCTGTGTTGTATTTGTTACGGAACCGTCGGTGTATGCATGGGTCCAGTCCATGCTTGGGTAGTTTTCCGTTATGTAACTCAGGGTAGTATCTCTTCTTTCTTTTTCAGACTGGCAGTTTTTGTTTCCAATACTTTATATATTTTCTACCGCCTCTGGAAATATATGCTGCCTCCAGGTAGGTTTTCGTACAGTAGAGATGGGCTTTGGTGTTAGTGCGTTCATGGGGTTTTCGTGCATTGGCTATTTCTGCGCTTTAGTTTTCCATTTCCCATTTCCGAAATTGTTTAGTCTCTGGTGCATTGGGATGGTCAGTCAGTCTTCTGAGTTTCTCTGATTGCAGCTGGGCTCTGCAGTCTCTTCTGTCGGTCATGGATTGCAGTTTTGTAATCTTTTCAAGTTCTACAATTGGCGTTGACTTCATGCCTCCTGTTATAACTCTCATGGCTTGGTTTTGAAGTTTGCTAACTTTATCGAAGTTCGCCTTTGCTGCTGTTGTCCATGCCGCAATGCCATACTCGAGAACTGGTCTCACTCTTCTAGTGTACAATTTCTGTAGTATACTTTCGTCTGACTTGACTGATTGAATGCCAGGATGGATTCAAGTATTTAAGTGACTAAAATCATTGTTTGAACTGAAGCTGTTGGGGTAAGGTATAGCAAGTTGTACCCACAACCTCACAATTCGACTTTGCAATTACCCATTTTACTTAATTTAGCGTCTTTGTACTAGTTTAGAAGACTTTGCAGAGTCTGTATACAACCAGTTGCATTTGCATTACCCTGCTTTAAAAGCTGTGCGCATCCAATCTATTTTTACATGCATTAACTGTTTACCTCCACTATCTCTTGGGGCAATGCATTCGAAGTATTCACCACTCTCTGACTAAAAAAATGTCATAATATCCAATCTGGACCTCTCTTTAGTTAATTTGTAGCTGTGCTGTACCCTCTTGTTCTCGTTGGTGGTTATATTTTGGAAAAAAAACGTGTTATAGTCTAATAGTCCTTTACTGTGATTGTCTTATAAACCTGTATTCATTCACCTCGAATCCTTCTCTTTTCTAGACACAGTAGGTCGGCTTTTCTGAGTCGTAACTCAAAACTGCAATTATGGAATCCTACTATCAGTTTTGTCGCTCTTCTTTGTATCCTTTCCAGCATGTTTATATCTCCTCTACGATAAGGCCTCCATACCTGTACACAGTACTCCAATTTAGGTCTAACCAATGATGTATACAGTTTGACAATTGCTTAATTACTTCTATGTTTAATATTTCTTTTTTATCATACCTAACATTGCATTTGTCTTATTCACTGCTACCTGAACTTGGTCACTCACTTTACATGTATGCTGTATTATAACCCTTAGGTCCCTTTCCTTATCTATCTTTCTAATATTGTTCTCGCCCATTATGTAATTATGTGTCATTTTGGATCTACGTTTGTGGATAATAATAATAATGTTCACTTAGCGTCTGATGCCTGTTGCCTCAGTCGGCCACATCCATGACCCACAGCTGTGGCGGAAGAGGAGGTTGCTACTTGCTGGAGCCAAACTGTTTGGGGACGGCCTCTTCTGTCAGTCGAGGGAAGACTTTTGGCGCTGAGGAAAGACCTTTGTAGTATCTTGTGGGCAGGAGTTTCCTGGTCCAGGCGTACAACATGACCGAACAAAGAAATTCGGCGCGGATCAATTGTTTCTGAGATCGGATAAAGACCTGTTTTAGCAGAGTCCTCCACGTTGCAAATGTAGTCATGCCATCGGATGCCCATAATACGCCGCTGGTTACGCATATGGAAGACCTTCAATCTTGACATGTAATGTTTCAGCAATGTCCAGGTTTCGGAGCCGTAAAGCAGGACTGGGACCACGCAGGACTGGAACCACGCAGGACTGGAACCACGCAGGACTGGTACATGCGGGTTTTTGTCCCGAAGGACATCTTGCCATTACTCCACACACGTCGGAGGTCGTGCATAGCGAACGCGGGTAGTCCGATCCGCCTTGACATATCGGGACGGCTGCGTCCATCGGATGATATGATGCTACCGAGATAGATGAATATGTTTGTGTCCTCCGCAGTGTGACCTTGAGTTGCAATATCCTGGGGTGCTGTGTCGGAAATGAGTTTCTGAACTTTTTTTTTTTTTTTGCTTAGATGTTTGCCCCACTAGTTTCTACTGGCGGAGGCGCGCCATTTTCCACCCCAGACCGTAGTCCATTGGGCGATATCAGGACGCATAAACCAGTGCTTGGATGCGTGTGTGTATTTGTATGTACCTAACCTAGTGTTTTCCGTGTTGCAGGAGTGTTTTCATGTCATTTGGCGGTTCTCTCCCTGATCCTTCCTGTGAGCGATTGGTGGTTGGCAAAATCAGATTTCCTTTTTTTTTCTTTTTTTTTTTTTTTCTCCGAGTTGAAGGTACTCTCGTCCAGATTCGGAGGTTCTGTCTTACGTTCGTTTTTCAGTGATTCGTGTGCCAAAAAGGGGGAATGGGTATATTTATCCTAAGTATCTCATCTCACGGTGTTTGTTTTTTTTTGTTTTTTTTAAATCGTCATCATATATTTGCAAAAATAGTGAATATAATATAGTGAATAACATGGACAGCTATTATAATGTTGACTCCATCGTTATCTGTATTAATGTGGACAGCGATTATAATGTTAACACCTTCCATTTGTTATCTGTATGAATGTGGACAGCTATTATAATGTTGACTCCACCGTTATCTGTATGCCTTCATTTTCGTCTTGCCGGAATTTCACTTTTTCACGAAGCGTAAGATCAAACGTATAATGTAGCCCCCTAACAGAAAGCCTGTAGGCGATTTCTTAGTTCTTAGTCGACCTGTACTTCTACAGGGGCAGATGCCCATGTGCAGGTCCCAGCTATGGTATGAGCTGGATATAGCCGGGAAAAGGATTTCCTGCTTAGCGGGCTAGGCTTGGGCAGCTTAATACTCTGCAGCGTTGGGACAAGTGCCACGGAGGGTGGTTAACCGATGTGCGAGTCCATCTTAATAAACTCAAACACTAGAGCAAAGTAGACCCGCAGCCTGTTAAGCACCATCCATGCTGCTCTAAACAAACCACCTATAGCCATGGCCGATGTTATGCCATGTCACACAGTTAGTCGCCTCTTACGACATGCTCTCTGTGAGGCAGTAGTACTATTCTTGTCCGTGCCATACACAAAGACCCCGGCAGACCACTGTAGGCGAGTAGTACAAGAATACAGGCACTGTAACCTTCCAAGCAAATCGTAAAGGGCAACTAAAACGGATTGTTCGTGGGGCTAGCAGGCTCTTCATGTAAAACAATTCCTGCTGAAACCGCCGCTGCCGATTCTCAGATACAGGCTCACTGTAAAGAGACAAGTTTTAGTGTTAGCCCAGTTCACCGGAAGCCTAGGTGGATTGAGGGTGTCTCTGACACACGGAGGAAGTTACACCTGACGACAGTACAAGCACTCCTACTTTGCGATGACAGGAAACCGATGCATCCCACCGTAAAGGTTGTTAATCTTTGACCTGAAGCGAATAAATCAACCGAGTGAAGACTGCACCAAAGCACTGCTAGTGATTTTGGCAGCAATGGATTTTGGTAGAAATAAGTTTTGGTAGCAATGGATTTTGGTAAACATGGGCTTTGGTAGCAATAGGCTTCGGTAGAAATGAACATTGGTAGCGATGGGTCTTGGTAGAAATAGTATTTGGTATAAATTAGCCTTGGTAGCAATGGGCTTAGGTAGAAATAGGCTTTGATAGTAATGTGATTTGGTAGAAATAGGCTTTGAAAGTAATGTGATTTGGTAGAAATAGGCTTTGAAAGTAATGTGATTTGGTAGAAATAGGCTTTGAAAGTAATGTGATTTGGTAGAAATAGGCTTTGAAAGTAATGTGATTTGGTAGAAATAGGCTTTGAAAGTAATGTGATTTGGTAGAAATAGGCTTTGAAAGTAATGTGATTTGGTAGAAATAGGCTTTGAAAGTAATGTGATTTAGTAGAAATAGGCTTTGAAAGTAATGTGATTTGGTAGAAATAGGCTTTGAAAGTAATGTGATTTGGTAGAAATAGGCTTTGAAAGTAATGTGATTTGGTAGAAATAGGCTTTGAAAGTAATGTGATTTGGTAGCAATGAGCTTTGATAATAATGATGATAATGTCACGTGCCGTCACTGCATCAAAAGCTGGCTAGAATGGGTCTGCAACATTCTCTATCAACTGTCTTGATGTTACACTCCGACAGACTGTTAAGCCCATCGGTTAATGTTACACTCCGACAGACTGTTAAGCCCATCGGTTAATGTTACACTCCGACAGACTGTTAAGCCCATCGGTTAATGTTACACTCCGACAGACTGTTAAGCCCATCGGTTAATGTTACACTCCGACAGACTGTTAAGCCCATCGGTTAATGTTACACTCCGACAGACTGTTAAGCCCATCGGTTAATGTTTCACTCCGACAGACTGTTAAGCCCATCGGTTAATGTTACACTCCGACAGGATGTGTTACCCCCATCGCTTGATGTTACTTTCTCATTTATAACGCCGTCTTCCTCTTGTCCGCCTACCTTCACCCTTTTCCTCCAGTGTTGTTTTCGGTTAGACAGTGCTGTCTTTGATTCTGCGCGTGCAATACTACTATATATTATATCTAGCGATTTTACTGTTTTTCTCAATGCCTGTATATTTAGAACATGTCGGTTTAAATTATATTTATCCATGATGATATCACCAGAACACAGGCAGGGAAGTTTTTACAGCAGTGAGATAAGTGTCAAGCAAGTACGGGAGTTCAAATACCTAGGTAGTATGTTCACTGATGACCGCAGATTGGACAGAGATATCGTACATACAATTCAGAAGGTGAACAGTGTTCACTATCAAAATTGCACCGATTTTGAAACAATTTAATGCGCTTCTTTGAGCTAACAGAAGGCTGATGAATGCACTGTTTATTTCTAGAATGTCAATCTTTTCTCTTACTGGAAACACAAACGAGTAAGATCCAGAGCTGCCAGACGGTGTGAGAAGTGCAATAAGTAGATAAACAATCCGTGACCGAATCCACAACATCACGCTGAGACAAGCGCTTAGGGAGGCTGGTTAACCGATGTGCGAGTCCATCTTAATAAACACAAACACTAGAGCAAAGTAGACCCGTAGCCTGTTAAGCGCCATCTATGCTGCTCTAAACAAACCACCTATAGCCATGGCCGGTGTTATGCCATGTCACACAGTTAGTCGCCTCTTACGACATGCTCTCTGTGAGGCAGTAGTACTATTCTTGTCCTTGTCATACACAAAGACCACTGTAGGCGAGTAGTACAAGAATACAGGCACTGTAACCTTCCAAGCAAATCGTAAAGGGCGACTAAAAAGGGATGTTCGTGGGGCTGGCAGCCTTGTCATGTAAAACCATTCCTGCTGAAACCGCCGCTGCCGATTCTCAGATACAGGCTCACTGTAAAGGGACCAGTTTTAGTGCTAGCCCTATTCACCGGAAGCCTCGGGGGATTGAGGGCGTCTCTGACACACTGAGGAAGTTACATTTAACGACAGTACAAGCCGCGAGATTATGGGAACAAACCACATTAGTGTTTACATTGACGCCCCAAAAAAGAATAACAAATTAAGTGCTTTGGTCATTTAGTCAGAATGCCTTATGGCCAGCCTGCAACGAGAGCATATCATATGCAGTTCTCCGGTCCACGTGCAAGATGCCGACCTCGACGTCGAGGGATTAAGGGTGTCTTTGACACTCTGGCAGTTACACTTAGCGACAGAACAAAATTTCCACTTGGCAATAACAAGAAATATACGCATTCCGCTTCTCTGTGACGCTTTATGGCAAGTGCAGTAGGACATCCCGCTTCTCTGCGACGCCTTATGGCAAGTGCAGTAGGACATCTCGCTTCTCTGTGACGCCTTATGTCAAGGGCAGTAGGACATCCCGCTTCTCTGCGACGCCTTATGGCAAGGGGCAAGGGCAGTAGGTAAAACGAAGAAGATAATATTTGTGTTTGCTATGTGAGTCCTGTATCCGGTTAGCTCGAAATCTTAGGAAGGCATCTAGTAGAATGGAAACTTGACTTTAAACGGCCTGCTGCCTTGCAGATGAGGTATTGGATTATCAATGGCTACCAGCGGAAGTCAACCGAGAAACCCCCGCAGAGTTGAATATTCCAAGTTCATCATGGACCGAGAAAATTGAAAATTAATCACAAATGGCGTTAACGGGATAAACGACACGCGTGGCAAGAAGAAACAGAGGTACATGACCGGAACGCCTACCAGCAGGTCACTTGATGTTTAAAATATTTGATGTTCCTAATTTTTTTTAATTTTTTTTGCGTTCGCCTTATTTCTCTAATCCCCAAGGCGGTGTGCGTTGCACTGTGGTTTTTATTTTGCGCCTGTCGGCCCAGTGCATCCGACTTCAGCAATCATTGTATGTAAGGGTCTGCTTCCTCCTGCATTTTCTAAGGGTTTGCTTCCCCGGTGTAACGGCCGGTGCTGCGATGGGGATCGAACCCAGCACCTTCGGGTTGTGAGCCGTGCCACTTAACCACTAGGCCACGCCGTCCCCTTAATATTCCTAATTGGTATGTTCTTCACTATATCACTTCCCATTCCTGACTCGCCAGGATTATTTTAGTTGTTTCCTTTCTTTCTTTCTTTCTTTCTTTCCAACCAAATGCGACCCATTTTGATATGTCTTGCATGGAGTATAATGGACTAAATTATGGACTGAGTGCCGCGAGGCAGGTGAATAAATTACGTTAGAGGGAATGTGCAGCGACGCCACTCACATTGACCGACGCAAAGCACTTGGCGCACTACAGACGACTTAAGCTATCCACGCCGCTCAACGGCACAAGTGGAAAGAAAGCTAGCAAAGTGATTAACTAATCGTATAATGAACTGCGGATACACAGAGAGAAGAAAAAAGATTATGACAATAAAAGTGTTTATTTGAATCCGGGTATTCAATCAGGTAAACTTACCTAATGCCAGGTAACCAAATGCTGTTTCAATCCGTGTCTGTCCTTCGCCCTGGAGTATTATGATGGTCCAAAGTTGTGGTCTTCATCCCGTTGGCGAACGACCGCGCTGACAGTTTTAACTTAACGTCTTTATACTGGTTTAGACGACTCTGCAGAGTCTGTATACAACCAGTTTCATTTACATTACCTTTCTCTAAAAGCTATGCGCATCCAATTAATTCTTAAATGCATTAACTGTCCCTGCCTCCACTACATCATGTGGCAGTGCATTCCAAACATTCACCACTCTCTGACTAAAAAAATATTTCATAATATCTAATCTGGACCTCTCTGTAGTTAATTTGTGGCTGTGCCCTCTTGTTCTTGTGGGTGGCTGTATCTTAAAAAACTTGTTATAGTCTAATTTATCCATTCTTCTATTCAATATATAAACATGTATTTAGTCATCTCGAATTCTTCTGTCTTCTAGACACTGTAGGCCGGTTTTTGTGAGTCTTTCCTCATAACTGTAAATCTGGAAACCCACTATCATCTTTGTCGCTCTTTTTTGTATTCTTTCCAGCAAGTTTATTACCCTTCTATGATAAGGACTCCACACCTGTACACAGTACTCCAATCTAGGTCTAACTAATGCTTTATACAGTTTGACCATCACTTTCTTGCTCCTAAGTTTAATAGTTCTTTTTATCATACCTAACATTGCATTTGCCTTTTTCACTGCTACCTTAACTTGCTCACTCACCTTACAAGTATGATCTATTATAACCTCTAAATCCCTTTCCTTATCTATCTTTCTAATAATGTTCTCTCCCATTCTGTAATTATGTTCCATATTGGATCTACCCATGGGGATGACTGTACATGTATCTACATTAAACTCCATATGCCAGCTTACATACTATTCTCGAATTGTATCTAAACTGTAGTTGTATGGTCTCCAGAAAGACACACTCCTCGTCCATCTATTGTCAGTCATGAGGACCACATGGCCGGCCCATCTATCGTTAGTCAAGCGGACCACATGGCCGGCCCATCTATCGTCAGTCAAGCGGACCACATGGCCGGCCCATCTATCGTCAGTCAAGCGGACCACATGGCCGGCCGATCTACCGTCAGTAAAGCGGACCACATGGCCGGCCCATCTATCGTCAGTCAAGCGGACCACATGGCCGGCCCATCTGTACTTTCGTATTGACGTAGGGTCGACGACGTCCAGGAAATCGGTTCGGTCGCAGATGTCTGTATTTTGGATGAGGTCCCTTAGGGAGATATTTAGAACTCTTCGCTCCATTCCTTGTTTCGGTAATATGTAGCTTCTCTGCGTCTGAACTGCGTACACCCAAAATTTATAAACCATTACCGGGATAAACGTGCTACTAAAGGTGGGAGCTCTGGCCTTGACTTCTGTCATCTGCTGGAGTATCAGCTCAATACGGTTGAATCTGAGCCAGAGTTTAAAGTAAGGGCTCTTCAACCTTTGTATACCTGGCGCCTACTTTTATAACTTTCGTGATAGTCAATTTCCCTTACATGGGACGGCGTGGCCTAGTGGTTAAGTGGCACGGCTCACAATCCGAAGGTGCTGGGTTCGATCCCCATCACAGCACTGGCCGTTACCCCGGGGAAGTAAACCCTTTAAAAATGCAGGAGGAAGCAGACCCTTACATAAAATGCATGCTGAAGTCGGATGCACTGGGCAGACAGGCGCAAAATAAAAACACAGTGCAACGCACACCGCCTTGGGGATTAGAAAAATAAGACGAACGCAACAAACAAAAAATTCCCTTACCAGCCACTGAAATCTAAAATACAGAAAACTTCATGATCGTCCACTGTACGCTTCATGATCGTCCACTATAAGCTTCATGATCGTCCACTATAAACTTCATGATCGTCCACTATAAACTTCATGATCGTCCACTATAAACAGAACGTCGCTCCCATCACAGCCCGTCGCTCCCATCACAGCCCATCGCTCCAATCACAGAACGTCGCTCCCATCACAGAACGTCGCTCCCATCACAGAACGTCGCTCCCATCACAGCCCGTCGCTCCCATCACAGCCCGTCGCTTCCATCACATCCCGTCGTCCCATCACAGCCCGTCGTCCCATCACATCCCGTCGTCCCATCACATCCCGTCGTCCCATCACATCCCGTCGCTCCCATCACATCCCGTCGTCCCATCACATCCCGTCGTCCCATCACATCCCGTCGTCCCATCACAGCCCGTCGTCCCATCACATCCCGTCGTCCCATCACATCCCGTCGCTCCCATCACAAGCCGTCGCTCCCATCACAGCCCGTCGCTCCCATCACAGCCCGTCGCTCCCATCACAGAACGTCGCTCCCATCACAGAACGTCGCTCCCATCACAGAACGTCGCTCCCATCACATCCCGTCGTCCCATCACATCCCGTCGTTCCATCACAGCCCGTCTGAAAGATACTGGATCTCTTGCCAAATCTTAGCAGGTCCAGGGACACCCCCAAGCATTCTATGTCATCGTCGTGCAATCGCCTTCTTGCTATCATTCCATCCATACCCTTCTATCCATTCCATTCTATCCATAGCATTCTATCCATACCATTCTATCCATAATCATTCCATCCATACCATTCCATTCTATTCATACCATTCTATCCATACCATTCTATCCATACCATTCTATCCATTCCATTCTATCCATACCATTCTATCCATACCATTCTATCCATACCATTCTATCCATACCATTCGGTGCATGAACCCACTGATCAAAGTTTGAAACTTGTTCGTCCAAGCCCAAAGGCAGTTCCCCGCTTGTTACCGCTCTCTCAAGACCGTTGGGTCTTTTAATGTCAACAAAATATTTCAATTTTTTCTTCATGATGAAATTTATGAACCAGTTCTCCTATATGCCAAACTCTTGTCAAATGTATACATTCTTCTTTTTTTGGGCCCACGGTAGTCTAAGAACCTTTCTATAACATTTCGACTCGAAGGACTAGAGGTTTGGGTAGCTGTCCGTTTCACAGTCGTATGCTGCCACGTGAAAAACACATTTTTCTCAAAATCTTAACTTCTGTTGGTTTGCTGGTGTTCTGCGATGGTTTCCTCAGGTTGTGTTTTTAATGCAGCATATAATTTCTGTTTGTTTCAGAGTCGCATGCTGCCACGTAAAAAACACAGGTTCTCAAAATCTTAACTTCTGTCGGTTTGCTGGTGTTCTGCGATGGTTTCCTCAGGTTGTGTTTTTAATACAGCATATAATTATTCTGCCACAGCCCACATGGAAGCTCAAATCGCCCACTAGTTAGCGCTAAGGTTGAATAGCACTGGTCTAAAACGTTTAATGAGCATCATATTTGGTTGGAAGAGACTGTACTACATGAGACAGATTTATTCATATATCTCAATACCAATATACACAAAGTAAAGAGGCGCAGATATAGATATCAAAGTAGGAATAAAAGGCGAGTTATATCGAACATCCTTGCGATATGGCATTTTTGGAAATCAAAAGAGGTCTAAGTTAACCACACGCAAATACAACTAAAATGTGGAATCCGTCCTATTGTATGACTCTGTCTCGCGGGGAACTGCCTTTGGGCTTGGACGAACAAGTTTCAAACTTTGATCAGTGGGTTCATGCACCGAATGGTATGGATAGAATGGTATGGATAGAATGGTATGGATAGAATGGTATGGATAGAATGGAATGGATAGAATGGTATGGATAGAATGGTATGGATAGAATGGTATGAATAGAATGGAATGGTATGGATGGAATGATTATGGATAGAATGGTATGGATAGAATGCTATGGATAGAATGGAATGGATAGAAGGGTATGGATGGAATGATAGCAAGAAATCGGATGCAGCAGGCCCTAACATCGCTGGAAGAGTGGGCGAACTCATGGCTGGTCAAAATAAACGAGGAGAAAACCACATGCACAATATTCTCGCTTTCATTAAAACCCCAAAGTACCAAATTAAGTCTAAATGGCAAATTCCTGCAGCCAAACGACAACACAACCTATCTGGGAGTCACATTTGATCGGCGCATGACATGGAAAAGTCAGATTGAGAGAAACCGAATGAAAGCCAGAGAAAGAATGGCAATCATGAGGAAACTTGCTGGCACAAGCTGGGGAGCAGACGAAAGCATACTAAAGAAACTGTACACTGGAAGAGTGAGACCAGTTCTCGAGTATGGCATTGCGGCATGGACAACAGCAGCGAAGGCGAACTTCGATAAAGTTAGCAAACTTCAAAACCAAGCCATGAGAATTATAACAGGTGGCATGAAGTCAACGCCAATTGTAGAACTTGAAAAGATTACATAACTGCAATCCATGACCGATAGAAGAGACTGCAGAGCCCAGCTGCAGTCAGAGAAACTCCGACGGCTGACCGACCATCCAATGCACCAGAGACTAAACAATTTGGGAAATGGGAAACTAAAGCGGAGAAACTTTGCAGAAATAGCCAAAGCAAAGATGCACGAAGATCCCATAAACGCACTAACAACACCAAAACCCATCACTACTGTACGAAAACCTACCTGGAGGCAGGATATATTTCCAGAGGTGGTAGAAAATATACCAGGTATTGCAAACAAAAACTGCCAGACTGAAAAAGAAAGGAGAGATACTACCCTAAGCTTCATAACGAAAAGCTACCCAAGCATGGACTGGACCCATGCATACACCGACGGTTCTGTAACAAACACAACACAGAACGGAGGGGCAGGAGCATTCCTGAACCTACCCAATGGCAGAAAAATAACACTGTCATTCGCTACTGGTAAGTACACAAGCAATTTCAGAGCGGAGGCAGAGGCACTGAGGGCGGCAGTGGAAGAAATGGTGACACACAGTGAAAATGAAAGCCATATAGTCCTGCTTACAGATGCTCTCGCCGTAATCACAGCGCTAAAAAGCCAGAAAAATACTGAGCTTAATGACTTAAGAGCAGCACTCTGCAAACTGTGCCAGCAGTCCGCACCAAATAGGGTAGTGGTACAGTGGGTCCCATCACACTGCAACATCCAAGGCAACGAGGAGGCAGACAGACTGGCAAAAGAACGTGCAAAACTACCACAAACAGATACCAGTATGACGTACGAAGAGTGAAAACGGCTAATCAAAGCCAGATACATGACCAAATGGGAAACCGAACATACTGGTTACACCAAAAACGATGCCTATTACCAGTTGAACCGAAGAGAGCAGGTCGTTGTCTTCAGACTTCGCACTGGCCACAATAGGTGGTACACCTATTCAACAAATTGAAGATAGGGTGTACCGACGAATGCCCGTGCGGTACTGGGAAAATGACCGCTGAACATCTGCTGCAGAACTGCCCGACATTCGAGGATCAGGGAGAGCAGATGTGGCCATCACCAGTGGAACTGCAAGACAAGCTCTATGGCAGTGGCGACAGCCTCAGGATGACCGCCGCTTTTTTCGAAAAAATAATGGTTACTGTCTGACTGCGTACGAAGAAGAAGAAGAAGAAGAAGAATGGATAGAATGGAATGGATAGAAGGGAATAGATAGAATGGAATGATTAAGGAATAATAAAGGAGATAACCGGGCAGATATTTGTAGACCTTGCGGTAAGGTAAGGTGCTGGCGTTGGATGTAAAACAGAGAGCACAGTATAGCGGATAGAATTACATGACATGTCCTGTTTTAGAGTCCTCAAGACATAAGAAGTAGAGTTAGACCCAAATACTGCGCGGGAAAAAAACTTGCGACAAACATGAAATCAACAGAAAGGCCAGGACAGCTATGGAATTTTTGGCAGAGTATTGAGGATCTATGTTCAGTAGGGAGCGAACACGTTTTGATTGATATAGGTAGTTATCGACATGAACTGATAATATTTTGTTTACCTTCAAATTCACGGCCATTATTTTGTGCTAAAATGCATCACACAGTTGTGAGGGATATTTTCGACTATGTCATTCGGCAAAACACGACAAGCAGGTATTATTAGGGAATAAACATTATGCGTTGTTGTGTAAGAACATGGATGTGTAAGGACATTATGTGTTGTGTAAGAACATTGTTGTGTAAGGACATTATGTGTTGTGTAAGAACATTATGTGTTGTTGTGTAAGAATAGTATGTGTTGTGTTAGAATATTATGTGTTGTGTAAGAACATTATGTGTTGTTGTGTAAGAACAGTATGTGTTGTGTTAGAACATTATGTGTTGTGTAAGAACATTATTCAGTGTTGTGTAACACTATCGATATTTCAAGCACACACTTATCAAGCGATACATGCATAAGACACCTTATTATATATGAAACATGACAATCCTTGCACACTTAAAGTGAGCACCACAAAGACTCCAGTATCTACCACGCGGAGTCCTTTCCTATCACTGATGCATGCCTAATGTTCCTATTAAAGGTGCATGTTCTTCAGTTGTATAGAAATCTATTCTCAGCCTTAAGTGCCGGCATATTGCTCACATTTCTCTTCTTTATTTAAGCTTCGATTTATTTTGAGGACCGCTAGGAAACATAATTTGTCCATTTTCCATGTATATAAGATATGTGAATTGCGTAAGCTCCAACCGCAAACAACAAAAAAACTATAAAAAAACAGACTAAACAAAGTGAATAGAAATGAAAGAAGAAGAATCAACAAAGAGAAACACAGTGTTCCGTTTGAATCAATACGCGACCTACTTTGCTGCCAGCGGATGCCTTTCATTGTTACTTCACTGGGGTCCTGTATCAGCGTGGATTTAGTATAACTCAACTTAACGTCTTTATACTGGTTTAGAAGACTCTGCAGAGTCTGTATACAACCAGTTTCATTTACATCGCCTTGCTCTAAAAGCTATGCGCATCCAATCTATTCTTAAATGCAGTAACTGTATATATTAATTGTATAGTATTGCTAATAATTGGAGCGTTGGTGTTTGGTGAGCAATGGGAATAATGTCCTGCAATGGGTACTGGTAGACTAACAATAGAATTGCCATCTGAGACGAAATGTTAGTCTTCACTGTCGTGAGTCTCCGCTTAGGTACTTGCGTCTTAATTCACCCCAGATAAAAGAAATATATATTTTTAGTTCCAAATTTTAGTTAGTGACGTCACAGAATAGTCCATTTTTTAAACTGTTAGGGGTGTCAATTATTCTGTTTGAATAGACGAGAATTTCTGCGTTTGTTGCCGGTTATTTCTGCCCTTAGTAATTAATTTCTTGAATCTCTCATCCAGTTTCTACAGCAAAATGGCATTAGCCATGCTGTCAGACGATGTAATAATGATCATGAAACCCAACCCTAACTGTAACACTAAACCTAACCTTCGCAAAACTGAATATAACCATTTTGTGTACACTTACGTCGTTATCTAAGTCTTTACTTATTTATTTAAAATAAAATTATACCGACCAGTCCTCCCTTTAACGCGAAATGGAATGTCTCGCGACGAACGACGGGAGCCCATGGAACTCTGTTTGGGGTGAATTAAGACACAAATACCTCAGCTTCTGTGATATTTTCGTTGATCAGCGCTGTCCTTGCCTTCCATAACTATAGCAGCCAGGTAACCATTTACAGCGATGCAGTCGATCTCACAGGTCCATTCTACAAAGAGTGTGTAAAGTGGTGACCATTAAACTACTCCATAATGCAGGCTGGACCACAGCCTACTGTAGATAATAGACTAAATAATGAAACGCATGTTGTGACAAGGTTTATAATCAATCCATGCTCCACACAGAGAAATAAAACAAATTCGTGGTACAAAACACATCAAAACGCCGTTGCGAGTTATCCTTTCACAGAATCCTGCCCTGAAACCAACTCCATGTCCATCTTTGTTTCCCGAACACACTGTTATAGTTGCACTGATAGTTGACACATGCAAGTTCCGTTATTTAGTCAGCCGTGGAATGTGACGCTTCAAAGGGATTTCTCCGTGAGTCAGAAGGCCAGTATCTACAGTAGGCTGTGTCTCAACACCTGGTTTTTACTCTCGATGAATGGCAAGGCAGGTTGAAATATTCTGGAATTAAGATTTGATCGTTGGTCGTCATATATGAACCACGCCGATCATACCATATCTGGGCCGAAGATGCAGTCAATGAGCTGCCAGCAAATAGTAACTCATAGATGTCTACTTACGTTAGTGTCAGCCAATTTGAGCTGGTCTAGATCCTGGCCTACTTTAGATAGACCGTCTGACTCACCGAGAAAATCCCTTTGATATGTCACATTCCAAAGCCGACTAAATAACGCAGCTCATATTGTGCCAAGGTTTATAATTAATCCATGCTCCACACAGAGAAATACAACACAAATACGGATCAAAACACAACAAAACATCATTGAGAGTGATCTTTTCACAGAATCCTGCCATGAAACCAACTTCTTATCCATCTTTGTTTTCCGAACACGCTATTATAGTTGCACTGATAGTTGACATATGCAAGTTCCGTTATTTAGTCAACCTTGGAATGTGACGATCCAAAGGGATTTATCAGTGAATCAGAAGCCTGTATCTACAGTAGGCTATGCCTAGACCCTATTCCACCTCGAAGTGGTGGCTCTGAAAAATGACTGCATCCGTTGAACATGCCTGAAAGAAATGGCGGTCGAAGATGGTTCCAATAATGACGTTCTAAAAACACAGAAAAGTGTAGATATCGCAGCCTCGCTGTAAACTACGGTACAACGTAACACAACGTCCTTTTCAGGACGAACACAAAAGAAGTATAAAAGAAGATATCATACAGACGGCATACATCAATTAACAAATATCTGGGGTTTCCCCCCCCCCCCCAATATAATAGAAAGACCAGCACAAAGAATACAAGCAAGAAAATAGCAGAATAGACAAACTTGGCAGAGATGGACAGACAAAGATCTTTAGACTCAGATCGGAATATTTCAGACTCAATGCCCACCTCCACAGAATGGGTCTTAGAGTATCTGCAATGTGTGATCTATGAAGTGCCCAAGCATACAGCAGAATATATCTAGTGGGACTGCCCCATTAGTGCAGACGAAAGACAGGCAGTCTTGTCTGTGGGAACTAGCAGTCGGAAACTAGCGAAGACCTGGAACGCATAGTCTCCTTCGTGAAATTCACCGGGCTAGAAGCATATCAGCAGTTGATCGAAGAAGAGGTTATATCATCATAATCATGTAGCATGTCCTTTGTAGAACGTCGCTCCCATCACAGTCTGTCTGAAAGAAACTGGTTCCCTTGCTAAAACTCCAGCCTCCGCCACAGTCATACCCAGGCATTCCTGGATATCTTGGTGCCATCGACTTCTTGGTCTACCCCTTCCTCTTTTGCCTGGCACCATACCTTCCATCACTGTTCTATCGAGACCTTTGTGTCTCTTGATGTGACCAAAGTATTTGCATTTTCTGGTCATAATGGAATTGATAAACCAGTTCTCCTCTATGCTCAACTCTTGCCGAATGTCTATATTTGTTTTTTTCTCTGTCCAGGGTATTCTGAGGATATTTCTGTAACATTTTGACTCGAAGGATTCGATTCTTTGGAAATTTTGGTCATCGTCCATGTTTCGCAGCCATAAGCTGCCACAGGAAAAACACAGGCTCTCAAGACTTTTACTTTTATCATTTTGTTGGTGCTCTGCTATAATTTCTTCAGGCTGTTCAGTCTCTGCATTGTCATAGCTAGTCTTCTTCTGATTTCTTTCGAGCAGTCGCCATTTTTGTTAATACTGGAGCCCAGATATTCAAAATGTGTGATCTGATCTATTTCCTCACAACCCACTGTAAATTTATGCTGACATTGTGTTTTGTTGGTGGTCATTATCTTTGTTTTATTTATATTTATAAACAGGTTTTGATCTTTACTATGTCCATTTACAGCTGAAATTAGCTGCTCTAGCCCTTCCGCACATCTTGATAGTATCACTATGTCATCTGCTATTCGTAACTCTGGAATCTCGTACCCCCCAATGGTAAATGGTTCGAAACTTTCAATGTTCTATCAGAGGTTATATCAGATATCAATAAATGGGTGGGCATCCCCAGATGTTAAATGACACGATGTAAAAAGTTGGGAAGTATCCAGGATTAAGGAATAAAACTGTTCCTAGTTAGCAGTACAGATACTTACGTTGTGATAATGAGACATATATTCGACAAGGTATGAGCTAGTCTATGCCAGAGATTATATGCAAAGAACGGTAGACTTGAGGCGCTCTCTGTACATGTAATCTCTAGGTTATAGTTTCTGTTGCCAGAAGTGCATGCTTATTTGCGTCAAATGGTTTTTCCAACTTTATTTTTCACTTACGACAGCAGCTATTGAATTTATAACCAGAATAGCTATGCAGCGACATTTTTAAATGCACGAAATTAGCATAGGATTTCTCATAGGATATTTGTTCTCTGTTGTGTCTTATACAGAAATCATCCTACCCAATTGTTCTTCTGCTGACAATTTATTTATTTCTGCACCTTCCCGTTGTAATTGTGTTCTTATTGTTATGTTTTCAGGTGTCAGCTTTGTTAAATCAAAAGCCATGTATAGTTAAGCCTAGAGGACATCTGTGCCTTTATTAAGCTTGTTGACAAATCGTACTGATGTTGGTCATATGTGTTTTCCATGTCCATATGTATTGAGCTTTAGTTGTAGGACAAGTTCAACAGTCACTTTTATCACGCTCCTCTCGTGTCCCTATTTTTAGATTATGTAGTGGTCAGTGACAAGTCTGACGATTACCACTTCTGGTAATATGCATCACTTTTGGTGTTCCAACTGTTGCTGTATCTTTTTCTTCTTCTTCTCTTCGCTGTTTTTGCCTTTCAGCTTCAGGTTATAACGTAATTTAACTTAACGTCTTTATACCGGTTTAGAAGACTGCATGCTGCATACAATCAGTTTCATTTACATTTCCTTTCTATGAAAGCTATGCGCATCCAATGTATTCCTAAATGCATTAATTGTCCCTGCTTCAACTACTTCCTGTGGCAATGCATTTCAAGCATTCGCCACTCTCTGACTAAAAAAGTATTTCCATATTTCGAATCTGGACCTTTCTTTACTTAATTTGTAGCTATGCCCTCTTGTTCTTGTAGGTGGTTGTATTTTGAAGAAAAAAAACTTGTTATATTATAGTTTATCCGTTCCTTTAATTATCTTATAAATCTATATTTAGTAACCTCGAATTATTCTCTTTTCTAGACACTTTAAGGCCAGTTTTTCTGAGTGATTCTTCATAAGTGTTTTTCTGGAATCCCACTATCATCTTCGTCCTTTTCAGCATGTTTATATCACCTCCACGATAAGGACTCCAAACCTGTACACAGTTCAGTTCAGTTCATCCCGTAACCCATCAGGTCGTTGGGGCACACATGAAGACACTCCCAAAATCCCACGCCAGCCCTCTCTGTCTGTATCTCACCGGGACGAAGGCCTGACCACTCAGTGATGTTGTCCACCCATCCCTTACTTGGGCGTCCTCGCCCTCTCTGTCCCGGTACGGAACCAAAGAGTATCGAGTTGGTAATTCCGTTGGACCTCGCGACGTGCCCGCACCAGGCCATCTTTCGTCTTTTGATAGCTGTGAATAGAATTCAAAAGGACCAACAGCGTCTTCAACTCTCTGATGTATTCTACGTTCATGACCCGATCTTTATATGTAACATTTATGAGTTTTCTATAGCACCTCATTTCCATTGCATGTATTTTGCCCTCGATATCTGCTGTAATGGTCCAGGTCTCGCAGGCATACAGAAATATTGATAGCACCAAAGAGCGCATTAGTCTAACTTTTATGCCGAGGGCGAGCCGCTTGTCTTGCCATATAGGTTTCAGCCGAGTCAGCGCTGCTGTTGTTTGTGCTATTCTTGCAATTACCTCTGGCTTCGATCCCTCTTCACTGATCAATGATCCCAGATATTTGAAACGTTTTACCACCTCAAGTTCACAGTACTCCAATCTAAATCTAACTAATGCTTTTTAGTCTGCCATGTGTCGTCTTAATTGCAAAAGGCAAAGCCACCAGACCCAGAAAACCCAGACATGAGTTCAGCTACAAGGAAGATGAACAAAATAACGTATTAAACAAACTCCGCCAGACCGTCAAGCGCATGCCCACCAAAACGGCTTTTGTTCAGCCTCCATGGTGGAATCCCATCGTAGAAATAGCGTGGATAAATAAGGAGATGGTAACAAAAGCGTGGCGGAAAGTCAGAAAGAGAAGGCCGATGGATAATGGTGAGGTTGCCAACTTGTGCGACAAAAAAATGAAATGCCATTAATTTTTTCAAGGCCGTGGCAAGGGAATCCAAAAGTGAGAGATGGGAGGAATTCATAACAAGCGTAGGGAAGGATAGCACCCTACAGAGGTTCTGGCACATGCATTGACAGTACCACACGGTCATCATAACCATGGGCAGTGAATGTAGGAAGGGGCGAAACAGCCAGACAAAGCTCGAAGTCAACCAGCTGATAGGGGCCAACACGCATGAAAGTGATACCATCATATACACTGATGGGTCGGTGCAAAGTAGTGGAACATCAGGCTGGGGTTTCTCGGCTAGAATAAAAGACCGGATCGTTGCTGAACGAAGTGGCGCATACGAGACTACAACATCAAGTATGGAGATGGAGGCGGTGACTCAAGCTCTGAGGTGGCTGTCTGAGACATCTTCAACAGTAGCAGTCATCGTGTCAGACTCCCAAACACTACTTCGAAAGGTGCAGAATGGGTGGCTACGACATGAGTGGATAGCAGCGCTGGAGACCTCAAAACTCCAGGGGCTGGTGTGGATTTACTGTCCTGGTCATGCCGGGGTTCCGGGCAATGAGCGAGCTGATTTTTGGCGTTACAAGCACCCATAACAGGCTCAGTGGACATGGATAAAGGTGACATAGTGAAGGTTATCAAGGACTACCTGCTGGAAAACCACACTGCTTTGGATGAGTCTGCAAGGCACAGGCTGCGGCACTTTGGAATCAAATTAGGATTCAGTGGATCAGGGAACCTGAGAGAACGAAACAGGAAGGTGTACAACCAACAGGGTACAGGGACCATCAGCATCCACACTTTGCGCTATCTGCTGAGAGAGACTGAGCACCTATGGGTATGCCCGGAGTGCAGTGAAGTCGGCTCCCAGAACAGAACAGTCTGACTATCACTTCCTTATGAAACTCATCAACTCCAGGAGAAATGTCAAAAACAGCATTGTGACATGTACACAGTTTTGTCGACTTGACCAAAGGCATTTGACACCGCCAATGGGGAATGGGTCTGGTAAATCATGGCGAAGTTTGGTTGTCCCAGCAGATTCATTGCGATTGTCTGTCATTTTCAAGATGACTCGAACACTGCAAGAAGGATAATTGTCTGTAGCCTTCTTAGTCACCAACGGTCTCAAACAAGGTTTTATGCTGTTTGGCATAGTCTTTGCAGCAATGCTCTCTAATGTAGTAGTACATGACGCTACTACTGGCACGAATATCAGGCACACTGCTCAACTATAGACACCTGAAGACTTACACCAAGGAGACCTCGATCTTCAATCTCCTGTTCGCTGGCGGCGACGCCATTAACACCTCCTCAGAATTAGATATGCAGTCCACCATGACGGAGATTTCCACGGCAAGCAGTATCTTTTGTCTGACGATCAGCAATAGAAAAAAACTGAGGTACTCTCCCAGCCTGCTCCTGGGCAGTCATACATTAAACAAAATATTACTGTACAGAATCAACTTCTCCACGTAGTCAATAACTTCACCTACTTAGGTAGTAACCTCACCAGAGAAGCGAATAGCGACTTTGAGGTTAACAGCAGGATTGCAATGATTAGCTAACGGTATGAGTTTGGGGGGTGGCAAACAAACAAGCGGAGCCTCAGTGTTGCCACCAAGGTTTAAATTGTATTATGCTGCATTGTTAGCCACTCTGCTGTATTCCTGCAGGCATACCTGACAGCTAAAGCGGTTTCACTTGAGATGTCTGCGTAGACTGCTAGGATCGGGTGGTACGACAAGGTGCCTAGCTCTTAGACTAATAATTAATAATTATTGCTCATCGCAAGCAATGATGACCACAACATCAGGCGGGTTTGTTTTAATAATGTGATGTGCACCGTATTTGAATTATAGTGAGGAAGTGAATCCGCTGGTCATCAATCTCACTCTCTGGTCTCAAGTTACCTTGTATCAGTGGCAAGACTATTGGTCGAGACGACTGGAAGTAACTCAGTATGCAAGCACTTTGGTCTTACCTCCCGTAAGACCAGGGGTCGCTTGAAACTTGCCTGATTCGATCGTCCACCGTTTCCGTTTATCACTGTGAAAGGCGAGTGTCTTAACCTCTTGACTACAGCGAACCACGTTAGTTAGACTAACATGTTCAGCATTCATACACTGCTGCCAAAAGTACAGATACGATGGACGGGACATGTTATTCGTATGTCCGATGAGCCCATTCCCAAGCAGCTGTTATACGGTGAACTCAGAACAGACAATCACTCAGTGGGAGGATAGAAGAAACGCGGGAGAGACTCCTTGAAAGTGCCTCTGAAAACCTTCCAACTCAGAACAGACAATCACTCAGTGGGAGGGTAGAAGAAACGCGGGAGAGACTCCTTGAAAGTACCTCTGAAAACCTTCAACTCAGAACAGACAATCACTCAGTATGAGAATAGAAGAAACGCGTGAGAGACTCCTTGAAAGTGCCTCTGAAAATCTTCAACTCAGAACAATCACTCAGTGGGAGGATTGAAGAAACGCGTGAGAGACTCCTTGAAAGTGCCTCTGAAAACCTTCAACATTGATCTCATCTCGTGGGAGTTGCTTGCACAGAACCGTTCTGCATGGCGCGGCAGGGTGCTCGAGATCGCAGATTGAAATCCCATCACGGAGGCTCAGAGAAGGCGTGTTGTTCGAAAGAGCAGGACGCACGATGACTCCACGTTCCTCTCACGTGATTTCCCCAGGTGTGGCAGTCTGCCGTGTCAGGGTTGTCTATATAACCATATGAGAACATATCTCGCAGCACAAGTCTCATTGGGGCACCACCTTTGCTTGCCATGAACAACTATTATCATATATCGTCATCATCCTCGCCATTCGGTCATGGGACTGGTTTCCAAGCTCAGGATTCTGTCTTTCCATTTCTGCGGCCGTCTTTAGCTCCCATGGCACTGCATGCCCGTGTTACAAAGGTATTTCTTGGTCTGACCCTGACCCTTCCTCTTTTTCCTTGTGTTCTATTTTCAGACGTTTTTCACTGGGTCCTTATTTTCAGACGTTCTTGACTGGGTCCTTATGACATATGCTGTGGCCCAGCCAGTCCAGTCATTATTTTTGTATCTTTTGTAGCAGTTTTCTTTCCTTTCCTACTTCCGCCAACACCCTTTCGTTTGATTTTCTCTCTGTCCAGTAGCCCACTTTATTCCTCTTTTGGTAAAACAACATATAAAAAGCGTCCAAGTAAGTATTTCTCCTCTCTTTAATCTATATATATATATATATATATATATAATGGGGAACTGAGACTAGCACGTCCTGACCAAGACCACAATCTCTCTTCCATGTTGTGTTCCCTGGAAACAGGCTGTTTTCAAGGCAGTCTGGCTAATGAGATGTGGATGGACGTGATCCCCGTTGTAGTGAGTGTCACGCAGATGAAGCCAAGCATAGCACAGTCTCCTGGAAGACTGTGGTCCACCTTCATCAGCACGCTCTGGATGTGAGGAAAGCTACTACAACCCACCAGTTAATACCCTTTTCAGAGCATACAAAAGAGTAACTTAACTTCACTTAACGTCTTTATACTGGTTTAGAAGACCCTGCAGAGTCTGTATACAACCAGTTTCATTTACATCACCTTGCTCTAGAAGCTATGCGCATCCAATTTATTGTTAAATGCATTAACTGTCTCTGCCTCCACTACCTCTCCTGGCAATGCATTCCAAGCAGACACCACTCTCTGACTAAAAAAATATTTCCTAATATCTAATCTGGACCTCTCTTTAGTCAGCTTGTAGCTATACCCTCTTGTTATTGTGGGTGGCTTATTTTAAAAAAACTTGTTATAGTCTAATTTATCCATTCCTGTGATCATCTTATTTACGTGGACTTATTGTGGACATTGAACAACAACAACAATAACATATATATTGTTGTTGTAATATATATATATATATATATATATATATATATATACATACAAACGCTTCTCAATACCAAGTTTTTCTCAGTGTATACATACCCCATATGGCTTTACTCACTACCAGTAGTTTTACATTGAAAAGGCCAAATCTTCCGGAGTGAATAAGTTAAGGGTTGCTGTTGTTTGCAAATGCTCACAATGAGTAGGTTACTCTTTTGTGAGCTCCCTGAAAAGGACGTTAAGTGGCGGATTGCTGCAGCTTTCCTCACATCTCAAACGTGCTGACGAAGGTGGACATGGGTCCTCCAGTCGGTTGTGCTATGATTGGCTTCATTTGCGTGTCACTCACTACTGCGGGATCACGTCGACCCCTCACCTCGTTAGCCAGCCGTTTCCAGGGAAAGGCTACTAGGAAGATAAGGTGAGGGCCCTTGGTCAGTATATTTTGCCTGACCCTGACTTACATATCTGATCAGTGTATTTTGCCTGACCAGACGTTAGTCTTTCTCCCCTATAAGTTAAGGGAATACCCAAATAATTGTGTAGTCATTCACTGAAGAAAAAAGTAGTAACACAACAACTTTAAAACACAATACAAGTTATGCGTATCCTTTACAATGGCTGTACATCTAAATGATTTAACAAGAATCATTTGCATAAATTACATTTTATTAGTAATAAGTGATAATTTATACAGGAAAACATGAATTACTAAATGCTAAGGTTAAAATGCACAATGCATCATTGTGTAGTTAAATGTTGTAAAAAGATGAAAACACTTCTAGAAATGGCATACAGTTTATGTTCACAAAATATATGTTATTGAAAATATATTGAAAGTATAGGAAGAAATCACATAAATACAGATGATTAGGCTCCAGACGTCTAGCAAGAACAAGAATTTGGTCAAGAAGCTAAGCTTGTGCTTTTTCAATGCAATAAAATGTTAATAGCATGCGTATGCTATCAGAGATAGTGCATAAGACGCTAGGCCTAAAACAACATTTCAAGTAAAATGAATATGCAGTGAATGCTTTACTTTAAAATATATGTGCACTTGATGAGGAAGATATAGAGAGTGGACTGTTTGGTGACAACAGAGGTGATAAACTATCACAATTTAATAAGGATAGTCCTAGGATCTTCTTCTTCTGCGTTCATTCACAATCTTCCACTACCAAGCCCTGAACATGACTTTGGAATTAGCGGGATGTAGTCCGGAGAACATAATGTGTGTCGCTAGTTTACAGCTTGGCTGCGATATTTGCACATTTCGGTCTGACACATCCGTCTTCAGCAGAGATCTTTAAATCAGAAGTGGAGTAGGCAATAAAAGATATGTTCCTGTAGCCATGTCCTTATTGGTTGTGAGACTTCGAGGAACCCAGCTTGCGAAAACATTTTAATAATCAAGATCGTAGAAAATTGCCATTGCCGATTGAAAGCTGTAGAACTGTTTTTCCTTACAGATAATGACATTGGCACGCTGCAACGGGTCTGGGCTTGTAGCTGTGGAAGCATGCCCAGACTACAGTCAGTTAAGCTGCTTCCCCGACATGCTGAAACTTGAACTTTCTGAATCCATCGTCCAACAGTGCTCCTATCAGCTGCACAATTTCCATGCATCGCACACGTTTGTGAACGATCCTCACTTACTCTAAAAATACCTATGCACATCCAATTCTATTCTTGAATGCATTAGTTTACCCTGCCTCCACTACTTCCTGTGGCAATGCATTCCAAGCATTGACCACTCTTTGACTAAAAAAAAAAGTTCTTGTATCTAATCTGGACCTTTCTTTAATTAATTTGTGGCTGTGGTGCTCGCTTGTTCTTTTAGGCAACTGTATTTTGACAAACTTGTAATAGTCTAATTTATTCTTTCCATTGATTATTTTATAAACATGTATTAAATCACCTTAATTTCTTCTCTTTTCTAGACACTAGAGTTAGAAGTCAGCAGTAGTCATGGACTTATGCTTCACTGTGGGATAAAAATATCTACTTATTTTTATAGGTGATGATTTGAAATTGAATATAGTTCAAAGTTTGAAACATTCCCTTGTATGAACTTTGTGTATAAGAAGATATAGTGTTTAATTCCAAAAATTTATTCACAGCAAAGCCTAAAAAACAAATTCAAGTAAATAGATTGAAAGTAGAACACCTGGGCCACTCAACATAAGTATAAATATTCTTCTTCTTCGTACGCTGTCAGACGTCGATTTGAATTTATTCAAAGAAAGCAGGAGTCATCCTGAGGCTTATCGACACTGCCATAGAGCTTGTCTAGTGTTGGCATTCGTGATGGCCACATATGCTTTCTCTGGTCCTCATATGTCGTGCGATTTTGCAGAAAATGTTCAGGGGTCATTTTCCAAGTACTACAGATGCATTTGTCAGTAGCACCTATCTTCAGTGTATTGAATAGATGGTACCTCAGTCTGTTGTGGCCTGTGCGGAGTCTGAAGACCACCACCTGCTCTTTTCTGTTCAACTGGTAACAGGCATCACTTTTGTGTGGCTAGCATGCTCTGTTTCCCATTTGTCCATATATCTGGCCTTAATAAACCTTTCATAAGTTACACTTGAACCTGGTTGTGGTAACTTTCCACCTTCTTGTACCAGTCTGTCTGCCTCCTCGTTGTCTTGGATGTTCCAGTAGGATGGAACCCACTGTACTTTGCTGGGTTTGGACAATAGTTCACGGCGTATTGATCTTAGATCACTTATAAGTTTAAATTATACTGCTCTTCAACAGGCCTATGAGTTCAAATATTTGGGCAGGTATCGGTGTGGGCTAGTGGTTAAGTGACATGGCTCACAACCAGGAGGTGCTGGGTTTAATCCCCCTCACAGCACCGGCCGTTACCCCGAGGAAGCAAACCCTTTGAAAATGCAGGAGGAAGCAGACCCTTACATAAAATGCATGATGAAGTCAGATGCACTGGGCCGACAGGTGCAAATTAAAAACCACAGTGCAATGCACACCACCTTGGGGATTAGAGAAATAAGGCAAACGCCAAAAAAAAAAAAGAAAAAAAAAAAAATATTTGGGCAGTATTTATTCAGCAGACAGCATCTGCTGTAACTTAACAGCTGTCCCCAATGCTTAGGCAGCCTCTGTGTTACCAGTGCCAAACATTGCCTCTGTCCAGGGCGCGTAAGAAAAGAATTTTGACGTATGAAATAAAGTGTTTGTGGAAGGTCATCAGTCTTACCAGGAAAGAGAATGCAAAAAGATGAAATTCGCAGTATGGTCTGCATTAGGTATTGTGCAGAATACATTTCCAGGCACAAAATACGTTGGTTTGGTCATCTCACGAGAATATACCTTCATCAACTTCCACTGATGGCTTACAATGCTGGTAGATCTGCCAAACTGGACATGCTGAAATTCTAAACTGGTGTGTTGGGAACCAACATAGGTTTGCACGTTTCCTGGACGAAGACGAAAATCCAAAACCTCAGCAGGGGCCCCTCTGCGCTGAGCATCACCGCGAACGACAACCCTGTTGCAGCCACTGAGGACTTCATATACCTGAGCAGCAAACAGTCCTCTGACGCACACAGCAGCAAAGACATCACCTGTAGGATGGGACTAGCGGCTTCATTCATGCACTTGCTCTGCAGAGTCTAGTCCCAGCAAAGGCTCTCCCTGGAGACCAGGCTTCGTATTTACTCCTCCAGCATTGTCCCCATTTTCCTGTACTGCTCCGAGTCCTGGACACTTCTACAGCAGCACCGGCAGTATCTTGAGGCCTTTCACCTGGACACTACTACAGCAGGACCGGCAGTATCTTGAGGCCTTTCACCTGGACACTACTACAGCAGGACCGGCAGTATCTTGAGGCCTTTCACCTGGACACTACTACAGCAGGACCGGCAGTATCTTGAGGCCTTTCACCTGGACACTCCTACAGCAGCACCGGCAGTATCTTGAGGCCTTTCACCTGGACACTACTACAGCAGGACCGACAGTATCTTGAGGCCTTTCACCTGGACACTACTACAGCAGGACCGGCAGTATCTTGAGGCCTTTCACCTGGACACTACTACAGCAGGACCGGCAGTATCTTGAGGCCTTTCACCTGGACACTACTACAGCAGGACCGGCAGTATCTTGAGGCCTTTCACCTGGACACTACTACAGCAGGACCGGCAGTATCTTGAGGCCTTTCACCTGGACACTACTACAGCAGGACCGGCAGTATCTTGAGGCCTTTCACCTGCCCAACCAGAGGTGCATCCTTGAGATCGTCTGGCATGACATGATTTCCAACAATGAAATAGTTTGACGTACTTAACTTGCAGGCATTGTCTCAACGATTGATTGCCGTTGGCTCTCTCTCTTTGGTCATGTTGCTCGCCTTTCCTGGGAAGTCCCAGCCCACCAGATACTTCTACAGCTGTGGGGGTGAGTTACAGGAAGAAACCGTGCTCATCCTGGAGACGTTCTCGGGCCCGATCTCGCAACACCTGGCTAAAACAGATCCCCACCTCCCGAACAAAACTGCAGACTGTCTGGGATGCAGCCATCAGATGTGGTCATGGACATGGTCATTCGATGCAACAGGCCCTGGTCGACTAACCATACTAATGATTGATTGGGTTGGGAATATGAAATGGACTTTTCATCTCTAGACACACTGCAATATAGAAATTGAAGAAAAAAAATACATCTCCTTCCTCTTTAATTACATAAATTGATGCTTTCTCAAGGGCCGAAGATGCAACAGTGAATGAGCTGCCAGCAGCCAGCCACTGATAGCTGGCTACTTGCATGAGGGTCAGCAAACTAAAGTTGACCAAGACCCTATTCCACCTCCAAGTGGCAGCCCTGGATACAGACTGTCCTGCTGTAGTCTGGTTCTGATAATAGGGATTTAGTACCAAAAAAAACAAGCTGATATCGGATGTTGGGCTGAAAAGTACAGATTTTGCAGACTCACTGCAAACTATGACAAAATGTCCTTTTCAGGAAGAATGCTGTAGAAGAAATGTAATCAAAATTTCACAAAATACAGTTGGAAAAGTATACAGAGCATACAACTAAATGAAAAATATGAATTTGAAACGCATCTATCAATCTAACTGAAGATGATTGGTGACATGGTGTATGTTCAAATAATAATCCTGATAAAGTTCTTAGTTCATTAACTTATCAAACATACAAAAATCTATAATTATATCGCATTTTTTTGTTTGGATCTTCTGGCTGGCTTAAAATGGCAAAGGGACAAAAGGCAGCTGGTTTCAGCAGTCACCACACAGTGTAGGTTTTAATATCACAAACTTTACTCAGGTTTGAACCTGTGTCTAGAGACTACGAGATCAGAATTCGAACCCTTCGTCGATACTCTCTCCTGACTTCTACAATAACATTATTAAACATACGAAATATATAAAATACTGAAGAGTGGTTCATGTACAGAACAATCACAGAGCTGCTATAATTCCAATGCTGGTGATGACACAATTCTTACACCAACAGCAAGCCAGCTCAATCATCTGTGGAATAAGACATACCATTTCAACGCGGACGACAACAATTAAACAACAGCACTTAACAACCCTGTCTCACTCCTTTATGGAGTATCATCTCCCCATAATTGAAATTGATATCCTCTCCTCGATGCAACTGGGACACCTTAGGTTTTCTTATTGGCGGCAGACGCCTCAATCACCTTCGAGTTGCCGGAAACGTAGTGCTCATCAGAGTCCGCAGCAGAAGCCAACCAAATGATGCAGCTACTCGATGGAGAGGGCAAGAAAGCGGGTCTCGAAAACCAAAGTGTTACGCAATCGCTTCGCCACTTGTGATCCAGTCTTCCTTGGCGAGGTACGATTAGAGGATATCGATGAGTACATTTATCTGGGACGTCTTCTCAATATGGAGAATAACCTGAATCCTGAATTGGCAAGACGTCGCCGTGCGAGTTGGGCAGCCTTCTCGTCTATTAACTCCGGTCCTGGTTGGTTGTCATGAACAAGACCTACGAGTCTCCTTCTTCAATTCCACTGTACTCCCTGTGATGTGCTACGGTGCCGAGATTTGGACAGTAACAAAACCACTAGAGGACAAATTGAGTTACCTAGGCCTCCCTTGAGAGACGCTTAGTCGGAATCACTCTCCGGAATCAACGTATGCAAGGTTTCCACAATTCTGACATAAGACGATTGTCCTTGGTGAAGGATGCGGTAATCTATGCAGACAATGCAAAACATAGATGGACAGGTGTTGCGACGAAACGATGGTCGATGGAGCACAGCGACAGCAGTCTGGTACCCCCGAGAAGACCTCCAATGCGTTGGTCAGACTCCCTTGCTGTATGCTGCAACATCTGAGATGCCTCTAGAAGAGCACTTACCACGCAGTGGACTTCCATGGCCCAATACAGGGTCCGATGGAGACGAGACCCACAGCTACACTGAGAAACAAATCATCAAGATCAAGATATCCTCTCCCCAGAATCAAAATTTACTCCAAGAACATCAGGAGGAACATCAGAGATGACCTAGAACGTGCACAGTGCAATGTATTCAACATTAGAGGATATCAGATAATATGGACAACACAGTCCTCATTCAGCAACACAAGCTGGGCTGGAAACTCTGAGTCAAAAAACACGACAAGGTCCAGAATATATATTTTAACAGCAAAAATACTATAATCAGGAAAACAAAGTAGTGAGCAATAATTACTATCGATGATGTAGAAATCGAAGATGTTAAATCATTTGAGTATTTAGGATCCATAATCAAGAACTTTGAGGACCGTTTGGTAGAAATCAACCGAAGGTTTGCAATTGCCACACACAAATAAATGCAGATGAAAAGTATGTAGCTGGGCACAGGATAAAAAGTTACCTCTTACAAAGATTTGCCAGGGTTAAAATGGACACCAGCAGGTCAGTCAAGCTGAGAGAGGGAGTGCCACAGAGAAGTGTAATATTCTCTTCTTGATATATATATATAAACAAATCACTAAATGATGCCATTATCATGTCTCAAACAGCCTACACACAGATGACTTTTCTAAATGGACAGCCACAGAACATGCAACAATAGCCTCATACATGCTCCAAAAGACTCATACATGCTCCAAAAGCCTCATACATGATCCAAAAGACTCATACATGCTCCAAATGCCTCATACATGATCCAAAAGACTCATACATGATCCAAAAGACTCATACATATTCCAAAAGACTCATACATGCTCCAAAAGACTCATACATGCTCCAAAAGCCTCATACATGCTCCAAAAGACTCGTACATGCTCCAAAAGCCTCATACATGCTCCAAAAGACTCATACATGCTCCAAAAGCCTCATACATGCTCCAAAAGACTCATACATGCTCCAAAAGCCTCATACATGCTCCAAAAGACTCATTCATGCTCCAAAAGCCTCATACATGCTCCAAAAGCCTCATACATGATCCAAAAGACTCATACATGATCCAAAAGACTCATACATGATCCAAAAGACTCATACATGCTCCAAAAGCCTCATACATGCTCCAAAAGACTCACACATGCTCCAAAAGCCTCATACATGCTCCAAAAGACTCATACATGCTCCAAAAGCCTCATACATGCTCCAAAAGACTCATACATGCTCCAAAAGCCTCATACATGCTCCAAAAGACTCATACATGCTCCAAAAGCCTCATACATGATCCAAAAGACTCATACATGATCCAAAAGTCTCATACATGCTCCAAAAGCCTCATACATGCTCCAAAAGACTCATACATGCTCCAAAAGCCTCATGCGTGCTCCAAAAGCCTCATACATGCTCCAAAAGACTCATACATGCTCCAAAAGCCTCATACATGCTCCAAAAGACTCATACATGCTCCAAAAGACTCATACATGCTCCAAAAGACAGTAGAGAAGGTGGAGAATTGGACAAAAGAGTGGGGACTAAAATAAACTACACCACAACCTTCACCACTCTCTTTTCACTTTCCCCTAAAAGAGACAAAACTAACAATAAAGATAGGAAACCAACAAATATCCCAGTTGGACACTCCCACATTCCTTGGAGTCACATTTGACTCAAGACTTACCTGAAAGCCAAATACAGAGAAAATCCAGACAAGTGCAAAAAATAGACTCTGAGTGATGAAAAAACTGGCAAGTGGGGGAAGCAACAAAAAAAATCCTCAAGCAATTCTACACTGGCACAATCTAGCAAGTGCCTCTAGCACTTTGGTAACAGCAGCCAGAGCAAACACAGGAAAACTAGACATAGTAAAAAGTACGAGTCTCAAAATTACCCTTAGAGCAGTGAAAAGCACTCCTATTACAGAGCTAGGGGAAAAAGGCAAATATTGAGCCCCCCGAATTAAAGAGAAAATACAAATTCCTTACTCAGTTTGAGAACTAAAAACTAACTACTAAGAAAAAGATCCAACTATCTAGCCAGAGAAATCCACTGAAAACATGCAGATATCCTTGAAGTTTAAATCGAAATGAAAAGCACTCATTCCAGAACCATGGAAATGGAGCCATGACCGGTCCAAAATAACCCTGGAGGTTCCAGGGACAACCAAGAATAGTGAGAAGCTGGCAACAGAACAATACATCCACGTTCTACGAGCTCAAGAGACAGTACCATAGCAACTCCTGGATACATGTGTACACAGATGGATTGGCCACAGAGAGCAGGAAAATGGGAGGCAGTGGAATCTACATCACACATTCCAACAGTGACAAGGAAAACCATTCCATACCAGCAGGAGAGACCTATACCAACTTCAGAACTGAAGCAACAGCTGTTCATGCAGCATCGAGGATTCTTATCAGCCAAAACATAACTATAAGGAAAACAGTCATTCTAACAGACTCCAGGAGCATACTTTAAGCCATTCCAAGCCTCAAACAAGATGGACTCTAACCAAAAATAAAATACAAAACTGGATTGCTGTCCCAAAAAACAGATCTAATTCTACAGTAGAATCCAGCCCACTGTGGAATCCTTGGAAATGAGGATGCAGATGAACTTGCAAAAGCCGGGAAGTAACGACACGCAGACTCGAGATCCCCAGAGCTATAAAGAAGTAAAGACACTCATCAAACGATCCATGAGAACGGAATGGAGAAACCAGCACAAAGAATATAAGCCAGAAAATGACAGCATTGACAAACTTGACAAAGATGGGAAGACAAAGATCTTCAGAATCAGAACGGGACATTGCAGACTCAACGCCCACCTCCACAGAATGAGTCTTAGAGACTCCACCATGTGCGATTACGGAGCACCCAAACAAACATCTCTACTAAAGGTAACTACCGTAACATTTTTGCGTATAATGTGCACAATCTTTAATAATTTTGGTCCACTAAAACTCTGGTGCATATTACACAAGAATACAATTAATGCATCTTATTCGATATTGCAAGTTACCCACTTTCAATATCGACGGTAACTTATATTCAAAAGTTTGTCATAATTTCACAGTGAAAAAGCGGCGAAATTGAATGTGCTGTCTGTTTTCTTATGTATTAGAGATTGTTGCAAAATGTATTTCACACTCTTGGACTTCAATCTGTTTTGATATTAAGCTTTGTTGTGAAATTTGCCATTTTATTATTTTGAGCGCTAAAAATTAATTTTAGAAATATTATATACTGCAACAGAAAAGTTCTTAGAGGTTAAATATCCAGAATCTAATGGCAGGTCATTATTTTTCCATTAATGAACTTACGGGTATCTATGACCTTGCACAAAATTTCCAAAAGGTGAAAGATACTATCCATCATAAATGGTATGCATGGTTAAGTGATGGTAATCATACTGCTGGTGGTTGAATCTCACAGATACCATAGAGTAGATACTTGCTGCTTCTTCTCTTTCGCCTTCTATCACCCAGGGGCGCATAGGCCATCAACCAACCCTCGCCAAGCAGCTCTGACCTCTCTCTCTCTCTCTCTCTCTCTCCTTCTATCACCCAGGGGCGCATAGGCCATCAACCAACCCTCGCCAAGCAGCTCTGTCCTGTGCAATCTTTTTCACCCCCTTCCAACTTTTCCCTGTTTTCTTTACTTCCCTGTTTTCATTACTTCCGCCTCCAGATCTCGTCTCCATGTATTCCTTGGTCTGCCTATGTTTCTCCTTCCTTGGAGGTTCCATGATACAGATTGCCTGGTGATACTGGCCTGGGGCTTTCTTAATGTATGACCCATCCATCACCACTTTATTCCTAAGATTTCCTGTTCCAATTTACCCTGTCCGGCTCTCTCCCACAGTCTGTCATTTGTAATTTTGTCAAACCATTTTATACCAAGTATCTTTCTCAGGCATCTGTTGACAAAACCCTGCAAAATCTTTTGCCTTTAGTCATCCTCCATGTTGCCCCTCCATACAGCAGGACTGGCTTCAGATATGAATTGAAAATCCTTATTTTTGTCTTCCTTCTTATTTTCTTATTTTCCATACGGATTTCAAGATTCCAAATGCAACTCTTGCTTTTTGTATCCTTATTTTTATATCCTCGTCTGTCCCTCCTTCCTTGTTGATGATACTTCCTAGGTATATAAACACCTCTACCTCTTCCAGTGGCGTTCCTCTCAGCTTGATTGGTTCTGTGTTTGCTGCATTGACCCTAATTATTTTTGTCTTTTCCTCATGGAATATCGCAGGGAATTATCACCATGTGGCATGTCCATTGCATAACACCACTGCCATCACAGGTAGTCTGAAAGAAACGTGATCTCTTGTCAAATCTCCAGCCTGCTACAGAATCATGCCCAAGCATTCCTTGATATCTTGGTGTCATCACCTTCTTGGTCTGTCTCTGCCTCTCTTGCCCAGCACCTTACCTTCCATTACCGTTCTCTCAAGAACGTTGTGTTTTTTGATGTGGCCAAAACATTTCAATTTTCTGTTCATGATGAAATTTATGAACCAGTTCTCCTCTATGCCCAACTCTTGTCAAATTTCTGCATTCTTCATTTGTTTCCTTAGTTGGTATTCTGAGGACCTTTATGTACCATTTAGACTCACAGGAATTATTTAAGATTATAATTCAACAAGGCTTCCTCAACCCTATTTTGACAGCAAAGACGATATTTGTACACAAATTATCATTTGACCAGAAAATGTCTAAATCATGCATGCATATTATGTACGAGTATGTATTATACAATAGATTTCACATTGCAAAACAGCTAATCAATGAACAAGCCAATGACCCAGCCAATCACAATCTATCAGATTATGATACATGAAAACACTTACAATTTCATTTTGGTATCATAGGACTTCCTAAGCTCTCAAATGATCTGGATCGCTTCTGGGCCAAATAGCTGCTATTATTTGATGTGTTTAAGGGGCTTGGGGACCTGGTGCGATTCTGTGGTCAATAAAAACAAACAGCCAAGTCTGTAATATCTAAAAACATACAAACCTCAATGATACAGACATGAGTGAAAAACAAATGAGCTACCTCAGACTATAATTAAGGGGAAAATGTCGGAAATAAGAAAAAAGATAAAGACCTATGATGCTGTGGACAGATAATTAAAAATGGATTGAGAAATATTGATACAAATACTGTCAAATGATAGACGGACATGTATAAGACAAACCTACAGCGACAGAAATTCTAGTGGTAGATAACAGGGTTGCACCGAATATGCAAGTTGGTCGATTACTCGGCTTACCTTATTGGCTGATACCAGTTAATTATATGCTAATTAATTATAATGAAATGGTGTATTATGATATGAAATGCGTATTGTAATTAAAGTAATTTACAGTAAAGATCCTGTTAACATGCCAGAATGGCACATTGGAAATACTGTGTTATGTCTATATTTTTTTTAAAGATCAGGTGATGGTTAGTGGTCAGGTAATGGTTAGTGGTCAGGTAATGGTTCGGTGATGGTCAGTGGTCAGGTAATGTGACATGATTGTTAGATGATAGTTAGTGGTTAGGTAATGGTGAGATGATGGTCAGGTAATGGTGAGATGATAGTTAGGTAATAGTGAGATGATGGTCAGTGTTCAGGTAATGGTGAGATGATGGTCAGTGGTCAGGTAATGGTGAGATGACAGTTAGGTAATAGTGAGATGATGGTCAGTGGTCAGGTATTGGTGACATGAGTCAGGTAAAAGTGAGATGATGGTCAGTGATCTGGTAATGATTAGATGATGGTCAGTGGTCAGGTAATGGTGAGATGATGGTAATGGTGAGATGATGGTCAGTGGTCAGGTGATGGTGAGATGATGGTCAGTGGTTAGATAATGGTGAGATGCTGGTCAGTGATCAGGTAATGTTGAGATGATGGTCAGTGGTCTGGTAATGATGAGATGATAGTCAGTGGTCTGGCAATGGTGAGATGCTGGTCAGTGATCAGGTAATGTTGAGATGATGGTCAGTGGTCTGGTAATGATGAGATGATAGTCAGTGGTCTGGCAATGGTGAGATGATGGTCAGTGATCAGGTAATGGTGAGATGATAGTCAGTGGTCTGGTAATGATTAGATAATGGTCAGTGGTCAGGTAATGGTGAGATGATAGTCAGTAGTCTGGTAATGATTAGATAATGGTCAGTGGTCAGGTAATGGTGAGATGATGGTCAGTGGTCTGGTAATGATTAGATGACGGTCAGTGGTTTGGTAATGGTTAGGTGATGGTCAATGGTCTGTTAATGTTTAGGTGATGGTCAGTGGTCAGGTAATGGTGAGATGATAGTCAGTGGTCAGGTAATGGTGAGATGATAGTCAGTGGTCAGGTAATGGTGAGATGATAGTCAGTGGTGAGGTGATGGTTGCTGTTTATGGATCCCCACAATGAGTAGGTTACTCTTTTGTGCCCTGAAAAGGATGTTAAGTGGCGGGTTGCAGTAGCTTTCCTCACATCCCAAGCGTGCTGATGAAAGAGATGATGATGGGATAATGGTAAGATGATGAAATGATGTTCAGATGATGTTCAGAAAATTGATATAATGAAATGATGATGATTAGACTATGGGGAGATGATAGTCAAATGATGGGCAGACAATGATGAGATGATAGTCAAATGATGGGGAGACAATGAGATGATAGTCAAATGATGGGGAGGCAATGATGAGATGATAGTCAAATGATAGGGAGACAATGAGATGATAGTCAAATGATGGGCAGACAATGATGAGATGATAGTCAAATGATGGGGAGACAATGAGATGATAGACAAATGATGGGGAGGCAATGATGAGATGATAGTCAAATGATAGGGAGACAATGAGATGATAGTCAAATGATGGGCAGACAATGATGAGATGATAGTCAAATGATGGGGAGACAATGAGATGATAGTCAAATGATGGGGAGGCAATGATGAGATGATAGTCAAATGATAGGGAGACAATGAGATGATAGTCAAATGATGGGCAGACAATGATGAGATGATAGTCAAATGATGGGCAGACAATGATGAGATGATAGTCAAATGATGGGCAGACAATGATGAGATGATAGTCAAATGATGGGGAGGCAATGAGATGATAGTCAAATGATGGGGAGACAATGAGATGATAGTCAAATGATGGGGAGATGATGGGGACACAATGATGAGATGATAGTAAGATGATCACTGACGTACTTACATGTTGTACACCTATTCTGTGGCCTGGTGACCCTGATCTTGACCTGGCCCTAGCTATTACCTGCAATGCTCGAACATCTGGACTGGTATTGAAAAGCACCTTCAAGATAAAGATGACATTTTACAGGAGTAACTCACGGAAAAAAGATAACTGTGTTGAAAATATGAAGAGAAATTAGAGGGCTACTAATGAATAAGGGAAGCATTTGGCAAGGTTGCTAAAGATCCTGAAACAAAAGCCACATGGAACAAAAGCCACATGGAACAAAAGCCACATGGAACAAAAGCCAAGGGTGTCCTGTTGAAATTAAGTAGTTTGGCCTTCAATAATGGAGAGATCTCACCAAACATGTCTTAAGACTGCGAAACATAGAGATTGATCTCAATGGGGCATTAAAGCTGCTGAAGTCATTAGGTACAGTGGAATTATGACTAAACGAACGTCGGTTATCCCAACAAGCTGTTATCCACACAAGCAGTTTGCAGAGTTAGGGATTTTCTGAACTGCGGCTTAAACTCTTCCCACCAGAATATCAATCAGACAACCAATCATGACTCACCAATGAAACAAATGTTGAAGAAATCATGGAAACAGTATCGGAGTTTCCCAACTGTGATAAAGAAGTTACTGAATGGCTTAGTTGTGATGAAGTTGATGCTGGGTTTCAAACATTTGAAGATGATGAAATTATACCATCTGTGCTCACAGAAACCTGCACATCTGACACGCATGACGAGTCTGAAGCAGATGATGAATCTAATCTGAATATTTCAAATTATTTCGAAGCATTCGACTGTTTAGGCAAAGCCCTGCTATGGTTTGAAGCACAGGATTGAAAGCGATTGATTCAGTTGAACTTTTTAAAGAAAATCAGAACATAAGTCAGTGCATAAGCAGCACATAAACAAAGGGGGACCTAGTGGTCTCATGGTAAAGTGTTCACCTTGGGTGCTAGAGGTTGTGGGTTCAAATCCCGGTGGCAGCCAAGATTTGTTCACGTAGATCATCCAGTAAAATTTTCTCCATCTCTGAGTAGTAAACACCAGACACCCATGTGCAGTGGCGCGCACATTAAAAAATCCCTTGGAAGTTGGAAATCAAAACGAGTAGGCTTAACGGCCGCTGCCTGGGCTAAATTCAAGTTAAAAATCTGCTCAAATTATTCTAGGGATTCTCGCCCCATAGGTAATATGTCGCAAATGGTGACTGTGTGGCTATAACATCAGGTCTTGGTTATGTGGTTAGCAGAGTGGCATAGAAGGCTCCTGGCAGGTTGCGGGTCTACCTTGCTCTAATTTACACTACCACCTCCACCACCAGTCCCAAAAATAGGCGATCGTAAATTCCAGGTGCTACCAACCTAACGGTTGAACACAGACACTGGGATTGGACTGGAAAGTCACCAGCAGATTTTTGCCTGCCAAAAATAATGAAACAAAGGAGGTCACACCTCCCTATGACGTCTAACACACACAAGTAGACTGAAGATAGATAGATGGATGGATGGATGGATAGACAAACAAATAGGTGCCTTAAATGCCGAAGACAGATGTGTCGGACCGAAAGGTGCAAATATCGCAGTCAAGCTGTAAACTAGTGACACAACGCATTCCGTTCTCTGGACTACATCCTGCTATTTGCAAAGCCCTGTTCAGGGCTTAGTAATGGGAGATTGAGAACGAACGAAGAAGAAGAAGAGGTGCCTTAAAGAAAGAGAAACTTGGTAATTTAAACATTTTTTTGTAGAACGCGTATGTCTTAGTCTTGGTCGACCTGTACTTATACAGGAGCTTAAGCCCCTGTGCAGGTTCCATCTTTGATGTGAGCTGGATATAGCCAGGAGCCTGTAAGGCGCCATCTATGCTGCTCTTAACAAACCACCCAACCATGGCCGGTGTTATTCCATGTCACACAGTTAGTCGCCTCTTACGACATGTTCTCTGTGGGGTAGTGATCCTTTCTTGTCCTTGTCATACACATAAACCCCGGCAAACCACTCAGGAATAAGTAATATATATGTAATAAAATATGTATTTATGTACTCGTTAAAATAGAAACAAAATTCGTTATTTTTATATATGTAGTTGTGTATGTACATAAACCTATAATGTCTGATTATGCACTGGGGTCGGCCTTTTTCTTGTGGCCTTGGGAACTCCATGTAGTATGACCGTGCTGCATTTTTGTCAAATGTCCAAACCACTTTTTTTCTATGCTTCAATACAGAAATTAACCAATGTAGTCCCCACAATATTCTTCAGCATACTGCTGCGAATTTTGCCTCGAATTGTTTTTCCCGCTGCACCCAACAAAACTCACATGCCTCAATCTTACATTTTTAACTATCAAATCAATGTGTTTATCAGTGTCGGCTTAGTGAACTTAATGACACTTGGATGTTTCAATGTTGATGCCGAATGGTAGCGCACCTTGACTTGAGTGGCTCTGCTGTCCTAGACCATGCCTGCAGACCTTGAGGGATGAGTGGATGTGTTGTCCTAGCCATGCCCGCAGACCTTGAGGGATGAGTGGATGTGTTGTCCGAGCCATGCCTGCAGACCTTGGGTGACTTGAGCAGATCTGTTGTCTGAGCCATGCCTGCAGACCTTGGGGGACGAGTGGATGTGTTGTCCTAGCCATGCCTGCAGACTTTGGGGGACTTGAGCAGATCTGCTGTCCGAGTCATGCCTGCAGACCTTGAGGGATGAGTGGATGTGTTGTCCGAGCCATGCCTGCAGACCTTGGGTGACTTGAGCAGATCTGTTGTCTGAGCCATGCCTGCAGACCTTGGGAGACGAGTGGATGTGTTGTACTAGTCATGCCTGCAGACGTTGGGGGACTTGAACAGAAATTAAAATGTGAAATTTTGGGTATTTGAATCTCATAGGCTTCAACTGTCTCAAAGGAAGTGAGATCAGGCACTTAGTCCTATCGGAGACAGAAAATAAACTCAGAGGTCCCATGTACATGCACACACATATTATGTAGTGTAGAAATGCAATGAATAGTGAAAACAATGAAAGAAAACTGATGGACTTATAACATCTCTTAACCAATTACACCTTACGGCGCCCAAAAGCACCCGACGAATTTTCATGCGCGAACACCCTAACACGCCCGTAAGCGATTACCGACGATTACGGGGAATGCCCTGCTCTTAATTTCAATTCAACAAGCACGATCTTTTATACGAAAATAAACGTTCATGTTTTAATAGCTTCGCCGGATATTCTAGTTTCATTTGAAACAAAATGGCGTGTGTAGGAGTACCCTGAGGAAAGTTACAATTTTTCAAAGTTTGTCTTCATTTTTGCAAAAACAATGGCTTTAGCGATTCTCGGCGGATGGCTTCAAGATATGAAAGATGCTCCTAATACTGATATAACTACAAGTGATTGGGAAAGCGAAACCGAATCAGATGTAGACGTTATTGTTAGCAATAATAATGGTGACGTCGTTGATTCTGATTCCATTGATGCCATGATTGATGGTGATATGGAGGTCGAATTCACTGCTGATGAGCCTATCTGAAGTGAAACATTGACTGATGTCAATAATGAAAATTTTACAAAGTCTAGCGACCCTGTCCATAATCTAGGCCTAGGAGCATCGGCAATTGATTATTTTAATTTATTTATCCCAAACACTTTTATTGAAGTGATGGCCACGCAAACGAACTTGTATGCTGAGCAGGTGCAAGCAAACAAAGGAGTTCAGGACAAGTATTGGAAGCCAGTGGATGTTGAGGATATACAAAAGTATATCTACATCAACATGATGTTTGGCATTCACAAAATGCCAGACTACAGACTGTACTGGTCCACTAACAAACTCCTTCGTGTTCCAGCTGTTTCAGATGTAATGGGCAGGCAGCGGTATGAGAAAATAAACCAATATAAATGAGAACACTAACCAACCTGCTAGGGGCACACTCAACTACGATCCCATGTTCAAAGTGCAGCCTCTTTTGGATTTGGTTAGACCTGCCTGCTCTTCTGTTTATAAGCCAGACAGACACATAAGTGTGGATGAAGCCATGATTGGTTTCAATGGCAGGGTGTATTTCAAACTATACATACATGGCAAACCAACCCCATGGGGAATAAAAGTCTGGTGTGTTGCAGAAGCCAAGACCGGCTACATGCTGAATTTCAAATTTGACACCGGTAAAGAGAATGAGCCGGTGCAGAATGGTATTGGCCACAGTGTAGTTATCAACAGCTGATTACCTAGATTAATATCACTGCATTTACTTCGATAACTACTTTTCTTCTGTCAAGCTTGCCGAGGATTTGCTAAAACGGAAAACCTACAGCTGCTCAACTACTCGGCCAGCTCGGACAGGATAGCCATTCTCAGTCAAAACCAAGGCAAAGAAAAGGACGTTGCTGATGAAGCAGAAAGGCAATCTAGTAGCAACACAGTGGACAGACAAGAGGCTGGTGAATGTAATATCAACAAACTGCAACCCTACAGTCGATGTTGCAAGTCGGCGCACAAAACATGGAGTTGAGCAGCAACCAATACCAACCCCTGTTCTTGACTACAACATGTACATGGGAGGGGTTGATCTTGCAGACCAATATCGTTCTTACTACAATATTGGCAGAGCAGGAAAAAAGTGGTGGAGGTATGCTGTTTGGTTTTTATTTAAAATATCAACTATAAATGCATTCGTCCTAATGAGAGCAGCTCACCCTGGTGCCAACAAGCGTTCGCCTGCCTCTAGCCATCTGTGTTTCCGCATTTCATTGCTGGAGAGCCTTTTACAAGGCACTAGATCAGCGTCGAACATTGGGGACTCTCCCAGTGTTTCGGGAAGACTGGACCCTTCATCGGAAAATCACAAACTTGTACAAATTCCGGGCAGAAAGAAAGCGTGTTATCTGTGCTCGAAAAATAACGTGAAGACAGGCAAACGTTCTGTGACAACTGTTTACGGATGCATGCTGTGCTCTGTCCATTTGTGCAAGGGACAATGTCATTTGACATTTCATTTACAGGTGCAAATGTGTTGATGAAAGACCTCTAAAAATTGTTATATGTGATGGACAGAAGGTAAAATGGAATACATTTTTATTAAAATTCATTTTTGTATGTTTTAGATTTTTTTAATGACCACTATTTATCACAAACAACTACACAGCTATATTTATCTGAAAGTGTGTCCATTGTTCTATATAATTAAACTTGTCATTTGAATTTTTTAACATGTTTAGATATTTAATTCTTTTTTATACAAAATAACTATATTTGAATGCGGAAAAGAGTTATCTCCCTGTAATTAGGAATAGGGAATGTATTTCCTTTTTTGATGCTTAGGGTGTAAAGGGTTAAGTGTATGTGACTCACCTCCTGTAGGTTATTCAGTTTCCATCGCAGGCAATCAATGGTTTCCTCAGACTTTAGCCTGGCAGACTTCATCATCTGGGAATGTCTCAGCGTTTGCTGCTGCAAGTGGAACTAAGAATTGAAGACCAACAAAAATTGTTTGCAGCTTCGATAAATTTGTTTGTAATTTATATACCTGTGTGTTATGTGTGTGTTATATATATATATATATATATATATATATATATATATAAACACACACAAGGGCTTATCATAAGTCTTTACCCTGACCATGAAGGAGTAGGAGAAAGTTGAAATTTGGCACAGTGCTTAATCCTTCTCAATGTACCCACTACCTCAATTTATACATTTCTGTCATCTCTGTGTGACATTGAAAAGACCTTCAGAATAAAATAACCTATTTTAAAAAATTAAACCAGTTATCACAAGCCAGTATGTCATCTTCGTCACTGTCAAAATGATTTTCTTTCAACTGTTTTTTAAGTTTTGGGAAAAGAAAAAAGTCTGATGGAGCTAAATCCGCAGAATATGGTAAGTGTGGAAGAATTTCAATATTCAAATCGTTGCCTGTTTGCAGCGCAAGCCTTGTTTTGTGGAAGAGCGCGTTGTCTTGAAGCAAAGGCAAAATTTGAGTGCATGTTATCCCTCGTTTTCTGGTCAGTTTTTCTTAGTTTGGTAAGGCGATCTGCATAATATTGCCCATTAATCGTGTTGCCATGAGGCAGGTAATCTTTAAATATGACACCTTTGATGACCCAAAAAACAGTCGGCATCACTGGTGTCTTTAATCGTCATGTAAAGTTGTTTGTTATTATCACTGGTGTCTTCTTCAATCCTCTCACTGGTCTCATTTTTTATCACCCTATAAGGTCTTGAAGACAGCCCAGATTTATACAATATTTCTGACAGTTTTTATATATCTGAAGACACCATAACTCACGAACAGAACATATCAAGCTGAAATTTTTACTGAACATTCTATGGCCGATGTTCTAGATCATTGTAACTTATTTCAAGTCGCTATGTCATTCCCTTCACGAGTTATGGGCAAAGTAAGTAAGTAGCAAGTCCTTTACAGAACGTAGCTTCTTACAACCACCGCCTATTTGGCGGTAGGTTGCCATTACTTTCTGCACATGGAGAAGCATTCGCCCGAGAAAAAAACCCAGTGTCTGCCAAACTGGACACAAGTGGGCATCGAACCCAAAAGGTTGGGATTGTCATATGATCTAAATACATACTTACATACATATATATATGTATATGTCTGAAGATGCCATACTTCGTAAATGGAACGACATATCAGCTTGACGTAAAATTGTTAGATTGTGACCTATCGAGTTGATATTTTCACTGAACCAAAGAGTGATTGGATGGGCTGAGGAAAGAGATGAGCGCAAGTGGGAGAGGGACAAAGGGATTGATGGGTTCTTCTTCGTACGCAGTCAGACAGTAACCATGATTGATGGGTTCTTCTTCTTCGTACGCAGTCAGACAGTAACCATGATTGATGGATTCAATAAATTCAGTTATTTCCCAGAAAAAGCTTGGTACTAAAGCTAGTTAGGAATAAGTTAGAATGACCAATACAATCAAGTGATACCTTCTTTGAATATCTGTGTGGCAGATGAGTTGAAGCTCTTGCCTTTTATGGGCAAAACTGACTTAGTATGTCATACTCCAGGAGACTCATCTATAAATGGATACCTGACTCCGAGGGAAGGCGACACAGTTGGGAATGAAACCAGTAGCCTCACATCATGATCAATGAGACCTGATACATTGGAGTTTCTTACACTTTATCTTCAAAGGCAGTAAATATTAATGGACTAATGGAAAATATACCTCATACTTGGCATAGCACCTACATGGAGCAGAATAAGGGTTAAATTTGAATTTAAGAGAGACAAACAGGCCAATGATCTAAGAAGCCCAATGTGTGGACATCAGTTGCAGAAAGTGAGACTATAAAGTCTAGACAGAGTTTCCTACCAAAAAAATATAACCTCTCCAAAGAAGCCCCAACAAGTGTATCACTTAGCAAGTACTGAAATTAAAGCTCTGGCAGAATTATACAAGCTATACAAGAGAAAAAGTATAAAAACATTAGCAAATATTATAATAGTCGACTGAAACCTTGCAAAATGTTCTTACTCTAAGATAATCTCGTTCCTCGGCCAGCCTTTCTCTTAGTGTGTCCTTCCTCCAGTCATACTCCTTGATTAGACCGCGGGGGGATACATGGGTGTGGCTAGGGCGTGGCACAATTCTTATCTCTGTAACCACTTTATTTTCCTTGTCGTCTGATAACTTGTCTGACTGCAAGCAAAAAGACACATTCGTTTGAATACAATGGCTTAGTCATTATTTTTTAATTTTATGAACATTGTGTTGAATTATTGCTTCTCTCTCTATGCTGCACCAAGCAGCCCCAAGAAATGTGCACAGTGAGCCAACTATCACTATCAATGGTCAGAGGTTGAACGCTTTGTATACCTTGGCAGCACACTCTCCAGAGCATTCCATATTGATGATGAAGTAAACTCGAGAATTGCAAAAGCATGTGTAGCGTTTGGAAAACTAAGATTCTCAGTTTGGAACTGGAGATGAATTAAGCTTATGACCAAATTGAAGGTTTATGCAGCAGTCACCCTACCAACTCTTCTGTACGCCTGTGATACCTGGACTGTGTACAGTCATCCTATCAACTCTTCAGTACGCCTGTGATACCTGGACTGTGTACAGTCATCCTATCAACTCTTCAGTACGCCTGTGATACCTGGACTTGTGTACAGTCACCCTACCAACTCTTCAGTACGCCTGTGATACCTGGACTGTGTACAGTCATCCTACCAACTCTTCAGTACGCCTGTGATACCTGGATTGTGTACAGTCATCCTACCAACTCTTCAGTACGCCTGTGATACCTGGACTGTGTACAGTCACCCTACCAACTCTTCAGTACGCCTGTGATACCTGGACTGTGTACAGTTGACATGCGAAGAAGCTTGATTACTTTCATCTGGGCTGCCTAAGGAAACTGCTGAACATAAAATGGCACGATAGGATCACAGATGTAGAAGTTCTTTCATGGGCTGGCATAACAAGCAGCCACACAACTCTGTACAAATTGCAGCTTAGATGGACTGGCCATGTTATCCGCATGTCAGATGAGCGGTTTCCAAAGAAAATATTCTATGGCAAGCGAGCTCGTGGTGGCCAAAAAAAAACCTTACAAAGATAATCTGAAAGCCTGACTGAAGAACTGCGACATTGACCCTGATAATTTGGAGAACATTGCTGCTGATCGTTCTGCCTGGCACAGTAAAATTTCTTCTGGCACAACACATATGGAGCAGACAAGAATGAAGGAAGTTGCACGGAGACGAGTGACACGAAAGGCAAGAAACGAGTGACACGAAAGGCAAGAGACGAGTTGCCTCCGTGTATTGGTAAGACATCTGTAGTGCCTTACCTGTAAACCACAGCAACATAATGACATTGTTGGCCCCATATTGAAATCTCTATCATTGTCTTTTCCAACTTCAAATGAACAATAAAAATATATCCTTTCAAAATATGAATTTATCTACTACACTAACCTCTTTTCTGACAACCACTGTTTCCTTTTTGACACGTGACAGTTCTGTTTCAAGATTATTGGCTCGGTTGAAATGTTTTTCTGTCAAAGACGGATGTTCTGAAACTTTATTGGATGATCGGTTTTCTGCTGACTTTATCTCCTATTTTGATAGGATGAAAGAAAGTTTACACACTAATTGTTCTGTCATACTTAAGTAAACATTAAGATACCAGACAGTTTATCGAAATAATATACTACACACATAACTACTATACACATAACTAAACAATGATACAAATAGGAGTATCACAAACAGGCAGCACCCATTGCACAATAATGTCTCAGGCATCAACGGATCAAGAATAAAAAAAACAGCATCATGAATGGTACAGGCAGAGAGAGCAATTGTACAGGTGACGACAGTTGAGATGATAGTTGAGGGAAATAAATGGGTTAACATTGGCCATAAAATGACAGACGGGATCAAGATGCTGATCAGCGCATGTCTGCGACCCATAGCTGACTGCTAGCGTCAGGGCCAGCGAACAAGAGCTGCCAAGACCCTTCTACACCTCCTCGCGGTGATCCTGGATAACAGGCTGCAACAGAGCAGACTGGCTAAGGAGAAGGGTTCGAAGAGGGAATGCTAACCTGGTACTAAAAAAATGCTTGCTGAAGTCGGATGTGTTGGACTGAAAGGTGCAAATATCGCAGTCAAGCTGTAAACTATGACACAGTAGCGGGAGATTGAGAACAAACCAAGCCAAGCCAAATTACCATAGAACCATCTTCAGCCTAAGCAGGGAATGCAGAGAATGGTGCAACAAGAGGGCTTAGCTTGAGGTTAATCAGCTGATAAATGATAACATGCATTATTGCGATGCAATCATATATACCAATGGATTGGTGCTCCTCAGTGAGATATGTGAGAGGGCAGATGGCCGCTGAGCTGAACGGGTCATAGACAACAGCAACCTCCAGAACGAGGATTCTGGCTCGAGTCCGGCTCAGCTGCCTAACAGGTAACCTTGAGCAGGGTCTACTTCCAGAAAGTCAGTGTGGTTTTCATATAGGTCATGAGACAGTTGATGTGATATGTGTAGTATGTCAACACCAGGAGAAATATTCAACAACAGCATTGTGATGTGATCTGTATACAGATTTATCCAAACTAAAAAATACATTGAACACCATCAATAGGGAAGGGTTCTGGCAAATTATGGCAAAGTTTGGTTGCCACAGCAGATTCATTGAGGTTGTTCACCAGCTGCATGACGGCTCGAATACTTCACAAAGGCGAATTGTCTGCAGGCTTTCCAGTCACCAATGGTGTCAAACAGGGATGTGTGCTGGCACCAACATTCTTTAGCATGGTCTTTGCTGCAATGCTCTCTGGTGCTGTACATAACACTGCTACTGGCATGCACATCAGGTTTAGGATGCAAGATCGGCTGTTCAATCCGAGATTCTTGAAATCTGACACCAAAGCCACGACCATTGATCTTCTGTTCGCTGATGGCTGCCCTCTTAACACCTCCTCAGAACAAGATATGCAATCCACCATGACAGAGTTTCTTGCGGCATGCAGTAACTTTGGTCTCACAATCATTGATAGAACAACTGGGTACTTTCTCAGCCTGCTCCTGGAAAGCCGTACATTGAACCAACTATTACTGTACAAAAACCAATGTCTCCAGGCAGGCGATAGCTCCACCTACCTAGGTAGTACCCTCACCAGAGAAGTGAATATTGACTTTGAGGTCAACAGCAGGATTGCAAAGTCAAGCTGTGTGTTTGGGAGGTTGCAAGCAAATATTTGGAACCGAAAGGGCATCAATGACGCCTTCATGGTAAAAGTGTATCGTGGACAGTGTATAGCAGACATGCTTAGACAGCTAAATCGTTTTCACTTGAGCTGTCTGCGTAGTCTACCCAGGAATGAGTGGCAGGACAAGGTGTGTAACTCTGAAATTCTTATCAAGACTAACATGCTGAGCATCGATATGCTTCTGCAAAAGGACCAAATAAGATGGACGGGACATATTGTTTGCATGTCCAGTAAGTGCAACCCCAAGCAGCTGTTATAATAAGTGCAACCCCAAGCAGCTGTTATAATAAGTGCAACCCCAAGCAGCTGTTAAAATAAGTACAACCCCAAGCAGCTGTTATAATAAGTACAACCCCAAGCAGCTGTTATAATAAGTGCAACCCCAAGCAGCTGTTATAATAAGTGCAACCCAAAGCAGCTGTTATAATAAGTGCAACCCCAAGCAGCTGTTATAATAAGTGCAACCCCAAGCAGCTGTTATAATAAGTGCAACCCCAAGCAGCTGTTATAATAAGTGCAACCCCAAGCAGCTGTTATAATAAGTGCAACCCCAAGCAGCTGTTATAATAAGTGCAACCCCAAGCAGCTGTTATAATAAGTACAACCCCAAGCAGCTGTTATAATAAGTGCAACCCCAAGCAGCTGTTATAATAAGTGCAACCCCAAGCAGCTGTTATAATAAGTGCAACCCCAAGCAGCTGTTATAATAAATGCAACCCCAAGCAGCTGTTATAATAAGTACAACCCCAAGCAGCTGTTATAATAAGTGCAACCCCAAGCAGCTGTTATAAAAAGTGCAACCCCAAGCAGCTGTTATAATAAGTGCAACCCCAAGCAGCTGTTATAATAAGTGCAACCCCAAGCAGCTGTTATAATAAGTGCAACCCCAAGCAGCTGTTATAATAAGTGCAACCCCAAGCAGCTGTTATAATAAGTGCAACCCCAAGCAGCTGTTATAATAAGTACAACCCCAAGCAGCTGTTATAAGGCGAGCACAGGACAAGCAGACGCTCTTTTTTTTTTCTTTTTTTTGCGTTCACCTAATTTTTCTAATCTCCAAGGCGGTGTGCATTGCACTATGTTTTTATTTTGTGCCTGTCGGCCCAGTGCATCCGACTTCAGCATTCAATTTATGTATGGGTCTGCTTCCTCCTGCATTTTCTAAGGGTTTGCTTCCCCGGGGTAACGGCTGGTGCTGTGATGGGGATCAAACCCAGCACCTTCGGTTTGTGAGCCGTGCCACTTTACCACTAGGCCATCCATCGACCGACCATCCAATGCACCAGAGACTAAACAATTTGGGAAATGGGAAACTAAAGCGGAGAAACTTTGCAGAAATAGCCAAAGCAAAGATGCACGAAGATCCCATAAACGCACTAACAACACCAAAACCCATCACTACTGTACGAAAACCTACCTGGAGGCAGGATATATTTCCAGAGGTGGTAGAAAATATACCAGGTATTGCAAACAAAAACTGCCAGACTGAAAAAGAAAGGAGAGATACTACCCTAAGCTTCATAACGAAAAGCTACCCAAGCATGGACTGGACCCATGCATACACCGACGGTTCTGTAACAAACACAACACAGAACGGAGGGGCAGGAGCATTCCTGAACCTACCAAATGGCAGAAAAATAACACTGTCATTCGCTACTGGTAAGTACACTAGCAATTTCAGAGCGGAGGCAGAGGCACTGAGGGCGCCAGTGGAAGAAATGGTGACACACAGTGAAAATGAAAGCCATATAGTCCTGCTTACAGATGCTCTCGCCGTAGTCACAGCGCTAAAAAGCCAGAAAAATACTGAGCTTAATGACTTAAGAGCAGCACTCTGCAAACTGTGCCAGCAGTCCGCACCAAAAAGGGTAGTGGTACAGTGGGTCCCATCACACTGCAACATCCAAGGCAACGAGGAGGCAGACAGACTGGCAAAAGAAGGTGCAAGACTACCACAAACAGATACCAGTATGACGTACGAAGAGTCAAAACGGCTTATCAAAGCCAGATACATGACCAATTGGGAAACCGAACATACTGGTTACACCAAAAACGATGCCTATTACCAGTTGAACCGAAGAGAGCAGGTCGTTGTCTTCAGACTTCGCACTGGCCACAATAGACTGAGGTACCACCTATTCAACAAATTGAAGATAGGGTGTACCGACGAATGCCCGTGCGGTACTGGTAAAATGACCGCTGAACATCTGCTGCAGAACTGCCCGACATACGAGGATCAGAGAGAGCAGATGTGGCCATCACCAGTGGAACTGCAAGACAAGCTCTATGGCAGTGGCGACAGCCTCAGGATGACCGCCGCTTTTTTTGAAAAAATAATGGTTACTGTCTGACTGCGTACGCAGAAGAAGAAGAAGAAGAAGAAACCCAGCACCTTTGGATTGTGAGCCGTGCCACTTAAACACTAGGCCACGCCATCCCCTAGACGCTCATTTGAGGGAAAGAAGAGTTACTGCAGAAGCTCCTTAAAATTTTCTCTAAAAAACTTCAACATTGATGTCATCTCCTGAGAGTTGCATAGACCATTTCCACCTGGTCTGCTAGCATCACCAAAGGTGATCAGATGAAAACTCCATTGTGGAGGCACAGAGAAAGCGTGCCGCTTGAAAGAGCAGAACACACAATGAATCCAGTCAACTCCTCGCATATGTGCCCCAGGTGTATCAAAGTCTGTCGTGCCAGGATTGATCTTTATAGCCATATGAGTCTGACATGAGTTTGACATTCTCCAAGGGAAATAAGATTAGACTGTTCAACCCTAATGTTAGATCAGCCCTACTACATATTATAGCCTGGTACTAACATTATCAAACCTTTGACTCTGTCCTACAGTCACACTCTTGCACAACTTTAACACGCGCCCTTAGGGTGAGGCCCTTCCATTGCATTTTGGTTGAGCTGGCTGCTGAGAACCAACAAACCTAGCATAGGTACATACAGACGCACACATACATCCAAGCACTGGCTTATGGGTCTTAATATCGCCCAAATTGACTACGGTCTGGGGTGGAAAAGGCACGCCTCTGCCAGTAGAAACTAGTGAGGCAAACACGTAAAATAAAAAAATAACATTTTCAAACCCAGACTATAAACTTCATTAACCCTTTCAACCTGAGGCATCCATATTGTGTGTGTGTGTGTGTGAGCGTGCTCTTGTTGAATGCAAATGATGGGTAACTTTACTCTTGTGCATAAAATACCGGGCTGCAGTAGCTTTCCTCACATCCCAAGAGTGCTGATGAAGATGGTCTGGGGTCCCCAGGCTGTTGTGCTATGCTTGGCTTCATCTACCTGTTGATCACTACTATGGTGATAACGTCTATACCACCTCATTAGACAGACTGTCTTGAAACAGGTCTGTTTCCAGGGAAAATTGCATGGAAGTATATTTTATCTATCCCTTGTTAACATTGTCTATCAGTAAATTTTGCCTGACTAGACGTTAGTTTCTTCTGCACCAGAGTATGCGTAAATAGTCCATTTCCCAAGCCCATTATTTTTCAGTATATGGCATGACTCTTATCTTGAGACATATTTTGAGCTATACTTCTTGAATTTTAGGCATAATAATAATAATAGTTGCTCATTGCAAGCAAAGATGGTCACAGCATGAGACTATTGCTGCAAAATGTGTTCTCTGATGGCTGTACAGATCAATCATGGGACAACATTCCCTGCCACATTCTGGGCACACATGTGGGGAGTCGGCTGTGGAGTCGTCGTGCATTTTGTTTTTTCAGGCAGCACGCTTTCACTGAACCTCCACGATGCCTTTTCTCTCTGCAATCTGAGCACCTTTAGTGACACTAGCACGCCATGTGAAACGGTTTTGTGTAAGCAACTCCCAGGAGGTACATCAACATTGAAGCTTTTCAGAGAGACTTTCAATTGCCGCATCCCTGTTTCAAGGGAAAACAAAAGTATTAAGAAGATAAGAACAATTCCAGCAATTAACTCACCAGAGGGTTGCCAACAAGCTCTCTGGCCTGTTTTGACTGCTCCAAATCTGTATGGATCCCATTCACAGACTTCTCAGTGTTGACATGATCTTGTTTTCTTTTCTCATGTATCTACGGTAATGCAACATTATTATATTACAATTAGGACATTTACATGAATTTTTCTAGTATATAGGGGCTATAAAGTCTGACTATACTGACAATACTACTTGTATGTAGTAATTGGAATGTCTGTCTGACAATAACATTAGTTTTGGATTTAAGAACCGTAATGTCTAACTGGCAAGAACATTCGCTATGTAGTAAATAAGAATTGCAATGTCTGTCTGACAAGAACATTTGTAATGTATAAAGGTTCTAATGTCTGTCTGACAAGAACATTTGTAATGTATAAAGGTGCTAATGTCTGTCTGACAAGAACATTTGTAGTGTATAAAGGTGCTAATGTCTGTCTGACAAGAACATTTGTAGTGTATAAAGGTTCTAATGTCTGTCTGACAAGAACATTTGTAGTGTATAAAGGTTCTAATGTCTGTCTGACAAGAACATTTGTAGTGTATAAAGGTTCTAATGTCTGTCTGACAAGAACATTTGTAATGTATAAAGGTGCTAATGTCTGTCTGACAAGAACATTTGTAGTGTATAAAGGTTCTAATGTCTGTCTGACAAGAACATTTGTAGTGTATAAAGGTGCTAATGTCTGTCTGACAAGAACATTTGTAGTGTATAAAGGTGCTAATGTCTGTCTGACAAGAACATTTGTAGTGTATAAAGGTTCTAATGTCTGTCTGACAAGAACATTTGTAGTGTATAAAGGTTCTAATGTCTGTCTGACAAGAACATTTGTAGTGTATAAAGGTTCTAATGTCTGTCTGACAAGAACATTTGTAGTGTATAAAGGTTCTAATGTCTGTCTGACAAGAACATTTGTAGTGTATAAAGGTGCTAATGTCTGTCTGACAAGAACATTTGTAGTGTATAAAGGTGCTAATGTCTGTCTGACAAGAACATTTGTAGTGTATAAAGGTTCTAATGTCTGTCTGACAAGAACATTTGTAGTGTATAAAGGTTCTAATGTCTGTCTGATAAGAACATTTGTAGTGTATAAAGGTTCTAATGTCTGTCTGACAAGAACATTTGTAGTGTATAAAGGTTCTAATGTCTGTCTGACAAGAACATTTGTAGTGTATAAAGGTTCTAATGTCTGTCTGACAAGAACATTTGTAGTGTATAAAGGTTCTAATGTCTGTCTGACAAGAACATTTGTAGTGTATAAAGGTTCTAATGTCTGTCTGACAAGAACATTTGTAGTAGATAATGAGTTTATGTCTGCCTGACATGAGCATCAGTGATCTGTCTGTCAAGGACATTTATTGTATACAAGGATTGCAATTTCTGCGACAAGAGCTTCTGATGTATATAAGGATTGTAATGTATGTGTGACAAGAGCATTTGTAGTAAAGTAGTACATATAAGAAATTGAATGATCAAATTTGGATAATACAATTTGTAATACATAAATAATCAACTGTTATGGCTTAGTAATGCAATTGTTAGTTGAGGAATTAATTAACAAAGCACTCAAATTGCTTTAGTTTAATGGCAAAACAAACTGAGTTTGAAACTTAGTTGTGTTGAGTAATGGAGAAAAATTAAGGGAACCGCATAAGGCAGTGGTTAGCACATTGGCTTCGCATCTGAGTGGTCATGGGTTCATTCCCCAGTTGAGGCGGTAATGTTTGTCAGACCGCAATGGCTCCCGGGTCGACCGAGCCTTAAATGGGTACCGGTTCAGTCCGGGAAGTAAAAGTGGCAAGGGAGAGGAGATGGCTACCGCCCTCATATAGCCGAGCCTTTGAAATGTGAGATCGCTAACACCTGACACCCCTACGGCAGTAATGCTGTGGGTTACTTTACTTAGTGGAGGATGGAAAATAGCCACACCACTTCATAAACCACAATGTGACCTAGTACAATGAAGTCACTACCACATTCATACCTGTCAGCAGTGTCTAACTCTCACCTCATATATTCTGCAAAAATGTATCTATGGGCCAGTGTGGTGGAGGGTCGATAACATTGGACAAGTTTTGATAAAAGTCACAACTCTGAGATAAAAGTCATGACTCTGAGATGCATATTTATATTCCCTGAAATATTTGGCAGGCCACTGTATGTCTTGTATAGCACTGTGATATGAGACCATCTTTGACTGAAAGAATTAAGCCTCTAATGTTCAAATGAAAAGTGTGTTTGGTAGATATTGAAAATACAACCATACAAAACTATTGCCCAGCCAGTCTCTCTTGGAATGTGACCACCTGTCCACAACCACAATGCCCCAGATTTGTTTTATACAACTTTGCTATAAATGATAAATCCTCTTCTTGCAGCGTAGGACCAACCACAAATTGACTGAGGCCACAAAAAGGCAAAAATCTGTGATGTGTGAATTGTGTCAGATCTGCCATGTGTGAATTGTGTCAGATCTGTCATGTGTGAATTGTGTCAGATCTGTCATGTGTGAACTGTGTCAGATCTGCCATGTGTGAATTGTGTAAGATCTGTCATGTGTGAACTGTGTCAGATCTGCCATGTGTGAATTGTGTACTGTTGCTGAACAGTCTCCCACCTGAGAGGATTCTTGGCGAAGCCTCTGTACCTCCTCATATGATGCAGACAGTGCTTTGGCGAGCTCAGTCTTCTCATCGTTTCGATCATGGAGGCTTTGTTCTGTAAAAGAAATTGCAGATATCTAGGTGAAGTGCCACCTCCTTTAAACGGGAAGCCGCATTATCTAAGTGAGGAGTCACCCCATCTAAGTGAGGAGTCACCCTATCTAAGTGAGGAGTCACCCCATCTAAGTGAGGAGGTACCCTACCTAAGTGAGGAGTCACCCCATCTAAGTGAGGAGGTACCCTATCTAAGTGAGGAGTCATCCTAAGTGAGGAGCCACCCCATCTATGTGAGGAGTCACCCAATCTAAGTGAGGAGTCACCCAATCTAAGTGAGGAGCCACCCCATCTAAGTGAGGAGCCACCCAATCTAAGTGAGGAGCCACCCAATCTAAGTGAGGAGCCACCCAATCTAAGTGAGGAGCCACCCAATCTAAGTGAGGAGTCACCCCATCTATGTGACGAGTCACCCCATCTATGTGAGGAGTCATCCTAAGTGAGGAGTCACCCAATCTAAGTGAGGAGTCACCCAATCTAAGTGAGGAGTCACCCCATCTATGTGACGAGTCACCCCATCTATGTGAGAAGTCTCCCAATCTAAGTGAGAAGTCACCCCATCTATGTGACGAGTCACCCCATCTATGTGACGAGTGGCACTATACTCCTATCTGACGTAGAAGATATAGCATGAATTGACAGCAGCTAGCAATTTATATCTGGTCGCTTGCCTGAGGGTCAGCAAATTACAGCTGATCATGACGCTATAATCATCCAAGCGGCAACCCTGGAAACTGGCTGCACAAATGTAGTCTGGCTAAGAGAAAAGGTATCACAATGGGAAGGCAAACCTGATACTCAATAAAGCCAGCTTGAAACCATTTTTGTCAGGCTGAAAGGCACATGTATTGCAGCCTCGCCTTTGCTGTAAACTACAACACAATGTGCTTTTCAGAATGAGCACCGGGGATCAAGATGCTGAGTAGTCTGGACCAGCGACCTAGAGCTGCCAAGATCCTTCTCCACCTCCATGTGGTGGTCGTGGATGACAGGCTGCAACATGGCAGACTGGGTGAGGAGAAGGGGGCAGAAGAGGTAAGGTTAACCCGGTACCCAAAAATGCCATGCTGAAGTCAGATGTTTCAGTCCGAACAGTGCAAATATCGCAGTCAATGCTGTAAACACATTCCATTCTCCTAACTACATCCTACGGGACGATGAGGCTAACATCTGGTCAGGCAAAACACACTGATCAGAGAATGTTAGCCAGGGTCAGGAGAAATATACTGGCCAAGACCCTCACCTGACCTCCTCATTGGTCGTCCTGGAAACAGGCTGTTGTCGAGGACAACAGTCTGGCTAACAAGATGAAGTTCAACTTGATCTCCGTAGTAGTGAGCGATACGCAGATGAAGCCAAGCATAGCACAACCGCCTGGAGGACCCCGGTCCACCTTCATCAGCACGCTCGAAGTGTGAGGAAAGCTACTGCAACCCATAACTTAATGCCCTTTTCAGGGCGCACATAAGAGTAACCTACTCCTTGTAAGCATTCGAAACAACAACTACATTCTACTATTTGGAGTTCGAGAATGAATGACAAAGAAGGATGAACACAGAAGAAGAAGAAGAAAAAAAAGAATACTCCTGAACTAAATAAAGTAAAGATGATGACAATGACCAACATTAAAGAGCATCTTGCGTATTTTTATACGTTATAAAATGTTTGCAACAAATGATTTACCCAGATCTCTGCAGGTTTTGCTGAGCTCAGAAAATTTATCTTCATTATGCTGCAGCCCTTCAAACTTGTTCTACAACAAAAACACATAGGTGGCACATTTTAACATCAAGTATTTAAAAGCCAAAAACAGTTCTTTGTGTTTTTGTTATCCTTATCTTACTTGTGCTTGAGCACTGACAAGTGACATTGGCTACTTGTTTTATACAATTGTTGCTACCAATAAACCTGGACGATGAGGTTAACGTCTGGTCAGGCAAAACACACTGATCAGACAATGTTAGCCAGGCTCAGGAGAAATATACTGGCCAAGATCCTCACCTGACCTCCTCGTTGGTCGTCCTGGAAACAGGCTGTTATCGAGGATAACAGTCTGGCTAACAAGGTGAGGTTTGACGTGATCTCCGTAGTAGTGAGAGATACACAGATGAAGCCAAGTATAGCACAACCGCCTGGAGAACCTCCACCAACCTTCATCAGCACGCTCGAGATGTGAGGAAAGCTACTGCAACCCATCACTTAACGCCCTTTTCAGGGTGCACATAAGAGTAACCTACTCATTGTGGGCATTCGAAACAACAACAACCAATAAACCTCCTACCTTCAAGCGACTGGATTTTTGGGGGGAGAGTGGGGAAGAGCAGGAGAGGGGGTGTGCCTTATTTGCTTTTTAAACGACAAAAAACAATTTTGAGTGTTATTATACCATTCTTTAACTTTCCTATTTTCTTCCTCTTCTTCGGTGTTCGTCCTGAAAAAGACGTTGGGTCATAGTTTACAGTGAAAGTGCGATATCTGATGTGAGCTGCTTTTTTGGGGTATCGAGTTTGCCTTCTCATTGTCACCCCTATTCTCTTTGCCAGACTACACTAGCGTAGCCTGTTTCCAGAGCTGCCACTTGGAGGTGAAATATTGTCTTGGTCAGCTGTAGTTTGCTGACCCTGATGTAAGCAGCTAGTTATGAGTCGTTGGCTGCTGTCAGCTCATTCACTGCTGCATCTTCAACTCACTTTTTATTTTCATCAAATGTCCTAGGAGTGCAAAAGTAATCAGGGTCAAAAACATACTGATCAAGACCATGCCTCACATTCACATTCCTGCTCCTAGAAGTATACTATGTAACAGCAGCCTGGTCAACCAGGTAGGGATTGACACAGTAATCCACACAGTGGTGAACTTACTCAGCATTCTTGCATTGTACTACATCCAACAAAACCCTGGTCTACCTTCTCAAATATTCCTCGTGGATATAAGAGGAGCCACGGCAACATACTACCAAAGAGACAAGAGCTAACTTAACTCAGCTCGACTAATTTCAAACTACAACATAACAGGCCCAAGAAAGACTGCTTCTATCAGATCTGTGTGTCTTTCGTGGCATGGAGGTTGCTAGATGAACTTCAGGCTGGTGTATCACGATGCAGGAAAAGCCTAAAAAGATGGGGATACAGGGATGATGCAACATGCAAATGTGGAGCAACACAAGACTAAGACCAACTGATGATCTGCCCAAACCTCCCGGAGATGACACATAGGTCTTCCAGTGAAAAGCAATGTTCTAATACAGCAGCTCTTAACCTTTTCGTTATCGCAGGCCCTCCCTTTAATATCTTCTGTTGCTGCAGAGTCCAAAAAATATTCCATCTTCGAGGCATGTTCAAATGAAATTGGACTTAACTGCACCAAGTGAACATATGTACGATGCGCGTGATGACATTGCTTCTGATGTAAACAGCACATACCAACCTGCCAAGTTTGAAAATGTCATTATCCTCCGACTCATAGTTTCCTCAGCAGACCATTCAAAACATGGCGGATGTTATGCGAAATCCATCCAGAGTTGATCAGCAAGCGGTGATTCGGTTTCTAACAACTGAAGGATGTCAACCAGTTGATATTCATCACAGAATACAAACAGTGTATGGTAACAAAAGTATGTTGAAGACAACAGTGAAGAACTGGACAACGATGCTTAAAGAAGGATGTGAGTTAACGAAAGTTCTTCCGAGACCAGGTCAGGCGCATATTGTTGCGTCAGAAGATGCCATCTCCAAAATTGATGCAGCAATTCGGGTGGACCGTCTTACCTTCATCACACTTTTGCCATCATACACTGCCTGCATTCTGTGATAAATGTCAACCGGTCGAAATCCATAAGCTGTTAGAAACCGAATCACCACTAGCTGATCAACTCTGGACAGATTCCGTATCACATCTGCCATGTTTCCAATGGTCTGCTGAGAAAACTATGAGTCTGAGAATTATCAAATTTTGCAAACTTGACTGTTGGTATGTGCTGTTTACATCAGAAACAACGTCATCATGCACATCCTACACATGCTCACTTGATGCGGTTAGGTCTGGTTTCATTTGAACATGCCTTGTATGAAAATATTCAGGAATGAATTATCTGTGTATTTACAATATTAAACAATGTCTACAATGTTAATGGAAATGTGATGTTAATAAATAAAAAAACAAAATAAAATGAAAATAGAATTTTCTCTTTCCGTCCAATCTGAATGAACCCACCACATCTGCAACTCGCACTACTAATTTATGTTAATTATATATCCATATTTACATAATCTAGGAAAGTATCTTCAGTTGTTAAATCACAAATAATATTTTAATAACAGTTTATAAAGTTCATGGTGTGAGGTTGAGGTGATGTGCACTAATGTTCACTTTAAATTAAATTATATTTATAGAACTGTGTGAACGTTGTGTGAATTAACTTCTGCTGTAAATGTCCTTGATTCCACCTTTCTTTTTTTTTATCTTTCTATTTATCTTTTTATTTTAAGCGTAAAAGCTCCTAACATTTCTTCAAGCCTTTGCAGATCTCCTGGATGGACCTCGCGGACCACAGTTTAACAACCGCTGCTTTATAGCATGACCTGGATATGTTGTTGTTGTTGAATGCCCACAATGAGTAAGTTGACTCTTTTGTGTGCCCTGAAAAGCACGTTAAGTGGCGGGTTGTAGTAGCTTTCCTAACATCCCGAGCGTGCTGAAACATCATATTGTGATGGTTGGTTATTGATCCAGTGGCATGTTGGTTCCTGCCCTTGTGCGCAATGCCATATAGTGGTATCTGCAAGTGTTTGTGAGCTGTTGGGTTTCATAAAAGTGTTTGATTTGTCGGGCCTCGGAGGAAGAAGCTCTTTCCTAACACCAGCAAGTACCAGAAATTCAAACATATGATGCTCAACAGTTTCATTGGGATGTGTGTACAACCGGCACTCTGGAGTGTGTTCTGGTTGGATTCTGTTCAAGTGACTGTTGAGTTGTATGTGTTGGGTGCCAAGTTGGAAAATGTTGCTTTGATCTCTCTTTTATATGAGATTGATGTTGTCTTTGGGATTTGGGATGGCCATATGTTTGTAGATTTCTCTCCCAGTATTCCTCATAGCCCATCTATTCAGCCAAGCCTCTTTATATGCAGTCTCTAGTAGTTGTTTAACTGTCTTTAGGGTTGTTGTTGTGTATTGTTGTTCTTGGCTTGATCCCATCTTAGCCAGTCTATCTGTCTTGTCGTATGTTAGCACCTCTTGGCTCACACGATAAAAACACTTTGTGTATCATTATCCAGTGCCCTGCCGGTTGACGTCATAGACCTCCATTTCCTCTTATCACATGTGTCCGTTATTTGTTCCGCTGTTGATCGCCTCCCATGCCTTCAAGCTGTCCAATATTTTCACTCTTTGTCTCCCTCTGTCCATCTGCCTGTTGTTCCCGTGTGTTCCAACCCACCTCTTCTCATGATATGCCTGAAATGACAACGATGACTGCCTTGCCCTGATATTTATCATAAGCTGTCTTTGTGTCTGTGCCTCCTCAAGAACCACAGTTTTAACTTTCTGTGAAGTCCATGGAAATTTCAAAATTCTTCTGTAAAACCACATTTCCATAGCCTCTAATGATCCCTGCTGATTGTCCATGACGTAGGATCCCAGAATTCTCTTCCTTTAATCCAGTGATAGTATTTTGTTGCACAAGATTCACCTCATACTGTGGAACACTGATTTTGCCTGTGCTATTCTGCTCTTTATTTCATGTACGTCTCCCATCAGATGTTTTTAAGACACTAATATAATCAATTAGACCAGACTGTAAAAACTTTAAAATATCTCATGAGTTAAGCTGAACTGTAAAGTGTTAAATAATTGTATTGTTACTAATTTATATACAATACACAAACTCCTGGAACTTTTTGAAGCTGCCTCGAATAACTTCAGGTCACCACCTCACTAACGTGTTACTGTACAGTGAGTTCAGAACAGGCAAGGATTCATCAAGGGAACATTATTAATTATTGTCACCTTCTGAGAGATGTTTGCTGCAGACTGTTCACCTCTAGCGCACTACCATAACAGAAGGTGCTCCTATTTCAGAGCACAAAATCACCGCTGTGGCACAAAAAGCATATTGCAGGAAGAACAGAACACAAGACAGCCTAACTACCAGCGCCATCCAAGTGTACCCCAGCGCCATCCAAGTGTACCCCAGCGCCATCCAAGTGTACCCCAGCGCCATCCAAGTGTACCCCACATGCAGAAAAGTTTGCCATGCTCAGATAAGATTGTAGTCATATGCAGTCACATCTGACAACACATCTTGTATTGCAATGGGAAAATATTATAATTTGTTATATTATTATTATAACTTGAGGTTACTAACAAGCAAAGTTCACTGATAATAATATACAAATATCTCTTCTAAATTGGCAGACAGAACATTAATAATCTACGATATGTTGTCGATATTGTATGCCCAGAATGAAACCGACTTGCAGGAAATGGTAAACACGGTAGTTCAGCAAAGTGAAAATGGGGAACTGAATTGAGAAAATTTAACACGTTTAAATACCTGAGCACATAGCATCAGATGGAATTACAAAATAAAATGCAGAATAGCCCAAACAAAATCGGTCTTCCAGACCAATGAAAGGAATATTGTGCAACAAAACATTGTCACTGGAACTGAGAAAAAGAGTCCTTGGATGCTACGTGCAACCAGTACTGACATATAGCAGTGAGTCATGGACAATCAACAAGCAAGCACATAGATCTTTTGAAGCATTGGAGATGTGGTTTTACAGAAGAATGCTGCGGATCACATGGACTGCAAAGAAGACTAATGATACAGTACTTGAGGAGGCACAAAGACAAACAACTTATTACAAGAATCAGAACAAGGCAGTCATCCTTTTTCGGGCTGTTATGAAAAGAGGCAGCTTGGAGTACGTCGTGACAACAGGAGAAATATCAGCAAAGAGAGACAGAGGAAGGCCGAGAGAGAAGATGTTGGACAGTCTGAGAGAATGGCATGAGCGATAAATCAACAACAGAGTTGGTAAATAACACACGTGATAGAAGTCGATGGGGGTCCATGATCGCCAACGTCAACCGGCAAGGCACCTGATGATGATCTCTACTCCCTGTGTGGCTGCAAGGGTTCCTTACAGGGTAGAGAAGAATTGGGTCACTGTCTTCCATAGGAAACATGCTGCTTAAGGTGCATATGAAGGGTGTGCATGAAGTTAGTATGTTGTAAAACAAAGTGCTATAGACACATTCTCTATTGCTTTTGAGAAAAATTACTACAAGGAACCAACTGCAGTGGCAGTCGCCATGTTTCCATAAAGCAAAATAAGAAAAGCTTCATCTCTTCAGTTCCTATAACGATTTATATTTTATAAAAGAAATTGGAGATTTCTTCAAATGAATGCAAAACAATTTATATTAGAAATAATGGCTGACAAGCAAAGCTGAAGCACATTAAGAAATTACGAAGCAAACAACAGCATCTTTGTTATCATGGAGACAAACCTGCATCTGAGAATACTCTACTCTCATGGCTTCCAGCTCATCTTGCTTCGTGCTGAGTTCTGCTCTTACCATTTCTAGGTCAGAGGTTGCTTTGCTTAGCAACTGAAATTTGAGGACAGCAGTGAAGGAAAGAAACTAAGTTCAATAGAAAATAAACAAATCTGTTTTTATTGTCCGCAAATAGAGCGGATGTTCTGACAAAACTAAATAAAAAATAAATGTTCGCCTAGGCATCTGAGGCCCGTTGCGTCGGTCGAACACCACCATAACCAGTCAAAATGTATGAATGGACGAGTCTTGAAATGCCCTTTTTCAGCAGAGTCCAGGTTTTGGCTCCATACATTAGCACTGAAATCATACACAACTGGTAAATACGCAGATTTGAACTCAGGGATAATCTACTATTGTTCCACACACGACGGAGATCGCTTATCACCGAAGTAGTGAGGCCAATCCGTCTAGACAAAACTGATCTTGTAAATTTCAACATTTTGAAATGTAGTGAATTTCTTTATAAAATAAAAGGGTCAAATTGTCTACAGAGGTTGTTCCGTTTCTAAAGTTGAGATTGTTAAAAGATGAAACACTCTGGGCCTGGATATCACTGGAATTCATCTTCTTATTATTATGTGTTTATCCTACTGCTCTCGCGTTGCAGTGCAACAGAAAGAAGGTATGGTTACACTTCTGGTTTGCGCTAGGTGGGAGGCTTGTACTGCTAAAATGGTGAACTTTTGGAGTGTTTCTTTGGTCCCTTATATCCATCATCACTGCAGTCGACTTCTTGTCCGTGATCCTTAAACCTCCATATAGAATGACCTCGCTGCAGGTTGATATTACAGTTCTTTGTCCAATTTTCAAACCATGTTATTTTCTGAGTATCAATATAGTAGTTAACCGATGTAGTCTGCACCATTTTCATTAATTGAAATGACCTCGTGTCCTTCTTTAAACATCATTGTCCAGTTCTTCACTATTGGCTTCGACATACTTTTGTCACCATACACTGCCTGTATTCTGCGATGAATGTCAACTGGTTGACATCCTTCAGCTGTTAGAAACCGAATCACTGCTTGCTGGTCAACTCTGGACGGATTCCATATCACACCCGTGATGTTTTCAGAGGTCTGCTGAGGAAACTATGAGTTGGAGGATAATCAAATTTTGCAAACTTTACGGTTAGTATGTGCTGTTTACACCAGAAGTGACATCATCATGTGCATTGTACGTATGTTCACTTGTTGCAGTTTGGTCCAGTTTTGTTTTAACACTCGTCGTATATGTGCCCTAATTTGAAAGACCTCTAAAAAAACAACAAAATAAAAAAAGGAAAATCCTACTTTCAAAATGCTAGCAGAGGATATAAACAGCACAGTACAAATTTGATATTCTGTAATTATATTTAGCACTATAAAGTTCTACATGAGAAAACAAAATGATGAAATAGAAAGTAAATAGAAATATAGTAAAAGTAAAAACTATTCAAGCTGGCAATATTTACAGAAAATTATTGAAAATACTTGCATGCAAAGAAATAAATAAAAATACACTTAACCCTACCGCGCCTCTGTACCCAATTCTCTGTAATTTTCTTAACTGCCGCTAAACCACTGGACCTAATTTTTGGTACTTTGGATAGTACGTCATAAAATGCGTCAGAATCTAAAAATAACCAACCAATCGTGGTCAATCCTCGTGATTAGTCATTGCAAATGGCTGCCCCCATGTTTGAATTGATTTTGTGAGGTTTAACGTGAACAAATTTGGAAAATTGACAATGAAACGAGCAGCTGATGAACCAAGCACGTCAACAGGAAAGCAAAGTAAGTCTAGGCTTATGACAGTCCAACAGGTGATCAATAATTTGATTGATTCAGACTCTGTTCAAGTGAAACAGACAGTGAGAGCTCGAGTGATGAGATGAAGGCTTTTCTTGGACTGAGGATCTATATGGAATACTCATGTATAAAGCCCAGCTATCAGGATTATTGGACAAATGAGGGCTCTTTGTTGTGTTTACTCCCGGATTTCAAAATTCTAGGACTCGAGACAGATTCTTGGCCTTTTGCTGGGTGGATTGGCACACAAAGATGGAATATTGACGCTAGATGAAAGGTAAACCTATTTTCTACAATGTCTCCAAGTTACATCTTATTCTAACCACTTGTTTGCATGTAACTAACCTTTTTCTATATCATGTTTGTTTTTTCTCTTTAATGCTCTGGAACCCAGGAATGGGGGACAGTTGGGTTCAGGGCCTCGGGTCTGGTAGGGTTAAGATACAAATGCATTTACATTTTATAACAAAAGTTGAAAAACTACACTCAAAATAACACTAAAATGTGGCAAAGAAAAAACGCAATAGTCTAGACACTAAATCTCAGTCTGTGATAAAAGAGCACATTTTAGTGATTTTAATCATATAACTGAAACTGATCTTCATTGACTAGAGATTGAATAACATAAATGACAAGTAATAAGAAATTCTAGCTTCGAAACATGTACTGGCCTGGAGTTACCCACTGGCAGCATACACAAAGAAAATATTTGAATCGTAGCACTCACTCGATTTAACCGGTTCTCTTCCTTCTCCACTTCCTCTCTGATTTTGCTCAAAGTCTGAAATATATTTTTAAAAAGAACATATTACAGCAGAGTAAATAATTATGTTAATTTTGTAGCTGATTCACTCCAGAACATTTTTTAATTATTATTTTTTTTAGATAAAATTTGAGTACCACATCACTTAGTTGTGATCTATTTATCTGCAGTACAGTTTCACTGAAATATCACAAATTACATACCAAACTCACCAAGGTCATGTCTTTTAGTTCTGGGAGTGGTTTGTAAGATCAGGATTTGTTCTTTCCATTTGTGTCTGTCATCTGTGGCCAACTTCAGCTCAGAATAATTCTTCACTGTCATGTCTGTATGTTCGTCCATCACATGTGATGAAGACCACTCTCTTTGTTCAGCCGTGTGGACAGTCTTTTCTCTTGCTGTGTCCATGATGTTCGTCATCACGTGTGATGAAGACCACTCTCTTTGTTCAGCCGTGTGGACAGTCTTTTCTCTTGCTGTGTCCATGATGTTCGTCCATCACGTGTGATGAAGACCACTCTCTTTGTTCAGCCGTGTGGACAGTCTTTTCTCTTGCTGTGTCCGCTGAAATGGGTGACTTGCGCAGTGATTGGATTAAAGTGAAGAAGAAACTGCACCTTTTGTCACCCTAACTCTCTGGTCCTGAGCTACCCTTGGCAAGATATTTATCGAGAAAACTGGTGCTAGTACAGGATGCAGATTTTTTTTCTCAGGTTTTCCAACACTAACAGACAAGCCGCAATAGAAACCAAAAAGATAGTACACATTGCAAAATCTGATTCTTGAACAAAATATGGAGAGCAAGTAGCAAACGTGTACATCATCACCTAGAAATCTTTACAGTAACATCAAGGCAAATGAGAGAGAGAGAGAGAGGAAAAATTCATTCTATCAATAATTATCAACAATAAGGCCAAAGAACCACTCACCAACACTAGAAGGAGAATGAAACAGAGCGCAGCTTAGACATATTGAAATCAGAAGTCGAAGCGGCCCTGCGAGACTGCAAGAAAAAAAAAAAGACAACAGACATAGATGGTATCGCAACAGAAATTCTACTAGCCTGCAGGACAACTGCAGTGGACTGGCTGACCAGTATATTTTATATAGCCTGGAAGTCGAGAAAGGTACCGACAGACTGGCAACGAGCAATCATCGTTCCTATTTGGAAAAATAAAGATGACAAGCGAGAGTACAAAACGTATAGGGGAATCTCTCTTCTAAGACACATAGGCAAGATATATGCAAGGGTACTAGACAGAAGAGCAAGGCTGATATTAGAACCCCAACTATGAAATAATCAGTTCGCGTTTAGGAGAGGAAAGAGATGCACAGACGCAATATTTACATGAGATAAATATTCGAACAGTATGCGAACAATCTATAGAATACAATGGAAACAACAGCCTTATATTCATAGATCAAGAAAAGGCGTTTGATTGAGTAAACTGTTTATAGTCTCAACAAGGTGATCCATATCAGCAACTGTGAAGAGATTTTGAAAGCTATCCAAGTGGATTGAGTTGGCATCCAGTGAAGTATCAATGTCACCTGTCCAAAGGGTTTTGTGGTTGATATCCAGTGAGGCATCAATAACACCTGTCCAAAGGGTTTGAGTTGACATCCAGTGAGGCATCAATAACACCTGTCCAAAGGGTTTGAGTTGACATCCAGTGAGGCATCAATAACACCTGTCCAAAGGGTTTGAGTTGACATCCAATGAGGCATTAATAACACCTGTCCAAAGGGTTTGAGTTGACATCCAGTGAGGCATCAATAACACCTGTGCAAAGGGTTTGAGTTGACATCCAGTGAGGCATCAATAACACCTGTCCAAAGGGTTTGAGTTGATATCCAGTGAGGCATCAATGACACCTGGAGTTTTGTCTCTTGAAGGAGAAATTAAGACTAACTGGCATTTGGATGTCCCATTTCGAACTTGTCTTCCAGTCAAAGTCTTTTAGTGCTGTTGCTTGGAACACAAAGGGAAGTGGTAGTCAAACTGTATAAACCATTAGTTATACCTAGATTTGAGGTCTGTGCTTAGGTATGGAGTCCATATCGTAGAGGAGATATCAGGCTGGAGAGAAGAAAGAAGAACAACAAAACTGATAGTGGGATTCTTGAATTATAATTATGAGCAAAGAGAAAAACCAACCTGTAGTGTCTTGAAAAGAGAAGAATATGAGGTGACTTAATACAGGTTTATAAGATAATCGAGGGAAAGGATAAATTAGACTATAAAACTTGGAATGCATTGCCACAGGAGGTAGTGGAAGCAGGGACAATTAATGCATTTAAGAATCAATTGGATATACATAGCTTTTAGAGCAAGGAAGTGTAAATGAAACTCGTTGTATACAGACTCAGTAGTCTTCTAAACCAGTACAAAGACGTTAAGTTAAGTTAAGGGATACAGGGATGGTGTGACATGTGGCTGTGGAGCAACACAAGAACAAGACTACCTGATGATCTGTCCAAACCTTCTAGAAACCTGCAATATGGATGACAAGTTGAGGGGTATAACAAGGCAATTCAATTGGCTGAATATTGGACACATGATGATTGACAAGGTTGATGACCAACGCGGTTTCTTCCTCACTATAAACCAAGTACAGTGAAAGTTACATCAAGGTAAAAGTTTCTGATAATGTCGCCATCATAGCTTACAATGGGCAACTAACTGAAGATAAATAGAGTGATATTGCGTGGGAGTTGTATACCCTAACTAAATGAGTTGTAGTATGGAGCAAAGTGCAGATGCTAGCATCACTTGAGAGGTACGTACCATCCTAGCGTCTTGCTGTTCTTTTTCTCTGTCAGCAAGAGTCCACATTAGGTCTTGCAGCTCTTTGTACTTGATCCTCTCTTGGTGAGAATGTTCTTCGAATGATGCTGAGCTCTTGCGAATCTGCTCATTCAATCGTCCAACCTCCAACTTGGCCTGATCCCGTTGATGAAACATGCTTCTCACATCCTGTTAATTATTTTTAAATAATACATGATTGTTTTTAATTTGAATCATTTTACATTTTTTCAGTCAGTGATTCAAGATTGGTCTCTTGGACCACCAGTACATCACATTTGCATTTGCGCCAAGTGCATATTTTAGACATTAATGTTTCTTTATTGTTATAAAATCTCTCAATGTTGCCTGAAATCAACAAAAGAAATGTTTTATGATCCATGATGCCTTGGTAGTTCTTCGGTAGTGAAAGGATTAAAACTACTCTTCGCGATATCAAGGCCTACTGCCCTCAGCGCTTGCGATATTCGAACATTTCCCATACCGAAGCTTGTGCTCTGGCTAGCCTTAGTCGGCGTAGGGATCTCGTGATTAAACCTGCTGATAAGGGGGGAGCAGTGGTGGTTTGGCGCAAGGATTTATATGTTCAGGAGGGCAGTCTTCAACTATCTGATCCTTCTTTCTATAAACCGCGCGCCGATGATGCCACTGTCCGTTTTAACAAGGAGGTCTCTACCACCATCCTTGATATGACCAAACGACATCTCCTCCCGAAGAGCGCTACGAACCTCCGAATCTTTGACAGTTGTCTGGGTAAGCCTTCTTTCTACATGCTGCCTAAAATTCATAAGCCCGACAACCCAGGTCGCCCTATTGTCTCTGCCTGTTCCTGTCCCACCGAACTGGTATTGGACTTCCTGGATAGTATCTTCCAACCTATGGTGGAGAGTCTTCCCACATTTCTTAAGGACACCAACCATGTCTTAACCACTTTCTCTACCATTGTCCTCTCCCCCGACCAAACCTATCGTCTCTTCCTACTTGATGTCTGTTCACTGTACACCTCGATCCCCCACTCTGATGGTTTATTAGCCCTCCGTTTCTTCCTTGACCGAAGGGTTAACCCATCCATCTCCACGTCTGCCATCGTCCGTCTAGCAGAACTCGTTCTTACTCTCAATACCTTTGAATTCAATGGCCAGTTCTTCGACCAGATCAGCGGTGTGGCTATGGGCACCAGAATGGTCCCCAGCTACGCATGCCTGTTCATGGGTCACCTGGAACACTTGATCTGGCTTCAATTCCAGGGCCCCTTTCCTTTGATGTATTATCGATACATCGACGATGGGATTGGTATTACTGACATGTCGGAGAAGGATCTCCTCAACTTTATCGACTTTGTCAACGACTTCCATCCCTCGATCAAGTTCACGTCTGACATTTCCCTCACGTCTATCCACTTTCTGGACATCACTGTCCTTATCTGCCCTTCAGGCCTCTCCACCACTGTCTACTACAAACCCACTGACGCCCACAACTACCTCCTCTACACTTCCTCCCATCCCCTATCCTGTCGCGATTCGCTTCCTTTCTCCCAACTCCTCCGCCTCCTCCGCCTATGTCAGGATGAAGACGACTTCCTTCTCAGGGCCCACGAGATGCTTGACTTCTTCCGCAAGCGACTCTACCCTGAGACCACTCTCTCCTCCGCCCTTCAGCGGGTTCTTCTTATCTCCCGCCAAGACTCCCTCACTCCCACCCGCCGTCCTCCCTCTGACCGTGTGAAACTCGTCCTCACCTATCACCCTCACAGCGTCTCTGTCCGGGATATCCTATTCCGCCATCTCCCTATCCTTCACTCTGATCCTGCCACTCGCAAAGTTTTTCCCGATCCTCCCCTTGTCGCCTACAAGCGTGACAGGAACCTGAGGGACTTACTGGTCAGTAGTCGCCTACACACCAGCCCTCATAGCCTCCCAGGCACCAGGCCGTGCAAAAATTCACGTGGCTGTGTTACCTGCCCTCATGTCATCCTTTCTCGCTCCATTACCTTTCCTAAGGCTGAATTCTTCATCAAAGAGGGGTTCACATGCAAATCTCGTAACCTCATCTATTCCATCATCTGCCGCCAGTGTGGTATGACTTACATTGGGGAAACTGGTATGGAACTACGGGAGCGTTTCCGCCAACACCTCAACGACATCCGCAACTGCACTGGTTCCCCAATTGCCAGCCACTTCAATGGTCCTGAGCACCTGGGTATGGCTGACGTCAGTGTCACTGGTCTAGTTTCGTGCTTCTCTGACGATCGTCATCGATTCGCCCTTGAGAACAGACTTATCTCGAGTATGGGCTGTCTCCAACCACATGGTATTAATATCTTCCATACTTTTTCTTAAACCCTCACACTGGTTCCCATCTATTTGTCTTCCTCCCCCCCCCACCCCCCCCCCCCCCCCCGCTCTTCCATCAGTTCTCTTCCCCCCTCTCTTATATCAATATCACGCCCTCCCGGCTTATGTTGCCTTCTCATTGTTCTCCTATCTGGACCACTCTTTGGCCACGCTTGGCTTATCAGGCATATTCCGCCACTTTTGTTTGACCGCTCCCATTTCAGTTTCTATCGAGTACTTGGCACAACCGGTCGCTTAGACAGAAAGCGTCTCCTACCTGAAACAGATGAGTTGACCCTTTTTTTCTTATATGTTGATTTGTTAGTTCAGTGTTGTTGTCCCTGATGAAGGCCTATTGTTCATAACGTAGGTTTTGTTTGTGTTCTCGTCTCGGTGCGGTATCTGACCATACCCATTTTTAAATTTTGATTGGGCTCAACCTTGATCAACTTTTACTAGTTTTTTTTTTCATGTTTTTTCCCAAGGATTGGTGAGTGAAAAGTGGTTTCCAGGGGACATCAAATTGCTGTGTTAATTACAATTGATATTTTTTTTTAGGATGGCTTGTCTATCTTGGTCCAAGCGTGTGTTATTTTTTTGCTATGATTATTCATCATCTTCATTGACATCTCAGTCTCTGTAAACCATACGAGTGACACCCTGTGAGTTTTGTTCAGCTCCATCTCCTGTATTTCGACACTGTTTACTATGACTGTAAAGGCCAATCCATGAATGACAGTCCCTACTACAGATCGTACAACCATGCTGACGAGGCTGACCTGATGGGGTGTCCCCTGATCTCTTCAGTCTTTCTGTTTTCTCTGCAGCCAGAAGGTCTCTACAAGCGTCGGCCATCACTATGCCCCTTACCACCATCTGTCTCCAAACAGCTCAATTCCGAGCAATCATGTTCCAGTCTTCGGGATGTCGCATGACTTCATGTCCCTCTTGCACATGTCCTTGAATCGCCATGTGGGACGGCCGATTCTTCTAGCTCCAGTGGCCAGCTGTCCATAGAGGATTTCCTTTAGCAGCCTCTCATCTTCCATGCGGTAAATATGCCCCAACCATCGAAGCCATCGTTGGTTCAACAGTGAGTACATGCTATGATTAAGTATTCTAAATATGCCCCAACCATCGAAGGCATCGTTGGTTCAACAGTGAGTACATGCTATGATTAAGTATTCTAAATATGCCCCAACCATCGAAGGCATCGTTGGTTCAACAGTGAGTACATGCTATGATTAAGTATTCTATTCTCTCTACTATTTCAATTAATCAAACATGAGGTCTAACTTAAATCGTATTTACAAATTATTATAGTAAGATTTCAACCACTGAAATACGTTACCTGATCAATTCCTCGAATTCTATCCTCCGCCTCAGATATACTCTCCTGCAATGTTTTCAGGTCAGCTTTACTATCTGTGGCAGAAAAGATTTAGTGAGCTAAGTGTACAAGTTCAGCCGTACTGTGAAAGAAATAGTGAGCTAAGTGTACGAGTTCAGCCATATTGTGTACTATGAAAGATATAGTGAGCTAAGTGTACAAGTTCAGTCGTGTTGTGTACTGTGAAAGATATAGTGAGCAACGTGTAAGAGTTCAGCCATATTGTGTACTGTGAAAGATATAGTGAGCTAAGTGTACGAGTTCAGTCGTGTTGTGTACTGTGAAAGACACAGAAGAGCTAAACATGTGAGTGAATTTTCATTTCAGTTTGACTTCTCTGAACAAGAGACATTTTTTAGCCAATGATCTTCTGAATCAGAAGATGGCATTTTCCAACTTGAGAGGGCTTGAATAAGAACAGATTGTGTATTTTTCAAAGCAATTTCCACAAACATCTTGATCTTTCCAAATATGTCTCACTACGCTATATATGCTATAAAATATATAGCTTGACAGGCTGTGTCCGCATGATTTATTAGACATGTTTGATAAAATGTCTACACATGCACAGTAGATACATTGAACAGAAACATCACTCTCATAAAGCATCACTCTCAGGAAACACCACGCTCATGAAACATCACTCTCATGAAACATCACTTTCAGGAAACATCACTCTCATAAAGCATCACTCTCAGGAAACACCACGCTCATGAAACATCACTCTCATGAAACATCACTTTCAGGAAACATCACTCTCATAAAATGTCACTCTCATGAAACATCACTATCATCAAAAATCACTCTCAGGAAACCCCACGCTCATAAAGCATCACTCTCAGGAAACGCCACTCTCATGAAACACCTCTCAGGAAACACCATGCTCATGAAACATCTCTCAGGAAACTCCACACTCATGAAACATCACTCTCATGAAACATATCTCATGAAACATCAATCTCATAAAACATCACTCTCATGAAACATCACTCTCATAAAGCATCACTTTCAGGAAACATCTCTCATGAAACATATCTCATGAAACATCACTCTCATGAAATATATCTCATGAAACATCTCCTCATGAAACATCAATCTCATGAAACATCACTCTCATGAAACATCACTCTCATGAAACATCAATCTCATGAAACATTTCTCATGAAACATCACTCTCATGAAACATCCCTCTCATGAAACATCAATCTCATGAAACATATCTCATGAAACGTCAATCTCATGAAACATTTCCCATGAAACATATCTTATGAAACATCAATCTCATGAAACATCACTCTCATGAAACATCAATCTCATGAAACATCACTCTCATGAAACATCAATCTCATGAAACATCACTATCATGAAACCTCTCTCATGAAACATCACTCTCATGAAACACCACTCTCATGAAACATCAATCTCATGAAACATCTCTCATGAAACATCACTCTCATGAAACATCTCTCTCATGAAATATCAACCTCATGAAACATATCTCATGAAACATCATTCTCACAAATTCTTGTAGTAGACAAATGCAAATGTTAACATATGAAAATATTAGAGAATAAACAGATTGCAAATGGCCAGGAAAAGAGAGTTGGTTATGTTTGCAAAGTACAGGCTTCTCCATACATGGATAGAATGGATAGATGGATACAAGTGTATGTACAGCTGAAAGTGTTGTACTGCAGCAGAATGAGGTTGTTGTTGTTGTTTGCGAATGCCCACAATGAGTAGGTTACTCTTTTGTGCGCCCTGAAAAGGATGTTAAGTGGTGGGTTGCAGTAACTGTCCTCACATTCCGAGCATGCTGATGAAGGTGGACAAGGGTCTTCAGGCGGTTGTGATATGCTTGGCTTTATCTGCGTGTCACTCACTACTAAGGGGATAACATCAATCCTTCACCCCATTAGCCAAAGCTGCCATGAAAACAGCCCATTTTCAGGTATAGCTACTAGGAAGTCGAGATGAGGGTCTTGGCCAGTATGTTTTGCCATACCTTGACTAACATGTTTGATCAGTATATTTTGCCTGACCAGACTTTAGTCTTCCTCCCCAAACAGCAGAATGAGGTAATGATCAACAACCAGATATGGAGAGTCTATAACTTGTACACACACACGTGGACCATCTTCCTGATGAAATTAAGTGGGTCTTTCTGGTAGAACTGTTGGATGTGCTTGGCAAGAAGTGTTTCACAACTTGTGATGTTAATGCTAGATTCACAGAGTGAGAAAATGTAACTGAAAATAGGCTAGGAATGGCTTACATGCAGGCACTACGCAGCACAAACCTTGCGATCTGAAAATGTGGCACTCAACTAGATTGACATCTTGACCTGAGGATACTGATGAGGCCATTGATCTGACACTTATTTCTGGTGCTGGTGACTCCCTTATTCTTAGTTCCTGGTGCCCCTGTACTTCTACAGGGGCAGATGCCTCCATGCAGGCCCCCAACTCTGGTAGGAGCTGATGTAGCCAAGAGAAGGGTTTCCTGCTTAGCAGGCTAGGCTGTTAGGTGTCATTTATATTGCTCTAAACAAACCACCCAACCATGGCTGGTGTTATGCCATGTCACACTCAACTCTTACGACAGGCTCCCTGTGAGGCAGGGGTGCTATTCTTGTCCTTGTCATACATAAAGACCCCGGCAGACCACTTGGGAACCTGCCTCTTTGCCAAAGTGAGAAGTATTTCTACGGTATGCTCTAACTCTGCTCTTCAGGGAAGAAGAGTAACTCCTGGTCAGGCAAAACATACTGATCAGACATGATAGTTAAGGTCAGGCAAAATGTACTGGTTTCACGTCATCCCTGGAAATGGACCGTTCATCTTGGCAGTCTGGCTAACAAAGTGGGGGATCGACGTGATCCACATAGTAGTGAGCAACACAGATGAAGTCAAGCATAGCATAACTGCCTGGAGGATCCCAGTCCACCTTCATCGACACGCTCAGGATATGAGGAAAGCTACTGCAACTCACCCCTAAACATCCTTTTCAGGGTGCACAAAAAGAGTCAACCTACTCATTGGGGGCTTAAACAACAACAACTCTACTCTTCCAATACAATATCTTGGCTATCAAGTAACAATTACCTGTGGACAAAAATATCACGATTCAGCAGATGTCAGCGCTAAAACAATTTCCAGCTTATTTCACCCAGAAATGGCTAGCAATTCGCACATGCATAAGCCGTTGTTTACCATAGAGTTATTTTCAATAAATTGACATTTTATAACGTGGTATGGTTTCAAAGTTGATAGATTTAGTACAAGGAAAATTAACTTCAATGCCTGAGAAATTATTTAATCATACTAATGATCATGCATGTGTATTACATGTTGATATTCAAAACATGCCTGATTCAGACTGACTAGGACACAGAAAACAGGGATTGAAAATGGATATTTAGCAATTTAAAGCAGAAGTACTCATTACTTGACTAGGACACAGAAAACAGGGATTGGAAATGGATATTTAGCAATTTAAAGCAGAAGTTCTCATTACTTGACTAGGACACAGAAAACAGGGATTGGAAAGGATATCTAGCGATTTAAAGCGGAAGTACTCATTACATCACAAGTATAACTTTTTTGTTGTTCTTGTGGGTGACCATATTTTCCTTTCCACATTAACGATATTTAAAGTTTATGCTAATATATATTTTAATTATGAATACTGCATGTCCTAGATTTTAATTATGTCCTAAAATCTTTATGTGGTAGTTTCAGATCAATTTGTTTAATATTAATTTATTTTATTTTGAAAATAAGTATTTGTTATACTTAGTTGCAACACTTGCTCAAGACTGAAAGACAAATCAAAAAAATTATTCAGGTCTGGAAAGAGTTAAGAGCAACTCGTAACAGGAATATAGCCAAGCACAATATTTCATGATGTAACCATATTTACGTTTCATGATAGAACTATATTTACCTTTCATGATAGAACTATATTTACCTTTCATGATAGAACTATATGTACCTTTAATGTTTTGCTTCAGTGAGTTGAGCTCTTTCTGCATTGCTTCTCTTTGTATCTCAGCCTCCTCAGTTTCTTGTTCCTTCATTCTCATCTCTGCTTCTAGTACTTCTAAGCGATTGTTTGTGGATTCAATTTTTTCTTCCGTTATTCTCTGATTCCTGAAAATTATTGCACCATATACCATGCTCAGCAAATAATAATATTACTTGATGTATAGTGGAATTAGTGAAACAAAAACTGCTGTATAACCATGAGACTGAATTAAAATAAACTGCTGTTCAGTTGGTCAAATCTCCAAACACCTCTCATTCTTGTAGCATGGCTAGACCATTACTCAGAGTAACCAAATGAGAGACAACTATCACTGTCTTTAATGAATGAAACAAGTGAACCTGTTTTGCATGAGAATTGGACATAACAGACTGAATGGCAACTTACAAGGCTAAAATTGGCTTTATCACCCATGTGTTTCTGCTTTCAAGCAGCACAGACAGCTGAGTATAACCTGCAACACTGTTATATGTTGAACCAATTGAGCATTAAGCTCAGGCCTACAGAGATGAACCTCCATACAAAGCTTTTTGGAAGCTTTAAAGAACTCTCCGCTACAGCAACTTTTAGCCAGATAACTGGACTTCACATCATAGTTCTTAGTCGAACTGTACTTCTACAGGGGCAGATGCCCCAGTGCAAGTCGTAGCTCTGGTATGAGCTGGATATAGCCGGGAGAAGAATTTCCTGCTTAGCAGACTAGTCTTGAGCAGTTTAATACTCCACTGCGTTTGGTGGTTAACCGATATGCAAGTTCGTCTTAATAAACTCAAACACTAGAGCAAAGTAGACCTGCTGCTCTAAACAAACTACGTAACCATGGCAGGTGTTATGCCATGTCACAGTTAGTCGCCACTTACAACATGCTCTCAGTGAGGCAATGGTGGTATTCTTGTTCTTGTCATATACAAAGAACCCGGCAGACCACTCGCATGTAGACCTAATTTTAAAAATGTATCGAACAAGAAAAATAAGAAGATATACATAAACACATATATGAGCTATGTAGCCATTTAAAAAGACGATAGTATAGACATATGAGCTATGTAGCCATTTAAAAAGAAAGATGATAGTATAGACATATGAGCTATGTAGCCATTTAAAAAGAAAGATGATAGTATAGACATATGAGCTATGTAGCCATTTAAAAAGACAATTGATAGTATAGACAGCTCAATAATTTTTCTGGGACATAACCAACATAAAATAAACATAGCCATCATTGTCATTGCATGTTTTTAAGAAAATATTTGGTACCTAACCAGTCAAACATTCCAAGAAAGACAAAAGCACAGAGGCTACTGAGACCTTCTAAGGCATCATAGACCAATGCACCAAGACAGAGCTTGGATGAGCAAGTAACAAGTTCTACAGCCAAGGCAAAAAGCCCTTCTCAAGGCTAACACAAGAACTGATTACACTGTCAGGAAAACTACCAGATAATAAAACCCAACATACAAAGGCAATCATGCCCCAATATAACCAACAGGTTATCAATAATCAAGGTTAAATGGGCTTGACCAATAAAAAACAAAAAAGCAAGCACCGTAACATACAACAACAAAAATAATAGTTTTTGTTAACATTGACTAAGAAGGAATATTCTTCTTCTTCTTCGTTCATTCTCAATCTCCCACTACCAAACCCTGAAAGGGCTTAAGTAGCAGAATGTAGTCCAGAGAATGGAATGCGTTGTGTCGTAGTTTACAGCTTGACTGCTATATTTGCACCTTTCAGTCCAACACATCCAACTTCAGCAAGCATTTTTTGAGTACTGGGTTAGCATTCCCTCTTCGATCCCTTCTCCTTAGCCAGTCTGCCCTGCTGCAGCCTATTATCCAGTCCCCCCACGTGGAGGTGTAGAAGGGTCTTGGCAGCTTATGGTTCGCTAGCCCTGACGCTAGCAGTCAGCTATGGGTCGCTGACCACTGCAGCTCATGCGCTGCTCAGCATCTTGATCCCAAGAAGGAATATGAGTCTATATATTTTGATTTTGTTTTTTAGTTGCATCCAGTAAAACTTGTATAATTTTTATTTCATGCAGCCAGACAGGATCAATCAGCGTATACAACCATCACTTCAGGTCAGTTCAGTTCATCCCGTAACCCATCAGGTTATTGGGGCACACATGAAGACATGAAAATCCCACGCCAACCCTCTCTGTCTGTCGCCGCCTGGCGTATCTCAACGGGACGAAGGCCTGACCACTCAGTGATGTTGTCCACCCATCTCTTCCTTGGACGTCCTCGCCCTCTCTGTCCCGGTACGGACCCAAAGAGTATCGAGTTGGTAATTCCGTTGGACCTCGCGACGTGCCCGCACTAGGCCATCTTTCGTCTTTTGGTAGCTGTGAACAGATCTTCAAAAGGACCAATAGCGTCTTCAACTCTCTGACGGATTTCTACGTTTGTGACACGATCTTTATATGTAACATTTAGGAGTTTTCTATAGCACCTCATTTCCATGCATGTATTCTGCCTGGATATCTGCTGTAATGGTCCAGGTCTCGCAGACATACAGAAATATTAACAGCACCAAAGAGCGCATTAGTCTGACTTTTATGCTGAGGGCGAGGCACTTGTCTTGCCATATAGGTTTCAGCCGAGTCAGCGCCACTGTTGTTTGTGCTATTCTTGCAATTATCTCTGGCTTCGAACCCTCTTCACTGATCAATGATCCCAGATATTTGAAACGTTTTACCACCTCAAGTTCCTGCCCATTCGCCTCTATTACAGATTGAAACCCTGCTACGTTATTGGTCATGAGCTTTGTTTTATCTGAAATTTATTTCCATACCAAAACTCAGGGCCGTTCTATCCAATCTACCAATCAACTCCTGGAGTTCCCTTTCTGTGCCTGCCAATTCATCAATATCATCAGCAAAGCGGAAGTTTGTGATAAGCCTGTCACCTATTTTAACCGTGCCAACATGTCCTTTTAAGGTCATCTCCATTATTCTCTCCAAGAATATATTGAAGAGTGTGGGGGCAAGTATACATCCCTGTCGCACACCCACCGTCGTACGGAACCAATCGCCAAGCGTTCCCTCTACTGAGACTGCGCTTGTCGCCTGCTCATAATGGTTTGCAATTACCCTCACAATATCACTGTTGAACTTATAATGCCTCATTGCTGACCATAGCGCTGCATGCCACACTCTGTCAAACGCCTATTTAAAGTCAATGAAGGCATGGTAGAGTTGTTGTTGATACTCTGAGTACTTCTCATTCAGTAGCAGAAGATTAAATATCTGCTCGATGGTACTCCTTCCAGCTCGAAAGCCCGCTTGTTCTTCGGCAATGATATTCTCCGCCTGTGGATTCAGTCTGTTAAGTATTATTCTCAAGAGAACTTTACTTGGATGACTTATCAGACTGATTGTTCGATAGTTCTGACACATATTTAGGTTTCCTGATTTAGGCAGTGGTATAATGACTGATTTTGTCCAGCAGGTGGGCCACTCTCCTGTCTGCCAAATTCTATTGCAGATGCATGTCAGGGTATTAATTGTTGCCTTACCTCCCACTTGTAGGAGCTCTGCTGGGATATTATCCACACCTACAGCCTTTCCTCTCTTCAGCATTTGCACGGCTTCATATACTTCTTACCTTGTTATCGTTTGATTTTCCTCTATCAGACTCCCTTCAGGAGACATTGCATTGCTTGGGTCACCTCGACCTTCATGCTTATATAGCTCCGAACAGTACTCTGTCCAGCGCTCATGAATATCTTGAGCTTCTGTGAGACATTTCCCACTCTTGTCCTGAATTGTTGTATTTAGACTTTGTACAGGTCTTACTAAGTCCTTGACTAATTTATATGCTCCCTTGGCATCATTTCTTCCTAGATTGGAGATTGGAATGCCAAAATTGACGAAGACATGGTACGTGACTGGAAAGGCACATGTGGAGCATATGGAAATGTGACCACGAACGATAGAGGACTGAGTCTCTTGGAATTTGCGTATTACAATAAAGCTGATAGTAGCGAATACGCTGGGGCCACATAAATTGTCGAGATGGTGGACGTGGCACAGCCCAAATAGTACGCTTCATAGTCAAATAGATTATATTTTGGTCCAAAGGAGATTCAGATCTAGTGTCAATAGTGCCCGGACAAGAAGTTTCCCAGGGGCCGATATAGGGAGCGACCACGACTTAGTGCTGATGACCATGCATCTCAGACTAAAGAAAGTTCTGAAAAGAGAGATAACTCGACTGAGATTTGACTTGGAGAAGTTGAAGTGCCCGGATGTAGTGGAGACTTTTGGAGCGGTGATGGGGGGACGATTCGTACCTCTCTTGGTTCTAAACGAGGAGGCAGATGTTGAGACGATGACTGAAGCCTTGAATTCGGCATTAATCTCCACAGCATCTGAGGTTCTAGGTAGGTGCAGGATTAAGAAGAAAGCATGGATCACGAGTGAACCACTGGATTTATGTGACAACAGACGACAAATGAAGAGAGCGAAGAAATCACTAGAAGGGATTCAGCGTTATAGAGAGATAAATGGAACCATAAAGACCAAGATGAAACAGGCCAAGGTGGAATGGATAACGGCTCAGTGCGCAGATATCGAACAAAACCATCACTATTGACTGAAAAAGACTGATCTGCCAGGAATGCAGTGGTGTCAGTATTACTTAATATAGCATAACATTCTGTAACACAATATAACATACACAACATAACAGCATATTCTAACATGCCATAATGCAGCATAAGATAAGCATACTATGAAGGTCAGTCATTAAGTAACAGCAATTTCGTTATAAAGTACATAGAAGAGTACTTGTATGTACAATGGAAAATCTTATTGCAGGACACAAAATGTTTGTTTAACAATACTCTATGTAAGGATTGTGATGATCGAGCAGTATTCACATGCACAATATAGCGTACAACATGACCATCCCTCTGTCGACTTGCACCATGGAAGAACAACACAGTGTTATTCATTTTGTTATGTCCTGAAGGTGTGAAATCTTCTTAAATCTACAGAAGAATGAAGGTTCAGTATGGAGACAGTTGTTTGAGTCAGGGGGAGAGTGTAGAAAGATTTCAAAATGGAAGACAAAACATAATTGCTGAACTGCAACATGGAAGACCAGCAAGCGTGGCAACTGACAGTGAAACTGCTGATTGGCCAGCTAGTTCGTGGCAAAAGGTAAGTCACTACCGATGAAATATCTGTATATTTAAATATTAATCACGGCACTTTGCACAAAAATGCAGATGATGGCCTCAGTTATATGAAAGTGTGTAAGCAAATGGGTCCCAAAGGTAGCTGACAACAAGAAAATGGAGGCAGTGCAAAATTGGTTAAAGGTCACACCAAAAGACATTTGCTAGAGGGCATCCACAAGCTAGTCAACAGGTGAATAGCTAGTCGACAGGTGAACAGCTAGTTGACAGGTTAACAGCTAGTCGACAGGTTAACAGCTAGTTGACAGGTGAACAGCTAGTGGACAGGTGAACAGCTAGTGGACAGGTGAACAGCTAGTGGACAGGTGAACAAAGTGTGTTGCCAGGCATGTGGGCTATGTCAAAAAATAAGATGCAACAAATGTCTTTCTCAATTTCAGTCCATACCGTTTCATGTTATTCAACTTATCATCCAATGTTTTGCAGTTTTCATCTAGCAGATTACGGTCTCGAGTAAGGTTGGCAATAAGATCATCCAAACTCTGCTTCTCTGAATTCAACTGGTCTACCTCCAGTCGGTCACGGTCAATAGTTTGCCGAATTCGCTCAAGGTCCGCAGTCTTACGTACAGTCTCAGCATTCAATTGTTCAAGGTCGCTCTTTTCCTGTGGAGATTAGAAATGAAACTGATAACTGTTGAAATGGAGATTCTGTAGATAATTGTTTTTTTTAAATGAACACAAACATTACATAACAATTAACCCTGGAATTTGAAGGGAAAAAAATGTAGACAGCAAAAAGGTGCATTTCCTCATTTTTTCTAAACAAATATTATTTTCATACAATTAGAAAGAGAACAACCATGAAATACATAGTTATCCTTTAGCACGCCATGACGTCACGAAAACATTTTTTGTACCAAATTAACTCATTCCGGACCAATAACCGATATAACGGACTGTTATTTAAGCCTTAGAGGACCATTAACCGATAATTCGGTTTTTGTTTTGTAGAGTCGTAATTCGGGTTTTGTGTTAACCAAACTACTTAAAAATAAAATTACAACCAGAACTAGAACAGCTTCCGCTCGTAACAGCTGAGTTGAAACAAGCGTGTTTAGGTACTGAATAAGTGATATATTTATGTTTTAAAGTAACTAAACTGTGTTGTTGATTCCTAAAAAATAATGGCAACGCCCACTGCTTCTACTAGACCAAAACGATACAGTGCAGAACAAGCTATAGCTGTGTTTCAAAGCTTATTAGTTGGTGATTCTGATACAGAATTAGACGATTCAGAGGATAGCGATTACAGTGAAAAAAGTGATGGTACTACTACTAGTAGACCTAGTGCCAAGAAATCAAAACGGTCTGGCTTAGGGTTAGTTGGTGGTTGTTTCCAGTCAGGGACTATCAGTGCTCCTGAATCATCAAGCAGCAGCGATGAGACTGATTTAGAGGATATACCAGGTACGTCTAGAGGTGATGGTGATAATGGCAATTCTGCAAGGAGAAAGGCAAATTCCATACCACAGAGGACTACTAGGCCTGGTGATGGGTGGCGTGATGCCTTAGATGGAGAGGCCATTGGAGCATCGAACATCAGGCAAATAAATTCTGGCAGCAGACTAAATCTGGATGAAAATTGCACACCTCTTCAATGCTTGCTTTCTCTCCTTGCTGAAAGAACCAATTGTTGACAACCTCATAAGAAATGTCAATGAGTATGCCCAGCAGAAACTTGACATGAATACACCAGCACGAAAACATTCAACGTTGAGCAAATGGACACCACTTGATTGGAATGTTTTTTTACAGTAACTGGCCATCCTGATTGCTATGGGGTTGAATGCAAAGCACTCAATGAAAGATTATTGGTCCACCAAACCCCACAGAAGTAGTCCCTGGTTTAGGTCAATGTTCAGCAGAACCAAATTTTTATTGATTTATCAATCAATGCTTCATGCAGCTGTTCCAAATGCTCTAGGGAAATGCAAGATTGAGCCGTTTGTAAATGCACTCGTTGCCAGTTTCCAAGACGCCTTCTACCCATTTGAAAACATATGTATCGATGAGATGGTCATAGGTCACAAGGGGCGATTTAAGTACAAATAGTACAATCCTAGCAAGCCCAAAAAATACCACATCATATCCTACGGACTCTGCGACTCCATCACCGGATATGTTTTCAATCTCTTGGTGTATTTTGGAGCTGATACAACTTACAAACCTGAAACGGACCCAAATTCTTCCCATGCTGTTAAAGTTTTTGACAGACTACTGGAAGGCATCACAGGACATCACCATTTGTTTGCTGACAGGTACTATTCTTCCCTGCCTCTAGTTCAGTTTTTGCGATAGAGAAACCACCACTACACTGGAACTCTGAATGTAAACAGACAAGGTTTTCCATCAGAAATAAAGAAGAAGAAGATATCCCTGAATCAAGCAAAGTGGTTTATCAACGATGAGGAAAAGGTTATGTGTATCAGCTGGAGAGATAAGAAATCTAAGAAGCCTTGCCAGCTGGTGACAACACGTGGAAGTGCCACATATGAGCAAAGGATGGAGGGTAGGAGTCAAGTTATGAAACCATCACCCATTCACAGCTACAACCTTTCAATGAATGGATGTGACAGAGTGGACCAGATGATATCATATTATGGAAACCACACAAGAAAAACAGTCAAGTGGTGGAAGAAAGTGTTTATGTGGGTGATGGAAATTACTCAACTCAATGCCCACATTTTGTACACCTTGAGCCTTTGCCCTTTGCGGACTTCAAAGATATCCTGATAGGGGAACTCTGTCAGTTAGTCGGATCAGAGACACCTAGCAGCCTTCAGGCTGTTCTATTGTCCAAGTCAGGGAGAAAACCAATGAACATGGAGCTTGAGAGATACCAGGGTGCAGCCCATCTCACTGACTATGATGGAAAAGACTCACCGTGCGTACATTGTGCTGCTCAGAAAAAAAGAAAACGAAGCAGCTATTACTGCACAGGTTGTTCGCACAAGCCGCATCTGTGTGCTAAAACATGCTTTAGAGAATACCACACAAGATAAGCACAGCTGTGCAGAACAAAACAAAAAACTTATGGAAATAATGGAAAAAATTATGGAAGTTGTGAATTTGTTTATATTTTTATTGATTTTGGTCATTGAGGAAAATTGTACATAATTTCAACGTTTTTAGAGATATTTGCATCAAATAAACAGTGTTTTGAGGGACTTTGGATACTATTCTGCAAAATTACCAGACAAATTGAAATCAACAATTCAAGCCAATGAAAAATGATGGTGAGTTACAATATTTTGACTAATAAATTATCTTCCCTTTAAATGTTTTTTTTGTACAACATAATTATTTTTTTCAAATAATGAAATATCAGCAATTTACTGATATTTTCATTTTCTGTATCCATTTTTCTTTACAATGATATATAATGAGTACTATATTTGTCTATGCTATGGTGTGTAATAGTCAGTTGTAAAAGGGATGCAGTGAAATTTTGCTACAGCTGAAAATTAATTTGGTCCAAACCTAAAAAGAATCAAGTCCTGAAAGTGTTAAATTACATTTATTTCTTGCTCTGATCGTCCACTTTCAAAATTTGTAACTTTTCTGTTTGTTTGTCAATAAATATGATTTCTTGTGTGTACAAACACAATTGAATGAAGAACGTATGGGTGTTATTGTTTTTGTTGTGTGTTTGTTAGTTTCTGAGTTACAAACAGATGAAGTTATGCAAATTTCTTTTTAAAAATTTGACTCGACCACTAGGCCTTGTCGCTCCGATAGAAAACCATGGAAACCACAACAACGTATCGATACTGTGTTTACAATATCGACACCACTGTTAGTTTCCAATTCAAACGTAGTTCTTTCATTTAAACAAACAAAATAAACAGATCTACTCGATAAAGATCTTTCCCAACAACCTACTTCCGTTTTTGCAAAAAGTTGGTTTGCTCCAAATGGCGTATACAAAATTAAAACTGTCCAAAAGCCATTTGTAATCGAACATACGATACTTTAACCAGCAAAATATTGTGTATATATCGAGGACGTATCCAGCAGTAAAAAATGGCTGTCGGGAGTGACTCCGTTGAAAAAAAAAAAATTTTTTTCCCCACACCATTTTTATAGGCCGAGTTGGTCGGCTGGCACTTGACCGTAGAGTGCTAAAGGTTAAACAGCATTGAGAAACCAAGGAAACTGGAGAAAAAAATGCCAAAAGACAACAATGATTAAAAAAAGAAGAGTATCATTTGGGATACAAAAGTTCTATTTCTAAATTTTCAGTGGAACGAAAAATAGACATAAATAAAAGAACTTAAAATATAGCAATTTCACTCCACAATGTCAATTAATAAGCAAGCTTGCTAGAAGGACAGAACGCAAGACAGCAACCATCCAAGTGTGCCCCACGTGTGGTAAAGTTTGCCATGCTACGATAAGATTGTAGTCATATGTGGTCACATCTGACAACACATCTTGTATTGCAATCGGCAAATATTATAATTTGTTAAATTGTTATTATAAGTTGAGGTTACTAACAAGCCGAATACATTTCCAGACGAGAAAATAAGTTGGTTTGGTTATCTCATGAGATTGCACCCTCATCAACTTCCACTGATGGCTTACAGTGCTGGTAGATCTGGCTACTTCCACTGATGGCTTACAGTGCTGGTAGATCTGGCTACTTCCACTGATGGCTTACAGTGCTGGTAGATCTGGCTACTTCCACTGATGGCTTACAGTGCTGGTAGATCTGGCTACTTCCACTGATGGCTTACAGTGCTGGTAGATCTGGCTACTTCCACTGATGGCTTACAGTGTGGTAGATCTGGCTACAGCGCAATAAGGCGGCCGTGAAGCAAGTGGTTAGATGACAATAGAGTGATTGTACAGCGACACAGGCGCACATTGACCGACGCAACCCACTTGGTGCAGGACAGACGACTTAAGCTCCCCCGCGATGCTCAATGGCATAAGTGGAAAGAAAACTAACTAATGTCAACGTTCCTACTAGTGTAATTTTCTAGGACAAAAGTAGACACGAGATTTTTCACGTAGAAAAAATAGACATTGACACAAACCTCTAGCAGAGCTCTCTGTGTTCTCTCTAGCTCAACCATCTTCTGTGTGTGTTGGGCCTTGACATTGTCAAGCTCTGTCAGCTCAATTTTCTGCATCTCTAGTGTGTGCTTCAGCTCAGACTTGTTTTTGTTGACATTGTTAGTCAAACGTTGGAGCACCTCCTCCTCCTGTTCTCGTTCCTCCTTTAATTTTTGCAGCTCCACCCTTTTTGTCTTGATATGGGCATTGAGTTCGACTTTATGATGGTCCAACTGATCAATTTCATCACGACAGTCCTGTCAGAACAAAATGAGATTGCCATGAAATGGGCAACTGTCAGTGAAATTAATCGGCAACATTTCAAAATTAAAATGATAAAAAAATCAACTTACAAAAGAAATGGTGCAGAGCAATGTTTCTCATCATTTTTAATGTGACACACTCCTAAACCTTCTCTCCTCTTTCCCATTACACGGGGAGGGAGACTAACATCTGATCAAACTGATCAGACATGTTAGGGTCAGGCAAAATATATTGGCCGACTCTCACCTCGGCTTCCTCGTAGGCCTCCCTGGAAACGGGCTATTTTCATGGCAGCCTGGCTAACGAGATGAGGGATCGACATGATCCCCATAGTAGTGAGCAGTACACAGATGAATCCAAGCATAGCACAATCGCCTGGATGACCCCGGTCCACCATCATCAGCACTCGCGATGTGACGAAAGCTACTGCAACTCGCCACTTAACGTCCTTTTCAGGGTGCACAAAAGAGTAAACCTATTTATTGTGGACAATCCAAACAACAACTACAACATCCCTGTCACACGAGAGAAAAATAAAGAATAAAAGCACATAAATTTAAATTTTAAAATCTAGATTTGGTTCGTCAACCTCCACATAATTCTTCACAGACACCCAGAGGTCTGCATACCTCAGGTTAGGCTCCACTGATATAAAGACTATGCAGAATTTGGTATTGCATTGCACTGCTATAGAAGAAGATATCATCTTTATCATTATCTTCTATCCACTTGTGTCAGTAGACGTCGTCGGGAGGCTGTTTTCTTTCATGTGCCAGATATGTCGTATATGTTGTTTCCATTCCATGTTTCTTCAGTGTCTCCCTGATATCATCTATTAAAGTTTATGATCTGTCCTTGATACAAGATGCTTTTTAACTGTTCCCTGACCTTTCTGTTTATTGTGATACTCATTCTTGGCTTCACATTTGTTTTGTTAATTATCATCATCATCAATCCCGTAACCTGAAAGGGTCATTGGGGACACCAATACTCCAGATAGTTGAATCAGTTCCCGCCACTCCACTTGGTTTTGTGTCAGGATATTGAATTTTCCATCTGGACGAGCTAATATCAGTGGTATGATTGTTGTGTAATGAGACTGCTTGTGCATTTATGATTTTTCTCAATGCATTCTGCAATATCAATCTGTCTTGGGTCGTTTTGCACCTGGCAGAGTCCATCCCTCTGCAGGCAACGTGTCCCTCGACATTGTGAATTTGTCTATGATCTCCCTGTCTACTCAAGAAAGGCGTCACAGGTTCATTCTGAACGTTATGCCTTTCCCTATTCTTTTTCCGGCCTCGTTTTCATCTTGGCTGTTTGCTTTTAACCGCTCTTGTGTATTCTGTGTTTGACTTTATCATATAATATGTTGATTGAAATACATCTCGGCCCTTTGACGGGCACAAGTTCAATTGGAAAAACGCACATAAAACACGTTATCCAAGAGGAAGCTGTAACGCTGCAATTGTAGACCCAAAGATCACAGAAAAACATACATGATTCAGGAGTGAATCAAATCAACAGTCATGTTGGCTCTCGACCAGGAAAGACCTTCTTATCATAGATGTTGCTTTCCTAAAGTCAATGTCCAAACCATAATCCCTGCTTCTGTTGTTGATTGTCTCTACCAGTTCCCACAACCCCTGCTCATGTTCAGCCAACAATACAGCATCATCAGCATAACGGATATTGTTAGCTTTCCTGCTGTTTATATTTAGTACTGGCAGATTCTCAATCTGTCTGAAAATTCCTCCTTAGCAGATCTTAAACAGGTAAGGAGATAACACACACACCTGTCTCCCACCTCTAATAAACATTAGAACATGTTTATCAAAACTATTGATGTCAAGAGAAGTTTAGATTAACATAGATTTAGACTTAGCCTTTGTTGTTTCGAATGCCCACAATGAGTAGTTTACTCTTTTGTGCGCCCTGAGAAGGGCGTTAAGTGACGGGTTGCAGTAGCTTTCCTCCCATCTCAAGCGTGTGGATGAAGGTGGACAGGGGTCTTCCAGGCGGCTGTGCTATGCTTGGCTTCATCTGCGTGTCGCTCCCTACTACAGAGATCACATCGAACTTCACCTTGTTAATTGTCCTCGACAACAGCCCACTTTCAGGATGACCAACAAGGATGTCAGGTGAGGGTCTTGACCAGTATATTTCTCCTGACCCTCACTAACATTCTCTGATCAGTGTATTTTGCCTGACCAGACATTAGTCTCATTGTCCCTAGTCTTAGCATTAGTCGAACGACCTGTACTTCTACAGGGGCAGATGCCCATGTGCAGGTCCCAGCTCTGACATGAGCTGGATGTAGCCGAGAGAAGGATTTGCTGCTTTGCAGGCTAGGCTCGAGCAGTTATTTCTCTGCTGCGTTGGAACAAGTGCAGTAGAGGTTGGTAAACAGATGCGTGAGTCACGGCTGTTTACGGGCACACAAAATCTTCTATCTTAGTTCCTGGTCACCAGGAATGTGAGTTGACGGTAATCTAGGGTCATCTGCCGGTCAACACTATTAGGCCTATTTTTCATTGTTACAGATTTTCATTGGTAATAACATGCCTGAATCAGCTACTTGTCATTCTTAACTACACATTTAATGAGAGTGATTGGAATTTGTGGTATAACAGGAAGTGCCATTATTCCTGTGTACTACCGTGAAAGTTTCAAAGTTATATTTTTAATAGTTTGTTTGTTTCGGTTGTTTTCGTTAACCAGTACTTATAAGAAAAACGAGAAAAACAGCTGTGAAGTACATCTTAATACTCAAGCACTAGAGCAAAGACATAGACTTCTTCAATCACTTTAAGAAATCACCTTATGTAGATAACAGAAGCCCACAAAAGGTTGTCAGTTTTATTGGAAAAATAAATGTAGTTATTTGAGGGCACACATAGAAAATATAAGAAGTGGTCGACACTGGCATTGGGTTGGCCATGTCAAAGGAATAGTGACAGAAACGAGAAAACGGCCACTACCACACCACAAGCACATCATAAGATGCAGAAAACAGCAGTCTAATCCCGAGGGCAGAAGACTCCCAAACTCGTGGAATTACAGCCCAATTCACAGAGGCCAAAAGCTTTATAAGTTGACTGGGTTCTCAAGAAGGATCTAGAAATCAACATTAGATATAATAACCAACATTGCAAACAGGATACTTGAAATAACATTATTGGAAGGACGATGCTGAGCAGTGCATGAGCTGCATTGGTCAGCGACCCAAAGCTGTCAGCAAATCAAAGGCACCAAGACCCTTCTACACCACCACTTGGTGATCCTGGATAACAGACTGCAACAGAGCAGACTCGCTAAGGAGATGAGATCGAAGAGGGAAGGCTAGCCCGGTACCTAAAAATGTCTGCTGAAGTTGGATGTGCCGGACCGAAAGGTGCAAATATCGCAGTGAAGCTGTAAACTATGATACAATGCATTCCGTTTTCCAAACATCCTACTCAGGTCATTTTCAGGGCTTGGTGGCGAAAGTTTGAGAATGATCAACAAAGAAAAAATAATATTATTACTTATGCCAATTCATGTCAATACCATATGTTTCAACCCAATGACAAAAGCCATAACACAATTGGCAGCTCATTCATAATGGTTTCAGTTAGGTTATCTGGCAACTCACCTTGATCTCCCTCTGCTTGGATGATATCTCACCCTCGGCATCTTGCAGTACACTGGTCAACTCTTGCTGCTTCCTGTCCTGCGTGTCCTGAAGCAGCTGTAGCTCCGTTCTCTTCTGACCTATTTGTTGATCCAGCTTCTCCAGGTCCTGTCTGCTCTGGTCAATCTGTGATGGTAATGGGAGTACAACTACCTAAAGCTTTTATGTTCTGTTCAGAATTGACGTTATTACACTCCAGGCAGACCTATAGGTACTCACTCCCTGTTACCAGATGACAAAAAGGTGCAAATACTGATGGCTTCTGAAGCTCCCTGATTGTACACACTCCTGCTTCGTCCTCTCAGGCGCCCCTCTTTGCTGGACCTGCATATTTTTTCAAAATCCTGCAATTTGTGCACTGTTGGTTCGTCGACTGAAGTATTTTCATCTAAGAGGCGGTCATCGATCATCTTCAAAAAGTCACCTTTACCCATTGGCAATGTCTCCACTGGAGGTTCCAGACCTCTGTGTCCAATATCCACTCATGCCATGACTAGCCCTTCTGCACTGTCCTATCGGAAGCAAGGATTGAGTGTCAGAGACAATTTCGGCCCTCATTAAAGAGCTCCCAGATTACTTAAGCATTTATCATTAATGATGCCAGTTTAAGTTTCTTCTACTTAGTATGCTCATTACCAAAGTGGAAAACAAAATCAAAGCTACAATGACACCGAAGGTAAAATGTTGATAATAGCAAACAAGTATGACCCAGTTACAACCCTGAGACAGAAACAAAATTAAACCTACTCTACAGCAACAAAGTCTTCTTCAATGGCAAAAAACAACACAAATTAAAAAAACTAATGAATTACTACTTCTTTGTTTTTGTTTACTCGATCAAAATTTTACTTGTGCAAAATTCAAGTCAAAAATCTTCTCAAATTGTTCTAGGGATTCTCGCCTCATTTATGTCGCTAAAAGGGGACTGTGTGGCCTTGGTTATGTGGTTAGCTGAGTGGCATAGATGACGCTTGACAGACTGCGGATCTATCTTGCTCTAATTTACGCTTTCACCACCACATCGTATATTCCAGGGGCTACCAACCTAACAGTTTGTAATAAATACTGGAATTGACCTGGCATGTCACCAGCGGATTTTCACCTATCAAAATATATGAAACAAAGGAGAAATATTTGACTTGCCTAATTTTTATGTATGTTAATAGTTTTTTACCCATGGCTACTCTCGTCAGGACATCACTATTTGTTTGTTTCTCTTTCAACGAAATGTGACACATTCTTCTGTATAACCACATTTGGAGACAAGGCTAGAGGAGGTGGCATTTTATTATACTGTACAAATTCAGTAAATATAACGAGCAAAGATGATTTATCATGTGGTAACAAAAATGAAAGTGCATGGGGAGAAATAGAAAGTGGGGGTGAAAAGACAGTTAAATGTATAGCACATAATGAGTCTAAATTTTAATGTATGGCTGTTTGCCTGGATGCCAATATATTCTCAATATATTCCCTATTAAAATGAAGTAGCAAGAAAAGAGCATGGAGAATTAAACAAGCAATAATCACACCTGGTCTCTCATTCTCGGAATCTCTGATCGTCTTTTTGCCAAAATGTCTTCACTGTCTCTCAATGCATCTACGGCTTGCTTTTCTCTTTGTGTGTGGACTGCCAAATCAGCATGTAGTCTCTGAAGGCTGAAAATGAAAGCATTCATTAATTTCTTTACGGGTGAATAACAAACAAGTAGTTGATAAAATATAGACACAAAAGATAACATAAAGAAATGATCATTACTCCGACTGGTATTTCGGTAAAAGTATTTATTGTACTCCCCTAGAATCAACTGATGACCGTTGGAGCACAGTGAAAGCAGCTGCCACCATGTTTGCCAGGATGCAGTAACATAGGCTGGTAGAACCCATCTTGAATTTGATGTCTCATTCTGTTATGACCCGTTCGGAGACTCAGCATGATAACCAGGTCTTTTCCTGACCGTTGGTAATATACGCCATCTGCGCGGTAGTTGGAGTGTTCTTCCTCCCACTTGACATTGTATTGCCCTTTACTTATGGCATTTTCTTCTTTATAGTTTACCAGATATTCTTCCTGTATCAGTTTTGCTCCTTTTTTGGCTTGAGTGTCGGCCTGCTAGTTCTCCTTGATGTTACAGTGTGATCATATCCACTGCACCACTGTGTTCTGGAACTGATGAAACATTTTCACCAAAGCTGTACTTAATTTGTTCAGTTCAGTGTTCTTGTGGAATTTGCGTGCCATTATGACTGTCTGCTTCAGTCAGAATCACGATTTTCTCATGCATATGGATTTTGTGTTGTAGAGCCATTTCTGCTGCAGCCTAGAGAGCTTCAATTTCGGCTCTGAAGATGCTGGAGAACTTGCCTGTGGCTATGGTGTTCTTCTCATTTATTTGCCTTATCACCACTCCTCCCTCCTCCACCACTCCTCCCTCGATCACCACTCCTCCCTCCTCCACCACTCCTCCCTCGATCACCACTCCTCCCTCCTCCACCACGGGTGACATTTGTAGCTCTGTCATCTGTATAAGCATGTTTCAACCTGTCTGCAGAATACTCAGCGTATATGTACTCTCTACTAGTGTCCAGGTTAGTATTTTTTTGTATTTTTGGGTCTTTATTGATTATACAAGGCATGATCAAATTAAACCCATCCGTGCTACATCACACGCACCAGCGCACAATGACATCACAGTTCATGTAATAAGCACAAACCAATGAACAAACGAGCACGTTTTCATTCTCTGCTGCAGATCGTTGACAACCAGGTCAGTGTCATACTGAATCTGTCAAAGGTGGGTCAGTGAGCGATGGTTCAGTTCCTAACAGTCAAAGGATGTTGACCAATCAACATTCATTGAAAATGTAGGTAGCGAACAGTGACAAGTGTGTGTCTGAGACAACAGTGAAGGAATGGGTGTGAATGTTAAGGGAAGGGCGTTTGTTGACAAAAGACTTTCTGCAGCAAGATCAGGCATATAATGTTGCCACAGAAGAAGACATTGCCAAGATTGATGCAGCAGGTGGACTGTTATTGGAGATTTGATATGCTAGCAGAGGAATTCGCTGTGTTTTTTGGGACAGTTCAAATAGTGGTTCGGAAGAAACTGAAGTATCTGAAGATGTGTTCCCAATGGGTCCCACAAATGCTGACCAGCTACAATAAGGAAGAACGCATGTGGTTGAGTTTGAACCACTTGCTGCGTCACGAAGGAGAAGGTGATGCATTTCTGATGTGCATGGCAGGCGATGAAACATGCTGCCACCACTTTGAGCAATGCAACAAAACAGTGAGCATGCAATGGAAGCATCCCTGATCACCAAAACACAACAAATGCAAGTCATAGATTTCCGCTGCTAAAATTATGCTGGCCGCTTTTGTTTACCATAAATTACTTTTGATAGCGGACTTTAAAGAGCCTGACATGAGTATCAATGCCATTCGCTACAAGGACACACTAGACTGAATAAAGCCATCAAGAATAAGCGAACCAGAATGCTTTCATGTGGTGTGATTCTGTTGCATGACAATGCTCAACAGCATGTCGTGAACTTTGTGCAAGCAGGTGGTAAGTTCTACCACACCTAGCACACCACAGCCATGACCTGTCACCATGTGACTTTCATTTCCTTGGACACTTATAAAAAGCTCAATAGGGACAGTGATTCCACTTCAATGCAGACGTCAAAGAAAGTGGTGACTAAATGGTTCATCAAAGTCCTTTTTCACGGGCTGTGTCTGGCATCTCATAAAGCAGTAGGATGCATGTCTGAATGCCTACGGCGACTTCTTCTAATGATTCCCAGCGAATGCTTGCTTCCTAACAATACAATACAATACAATATCCTTGACTTCAGTTCTGCAGGTGTGCCGGATGCGAGGTAGCCAACAATGTCCTGAATGCAGTTCGATCTTTCACCATGTCGTACCATTTTGGACTTAGGTCTCTCAGTAGACCATCTCGCCATCATATGGGTGGGCAGCCGCGTGGTCGTGTATAATCATATGGCCACCAAAATGTCGTGAGTGAATGTCCATCTGTTATCTGGCATGCGCACCACATGAGATAACGCAGCCTTCACGACGTCTCGAAATCGAGTGTCTTCTCTGATTTAAGAATTGTGGTTTCGATATCCAAGGACGTGTCTTTCCATCGCTCGCTGGATAACTCGTAGTTTCTCTGCATCCGGGTTGCGTAGATTCCACACTTCACATCCGTAGATCATGGCTGATATGACCGTAGAATTGAAAAGATGCGCCCTTGTCATGGTGTCTTTCAGCTGCAGGAGTATAGGATGTCTGGTATTGAAGCTAGACCAGGCTGCGGCTCTTCGTCTGGAGATTTCCCAGTCTAGGGTGTGGGTGTCATTTATTACCTGCTCCAAGTATATGTAGGCGCTGACATCTCCGACAGGCTCATTTCCCCATAACAATTACTTTGTTTAATTCCGTCACTCCTGCTGATGTACCTTTCATACATTTATAATAAAGTCACTGGGACGAGGTTTCATTTGATTCTGCCTCGTATTAGTTGAGTCATTTTTAATTAAGTTAATTTTTGTCTGTGGTGCAGGTCTTTTGGTCGATATACACGATATAAACCTGGAAGGCACTTATTGCTTTCATCATTTATATATAAATATGGGGAGTATGTGGAGCCGAGGTAGTGCAGCGATTAGTTCACTGGTTTCCCAATCTAGCGATTGGGGTTAGGTCCCCAGCTGATGCTGGATTTTTTCGACTCAGCTTAAAAAATTTGGTACCAGAATAATCTAGGAAAGTAAAGGTGGCTGGCATGATGTTGACTATATCACCCCTACTCTGCCATTGGTCAAGAACAATATGGGCCTAACACTCTATTCTCAATATGCTACACTGGCATGTTAACGGGATTTTTTCTGTGTCCAAGGGGTCAGAAGCTTAGTTTACAAACACAATGTTCCAGGCTGTAATCATATCATGCTCGGTTTGACAGAATGGGCATTTTGTTGGTTATTTCATGGTATGGCCGCTTCTTACCATTTGACCCAGCTGTAAATGGGTACCTGACAAAGTCAGGGGGGAAAAGTCTTTACATCTGATTTTTTTTTCATTATTCAATTTACCTCTGTGACATTGATTTTACTTTTGAATCCAAGTCCTTGAATTCACCATCTTTCTTGGCTATAATCTGGAGAAAAAAACAAGAAGACCAAAAATAAATATAGCTATTATTAGTCAGTCAATCTCAATATGGACCACTTTTTTTTTGTAGAAGATAACAACAATTATTCTGAAAGTAAAAAAGGTGAATAAGGATGACCAAACAAATAAAGATTCAAAAAATAAGATGAAGGTAGCAATCCGCATGTCATGAAAGAGATATTGACATAAGAATCCAAAAGGCAAGAGATGTCCATATGACTTGGGACTTTATGGAGATTGAGAACGATTAGTTCCTGCATAAAATTGAAAATTTTCAACTCCAGTCTGTACTATTATATGGCGTACTGGGGGACGGCGTGGCCTAGTGGTTAAGTGGCACGGCTCACGACCCGAAGGTGCTGGGTTCGATCCCCATCACAGCACCGGCCGTTACCCCGGAGAAGCAAACCCTTAGAAAATGCAGGAGGGAGCAGGTCCTTACATAAAATGCGTGCTGAAGTCGGATGCACTGGGCCGACAGACGCAAAATAAAAACACAGTGCAACGCACACCGCCTTGGGGATGAGAGACAATAAGGCAAACGCAAAACAAACAAAAACAAAAAATATGGCGTACAATGAAAGTCATGACAAAAAAAAACTGCGCAATCTTTCATTTAATGGCTGCATGCGCAGGAGTGAGAGACAGAATGATAAGATCCCCAATTACGAACTGATCAACAGAACTCAATGATCACCAGTCAAGCAAAAACGCAGAAAGGACACACTGGCATTGGATAGGACACATATTGAGGAGACCTGCTAATAGAATTACATGACAGTCTTTGTTCTGGGTGCACCATGGTACTCGGCAAGATGCAGAACTCAGCACATGTAGAAAAGAGTGCTGACTGACATTCAGAGAGAACACGGACTGGGTTTGAATGAATGGCAACTGATTGGAAGTTTGGGGTTACAGGGTTATTGATTTATTGATTAACTTAATGTAACGTAACGTCTTTATATTGGTTTAGAAGACTTTGCAGTCTGTATACAACCAGTATCTTTGAGGGTGGTTTAACCAAAGTGCAAGTCCATATGAACAGACTCAAATACTAGAGCTAAGTAGACCCGCAGCCAGTTAGGTGCCATCTATATGTTGCTCTTAACAAACCACCTGGGGAAGGCATACATAATTTTGGGTAGATTTTTAGCTAGAACTTGGAATTTTGTCCAGTCAGTGGCTGTTAAGCATACTCTTTTCGATTTCTAACTGCCAAGGGATTTTTAACGTGCTCAACAATGAACATGGGAGTCCGATCTCGCTACCCAGAGATCATGTAAATTTTTACCATAAAATCCATGTGAAAAAAATCCCAGTCTTCACCATGATTCAAACCCGTGACCTCCGGCAACTAAGGAGAGAAACGATGGCAAGAGAGAGAGGTGATAAGAGATAATTAGTTTGGGTTTCGCAAGGCCAGAGAAACATGGGATGCCACTGAATCATCGTGGCTTCTCACAGAAAGAGGGATCTCTCAAGGATAACCACTATCTATATGCTTTATTGGGGATGGCTAGTGATTAAGTGACACGGCTCACAACCCAAAGGTGCTGGGTTCCATCCCTATCACAGCACCGGCTGTTAGCCCAGGGAAACAAACCCTTAGAAAATGCAGGAGGAAGCAGACTTTTACATAAAATTCATGCTGAAGTCGGATGCACTGGCTGACAGGCGCAAAATAAAAACCACAGTGCAACGCACACCGCCTTGGGAAAAAGATAAATAAGGCGAACGCAAAAAAAATTTTTTTTAAATATGTTTTATTGACTATTCGAAAGTTACTGAGTTCTCTAGAACAAACTTTTTCAGATGTTGCAACTCTAGGTGTTGAGAGACCAATCATTTGGTTAATCCAGAACCTGTATGTTACTGAGTTCTCTAGAACAAACTTTTTCAGATGTTGCAACTCTAGGTGTTGAGAGACCAATCATTTGGTTAATCCAGAACCTGTATGTTACTGAGTTCTCTAGAACAAACTTTTTCAGATGTTGCAACTCTAGGTGTTGAGAGACCAATCATTTGGTTAATCCAGAACCTGTATGTTACTGAGTTCTCTAGAACAAACTTTTTCAGATGTTGCAACTCTAGGTGTTGAGAGACCAATCATTTGGTTAATCCAGAACCTGTATGAAAATCAGGAGACAAGTACTTCAATCATAGAAGTACTAACAGATCCAGACAGAGGATGCGACCAGATTGCCTGCTGTCACTAAGTCTCTATAACACGCGTTCTGAGATGATGATGGAAAAAGTTGTTCAGAGTTGTAATAGGGGTGTCAATGGTATGCCAACAAATTTGCAGATGGTCAAGCCATAGTGAGAGGATCAGTAGCAGTTATGCAATGGCTGCTTGAAAAAATTAACATTACAATCAAGGCAAGAAAATAAAAGCATTGTAGAAAGACTATAGTAATTGACAAGCAGCATAGGCAAATGTATATAATCATGAATGGAGAAACAATTGAACAAGTACAGAAGTTGAAATATTTAGAGCAAACTGTCAGAGACGATGCCTGCAATGAAATGTAAATTAGGACAAGGATTGCAAAACAGATCATCAGAAAAAAACTGAAATTGCTAACCTCAAAGTATATCAGAATAAAATTGAGGGCAAGAAAAATCACTACTTATGTATGACACATTGCACTGAATGGGGATGAAACATGGACTTTAGCCAAGAAGGATGACAAAAAAAACCTTGGAATTGTTTGAAATGTGGCTCTACTGTAGAAAGAAACGAGTGAGTTGGACAGAAAGATGATCCATTGACAATGTCCTCACTGAGGTAGGTGCACAAAGACAAATTTGGAAAAGGATACAAAAATGAAGACAGAGTTGGCTGGGACACAATATGCAACGTGAAAGTTTTCTACAGAAGATACCAGGGGGCAAGATCCAGGGGAAAAGAGAAAATGGGCGACCAAGATTCATCTTTACATCTAGGCAGGCAGAGACAAAGTACGAACCTATGCTGAACTGAAGAGAGCTGCAGTGGATAGGATCAAATGGAGAGATATGCTCAGACAGATAACTTTACAACCAGTCTTAGAACTGACCAGCCAGAGGATAGGGTCAAATGGAGAGACATGCTCAAACGACCTTAAAACTTGACTTAGGACTGATCAGCCAGCAATGATTTACGAATGTGAAGTGCGAAACAACTTTGTCAAACTTTGTTTCAGGACGTTGTGGAAGCAGCGATATCACACAAACATCGTTGGGCTGGACATGTGCTATGCATTCCTGACAAAAGATAGACATGTTGAACAATGTATTTGTGGCCATATGCCTGTACACGCCCACAGGTCCACCCACCTATGCGATGGCGAGATAGACAGATCTAGACCAACATTGGACACATAAAGAATATCGTTGGCTTCCTCACAAAAAGGTGTCACAACTGGGCTAGTTTTTCATCATTCAACACTTGTCGTTATGGAATATAATCCGAGTTTGATCCAGACAAATTTGTAGACTCCATTACTTTTTAACCTTCCTACTATCTGCTGGACTGATGCCAAGGGGATAATGTGATAATGTGATGTGATTGCCCTTAGAATAAATTACCAATAAATTACTTACATTATTGATCTCCCTTAGTAATTTCTCTTGTCTGCTTTTCTTCCTTTCAATGTCTTTGACATCTGCCTTCAAGATCACCAAGTTTTCTGATGCTTTGACCAGTTCGACACAGATGTCATCTGATCTCTTCTCAATCTCTTGTTGCTCTCGGAGTGCCTGATGTAGAGAGCCTGCTGCATCATCGTAATGTTTCACCGTGTCCCGAGCCTTAAATACCAGAAAACCAAATGAAAATTGAGATGTCAGCTTCAACTTCACTTGCATCCATTTTACTATTTTAAGAGGGCGGATAACATCAGGAGAAGGACTGGAAAAAGCCTGTAAGATTGCACCACTACGACAAGAGATAGAGTACAGCTGATCTTCAAAGTAGAGATGGCAGTTGAACTGATAGATTCCACACTGACAACAATTTGACACAAAATGTATTGTGGCTTCTCCCTGCCATTGTAAAACTAAAGTCTTTTGAATATTTATATTTTTTTCTACATAGTGCTAATTTCTTAAAATATTAATAAAAATTAATTCTATTTGAAGAAAGTTTATTTTTTATCATGATGGTGAGGATTTAATTATGAATTAAAATCTCCACCCTCGCATTGAACGTGTGTGAGTGTCTGAAGGTTACGTTTTACAAATCATATCTTTATGTTAAATTTATGCAAACTGTTTGCAAAACTGTGAAACAAAGATTTTCTTGTTTCATTTCAACCCTATAAATATCAGTAAGGTGTCAACCATACAAGTAACATTAAGGTGTCAACCATATAAGTATCATTAAGGTAGGTCAACCATACAAGTATCAGTAAGGTATCAACCATACAAGTATCATTAAGGTGTCAACCATATAAGTATCATTAAGGTGTCAAACATACAAGTATCATTAAGGTACATCAATCATACAAGTATTAAAGTGTCAACCATACAAGTATCATTAGGTACATCAAGCACACAAGTATCAGTAAGGTGTCAACCATACAAATATCATTAAGGTGTCAACCATGCAAGTATCTTTAACCTTAGGCACTCCAATATATTTTTGAAAAAAATGTCAGTCTTTTGTGACCTAATTAATTTTCTTAATTAGTCGCTATGGTAGTCGTCTTTCAAAATTTGTAACTTTTATGTTTGTTTGTCAATAAATATGATTTTCTGGCGTGTAGATACACAATAGCATAACGAACATGTGGGTGTTATTGTTTTTGTTGTATGTTTGTTAGTTTTTGAGATTCAAAAAGATAAAGTTGAAAATTTATGAAAATCTCGGGAAAAATTTGGACTCGACCACTATGCCTAGTCGCTTCGATAGAAAACCATGGAAACCACAACAACGTATCGATACTGTGTTTACAATATCGCCACAACTGTTAGTTTCCAATTCAAACGTAGTTCTTTCATTTAAACAAACAAAATAAACAGATCTACTTGATAAAGATCTTTCCCAACAACCTACTTCCCCTTTCGCAAAAGTCGGCTTGCTCCAAGCGGCGTATAAAAAATTAAAACTGTTCAAAAGCCATTTGTAATCGAACATACGATACTTTAACTGGCAAAATATCTTGTATATATGGAGGACGTATTCAGCAGTAAAAAATGGCTGTCGGGAGTGACTCCGTTCAACAACAAAAAATTATTTTACGCACACCGTTTTTGTTGGCCAGGAAGGGTGGTTTTCTTCTAACATTGGCGTGCTGAAGGTTAAGGTAGGTCAACTATACACGTAATATTAAAGTAGATCAACCATACAAGTATCATTTAAAGGTAGGTTAACCATACTAGTATCATTAAGCTAGATCAACCAAACAATAGGAAAATCAGCAAAGATGGTGCCTTAACAGGCAGTGAGGCTAACTTTATTCTTGTATTTTAGTCAATTATTTGAGCCTCCAAGTCATGGATTTGACCGGGATTCATACTGGTCGATGACTTACACTTGTGTCCACAGACACATGTTGCAGTTTTCCATTTTGTGGTGTCATTCCATCTGATTATCCTGGCATAGTCATCGGCCATTTGAAATAGTATTTCGGCTACCCTGTGTCGTATTTCCATGGCCCAGTGCATACAGATGAACTTCACGAGAGTGGCGTCCTTTACCCTGTTTGCTAACAGTGCCAGTTTTATTTGTCTAGGAAATTACAAATGGGCCAATAGTGGACTAACACATTGTCCTGAAGAGATTTGGCACTGCCCAGTTAGCAACATGCCTAAGTCTCATGTGGCAGAGTGCTCAGCTCCCCTTAAGGAGTCTGCAGGGACTTCGGTATACACACTTACCATGAAACCATCAAGCGCCCAGGATTCACAACTGGATATTGGAAACTCAATGAATATTGCAACTTGGGGTGTCCTTTTTGGCTGCAGCACGTGGCCTTGATAGTGATTGATCGATGCAACAGACCCCTGATGCCTTTGTGAACATTATTATTGTTATTATTATCATTATTAACCATACAAGTGCCATTTAAAACCTATGGAAGTAGGAAACAACCAATGCTTTACCTGGTCCTTAGCATCCATCAAGTTTGATTTGCACTTTTTCAGATTCCACTCTGTTTCTTTAAGCTGTGCTTGCCTCTTTGCCAGAGTCTTTTCCAGACATGCCAGCTCATCTTGAATGTACTTCTGTCTGTTTCTCTCCATTTTCTCATCAAAACTGTCATCTTCTGCCTGCTGTCGTGTCTTTATTTCCCTGGAAACATGTATGCAATTGTTCTATCAGGTATTGTAATGACATTTTTGAAAGAGATGGTCAGAGATTTTATGATTGACAGAGAATGAACAAGACATTATTGGTGGCAACAAGAGCGAGATGGCGGAAGTGTGAATTGTTGTGAGGTAAAGGTTGGAAGAGATAGATATTATTAATGAAAGAAAATGAACAATACTTACTGAGTGAAAACGTAAGGTAAGAGGAACAGAGAAGGAGGGAGTGTGAGTTGTGATGTAAGGGTTGGTAAAGATGGACAGAGATATTATGAATGGCAGAGAACGAAGAAAACAGAATGGGTCTTCTTCTTCCTTCTGTAATCTTAGTAATCCTGTTATTCAATCAGTCTTTCCAAGACTCAAGCTGCCACTTAAAGGGATGAGATTTCAAGACATTTAAGAAATAAAGACAAATGAAACAAAGTGCCAAATGGAGATCCCCAAAAATGATTTCCAGAAATGCTTCCATCAGTGTGAGCACCACTGGGAGAAGTGTGTCAACTCAGATGAGGCTATTTCAAAGTGGACTGAACTAAATAGGTCAGTTTGTTTGTTTTGTTCTTTTCCAGTCTAAGGTCAGACACTTTTTGATCAGCCTTAGTTTAATTTACTCAATACAATAGAAAGGGATTGAGACAGAGTTAGTGTGAGAGGAAGGGTTAGATAAAGGTTTTAAAGGAAATTCAGAGATGCAATTGGATGACAGATAATGAGAGTGAAAGAGGCGTGAGGGAGTGAAGTATTATGAGACAGAGGTTAAAAGAAAACACAAAGAATTCAGAAGAAGTTTTAGAGAGTGAGAGTGTGAAAGAGAAAGAAATGTTGCTAGCTTATTGTGAAGGAGATAGTACAAGACACCATGAATGGCAGAAAATGAAGAAATCATGAGAATGAAAGAGTGTATGAGATAGTGAGGTGTGAGCTTAAGATTTTGAAAATGTCAGATACATGAATGAACGAGTGACACAGAATGAACAAGGTAGAGTGAGAACCAGATTTAGTTTAATTGTGAGAGAGAGAGAGAGATGGGAAGCGGGAAGAAAGAGAGAATGAGGGAAAATTAGAGACAGAAATTAAAAAGATAAAGAGTTTTCTAAAAAGTGGCAAAGAGGAAAGTGACAGTATGAAGACTAACTGTGTGTTTTTAATTTATATGTGTGCTTGCGTGCGTAGATGAGCACTTGTGCATGCGTGTGTTTGTGCAGACAGGTCTAGGTAATGCACTTGGTAAATGCTGCCATTAGAGATCAGTAGTTAATCCCTTTGCACGGTGCACAAAAGAGTAATCATACTCATTGTGTGATCATACAACAACAGCGATAGGTCAGCGACCCATAACTGACTGCTAGCATCACGGCCAGCGAACCAGAGCTGCCAAGACCATTCTACACTTCCATGTGGTGATCCTTGATAACAGGCTGCAACAGAGCAGACTGGCTAACTAGAAGTGATCAAAGAGACTAACCCGGTACTAAAAAAATGTTTGCTGAAGTCAGATGTATTTGACCGAAAGGTGCAAATTATCGCAGTCAAGCTGTAATCTACGACACAACGCATTCCGTTCTCTGGACTACATTCTACTACTTAGGCCCATGTGAGGGTTTGGTAGCGGGAGATTGAGAACGAACGAAGCCATACAACAAGAAGAATACCTGGTAGATATTTTCTTGTTGTTCCTTTTCCTCAAATAATTCAGTTGCCCAAGTGCATCCTTTCTATCACTCTTAAGCTCCTTCTCCTCGAGTTTCATGTCTTGCAGATTTCTTTTCTGACGTTCAATAGCAAGATCAAGGCCTTCAAGTTCTTCTCTGCGATCCTGGCAAAAAACAAATCAAGAAAATAATTTTGTCCAATTAACAATAACAAAATAGTAGTAGTAGTACTCTGGCTGCCAGGACCCGTTGCGTGAAATAATCGTGTCCATGACTACGCCTGATGGCCGAGTCCCAGGTGACCTGCAGTTTTGCTGGGGAGAGGGTGATCTGTCATGTGTTGTGAGGGTTGTTCTGGGGACATATCCAGGATGGGTATGGCCTTTTCTTACCTCTCGTCCCTACAGCTAACTAGAGCAGCTGGTGAACTTGGACTCCCTGGGGGAGGCAGGCCACATGACCAAAGAAGGGGAGGCAACAACGATCTACACCGAGGCAACACCTGGAAGCCAAGTATGTCGGACTAACTCACTGTTGGAAATCAGGTCATGCCAGGGGTATCTGAGGATGTATGTCTGGTTGCGCAGGTTGAAGGCCTCAAACCGATGCCGGTCCCACTGCAGTAGTGTTCAGGTCTCGAGGTGTAGATAATGAGGATCTTCTCTAAGGAGAGCCTCCACTGGGACCAGACTTTACGGAGTGAGTGCATGAATGAATCCACCAAGCCCATCTTATGAGTGCTGCCATGAATGCTGTGTTCATCGGAGGACTGGCTGCTGCCCAGACGATGTCCTCTGTGGTTGCAACATGGTTGTCATTCACGGTGATGTTCAATGCAGAGGACCCATGCCGAGGCTTAGAATTTTGTGTCTTTGCCCAGGCAATGTGCAAGCTTAAGTGGGCAGTCATCTGATCCAATGCCTCCATGGGGCCTACAAAGGTTTAAGAATTGGGGCAGGTATAAGGACATCATCAATGTAGACGAGATTGGTCACAAGGGAGTCACTGACAAGGACCCCTGGGTTGTGTGTTGCTGACAAAAAAAGCTTTGTAATTAAGCCCCTTTCTTTATTTGAGTGCCCTTGCAGTGGTAGTTTCTGTTGCAATTTGTTTAAAATGATAAAATTGCGAGCCACATACACAAATATCTTTAGTTCTCTACAATAACATGCTAGAAACATTACAGCAGACAAAATTTTCTGCTCCCTAAGATCTTCATTGGCTTTTGATGTGCAGTCACCAACTAGGAAAAATTTGGATTTACCATGATTATAAAATATCATTATTGCTTATGTAGTCCTTTATTGTGTACGTCAGTGGTCGCCAAGCTCAATAAGTATGCGAGCTACTTTTAAATTTAAAATTATTTGATGAGCTTCCTACCAACATGCAGCATTTTGATCATTCCACATATTGACAGGTATTAGAACTTGTACAACTGATTTGTACACAAAGACAAGAAATTAGAACATTAATTTCACAATTAACTGTCGATTTAGTTCATGCAGTTTTTTTAATTCATACCCAGAGCTCAATAATATTTGACAAATTTTCATGATGAAAATATTTCTCACGAGCTACTGTCGCAATCGTAGGTGTTCGTCAATATGACGATGAGGCCACCACTGTAGTTGATTTCCTACAAGGAAAACTGCACCAAAGCATTTGTGCTCCTTTGTAGCATACAGCTTTACATGGTCAATTTGTCAGTGACATACACAACCCTCCAAACTAACACGTTCAGTATAGTCCAAGCATGTTCTTTTTCTGGTTGTTGAATGTTCAGTCACTAGCCAGGGTACTTTACATGTCATGTTAACTTAGCACCCACTTATTCTAAAATTACCTATCCAATTTATTCTTAAATGCATTAATTGACTCTGCCTTCACTATTTCCTGTGGCAATGCATTCTAAGTATTCATCACTCTCTGACTAAAAAGTTAGAAAGTGACAAAATGTAGTTATGGTATAGGAGAAGTCAACATCAGAAATAACTGGGAACATAAGGGTCCAAAGGTCCTCAAGTTACCAACGTTAATCTGAATGGCATCTAATGATAAGATAAAGATGAGTGTACCACTATGGAAATTAGACAGTAAATATGTGTCATACCTCCAACTCGTTCAACAACTTCTTGATGCTCTTTCTATCTTCATGCAACAAAGATTCCTCTTGTATGTTCTGGGAGTGAGTTGCAATACAAAAATTAATTAAATACCAGAGCAACACATGAGAATGCTAAATAATGGTTTCCTATTTGTGTTCTTGCTGCAGATTGGATCATATCTTAACCTGCTGTCGCCTTATCAAGGCAGCCAGAGAATACCAGACTACCTTTATCTTCACCTTCATTGACTACAAAAAAGCATTTGATTGTTTAGAATCACAATATGTCTGGCATTTGCTAATGGAACATGGTGTAGGTTCTGGATTCATCAAAGTTCTTGCCAACTGTTACACAGATTGCACTACCATCTTCCAGCCCTCAGTTATAAGTTTCAATGCAAAATGGTGTCAGGCAGAGAATTCATATCTCACTGAACCTCCTTCTCCATCTACTTGGAATCAGTCATCAGTCGGTGTGACTGGGAAGACCTTGAAATTAGTCCTCAGTCGGTATGACTGGGAAGACCTTGAAATTAGTCATAGTTGGTGTGACTGGGAAGACCTTGGAATTAGTCATAGTTGGTGTGAGTGGGAAGACCTTAGAATTAACCATAGTTGGTGTGACTGGGAAGACCTTGGAATTAGTCCTCAGTCGGTGTGACTGGAAAGACCTTGAAATTAGTCATAGTTGGTGTGACTGGGAAGACCTTGGAATTAGTCCTCAGTCGGTGTGACTGGGAAGACCTTGGAATTAGTCATAGTTGGTGTGACTGGGAAGACCTTGAAATTAGTCATAGTTGGTGTGACTGGGAAGACCTTGGAATTAATCATAGTTGGTGTGACTGGGAAGACCTTGGAATTAGTCCTCAGTCTGTGTGACTGGGAAGACCTTGGAATCAGTCAGCCGGTGTGACTGGGAATATCTTGGAATCAGTCATCAACCGGTGTGACTGGGAAGACCTTGGAATCAATGTTGATGGTAAATGCATGAATCAACTTCTATTAACTGACAACACAGAGCTAATCACGGAGTCAATTGCAGACGCCACTCTGGACATTGCTGAGGCACTATGGTGTCCTGCGTGGTCTGCTGGGGTCTTGAAGCATGACAAGGACAAGAACATCACCACTGCCCCACAGAGATCATGTTGTAAGAGGCGACTGTGTGACATGGCATAACACAGGCCATGGTTAGGTGGTTTGTTTAGAGCAGCATAGAAGGCACCTAACAGGCTGCATGTCTACTTTGTTCTAGTGTTTGAGCCTATTAAGATGACTCACATATCGGTTAACCACCCTCCGTAAGCGCTTGTCCCAATGCAGCGCGGAGTATTAAGCTGCTCGAACCTAGCCCACTAGGCAGGAAACCCTTCTCCCGGCTACATCCAGCTCAAACCAGAGCTGGGACCTGCACATGGTGATATGCCTTTGTTGGAGTACAGGTCGACTAAGAACTAAGAACTATGGAGTTCACTAACATAATTAAGAAAACGTAGAGTTCAACATGATGGAGAGCTTTCAGAGTCCTTTGAGATAAGAACTGGAGTGAGACAGGGATGTCTCTTATAGCCATTCCTCTTTCTGCCGGCTATTGACTGGATTATGAAGAACACCACTTCTGCATATGAAAATGGAATTCAATGGCTTTTAATTAAAACACTTTTTAAATGGGTTTTGATGAAAATACTTTTTAAATGGCTTTTGGTGAAAATACTTGTTAAATGGCTTTTGATGAAAATACTTTTTAAATGGGTTTTGATGAAAATACTTTTTAAATGGGTTTTGATGAAAATACTTTTTAAATGGGTTTTGATGAAAATACTTTTTAAATGGGTTTTGATGAAAATACTTTTTAAATGGGTTTTGATGAAAATACTTTTTAAATGGTTTTTGATGAAAATACTTTTTAAATGGCTTTTGGTAAAAATACTTTTTTAAAAGGGTTTTGTCGATGACTTGGCTCTTCTGTCTCCCATCCACAACTAAATGTAAAATAAAATAAATATACTCACAGAGAAAAAAACACCACACTTAGCATGAGAATAGAAGCACTTTATAACAATCAGATTGTTCTTGGGGACATGGTATTACAAGAGGTAAATTCATTCATTTATCTTGGTAGTAATATAGACAAGGTTGAGGTAATGATAGCCCACTGTATACTGACAAAAAGAAGTAGCATTTGGCAACAGCCAGTGTCCTTCAACAAGAAGCTGTACGGAAGTGCATGGAGCCTCAAGTCGACTGCTGCCTTTGTTAGAGTCATTGAAGTCGAGGGCTGAAGGCGAACGAGGAAGAAAAAGAACAAATTAAGGATACATAAGGCGAGAGGCTTTTTTTTATTACTTTAAAAAATGTGTGGAAATCGAAAGAAATTAAGTCAGCTGCAAAAATTCAGATCTTCAACTCCAATGTCAAGTAAGTCCTGTTGTATGGCTCTGTGACATGGAGAAGTACAAATAAAAAGGTCCAATGAATGTTTATGCTGATCCAAGGGAATAAAACGGTGTGATAAAGTCACCAATATCGGATTGTGGTAAAGAATTGGACAGATGCCAGCGGGACTAGACATAAAGAGAAGACGTTAGCGATGGATAGGACACACATTACGGAAACCAGTTGACAGTATTACAAGGCAGTCACTGTCCTGAAACCTTAGGGCAAAAAAAGTAGAGGCAGACTTAAAAACAGCAGGAAAGAAGTGAGTGTGGCAGGAAATGATGGTGAATGACAGGAAGACATGACAAGTATTTGTTGAGGCCCTATGCTCTGCAGGGAGGGTTTTGATTAACTGAAGCTAGAATGATAACGAAAGATGATGAGAGTACCTTTTCTCTAGACAGTCGCAGCTTCAGCTTCTTTATATTTTCCTGGAGCTCTGCAATATGGTCTTCCTGTAGGGAATAATATCGGTTATATCACAAGTCAGTGGCAATATTTCACTAAGAAAGAGGAAGCAGATACACCAGCCAATAAAAGAAGATTGGTCTCTACTGCAGGTCTTGTACTGTTGTCACTTTCCCACATAGGTGATATGAGTTATGTTAACTGAGGACAGTGGCTTCCTACTGTTGTGAGATTCCCACATTAGCTGATATGAGTTATCTTCAACCGAGGACAGTGGCTTCCTACTATTGTCACTTTCTTACATTAGCTGATATAAGTTATGTTCAATCGAGGACAGTGGCTTCCTACTGTTGTGAGTTTCCTATATTAACTGATGTTACCTTTGAATTAAGACTATGACAGACATATGATGATTCAATCAGCAGCAGAAAACCATGATGATTTCTACGGTTACAACATCTAATAACAAATAAGTATGAATATCAGTTTACACATGTGCACGGATTCAAAAACTGCCTACGTTACAACTAAAGAGTCCTTCAACAGTGATAAAGAAAACACACACACACACATATACATATATAAAGGTGTGTTATCTATTTTATTGAAGCCTTAAAGAGGAGCACATGACCAAATGGTTTTGAGGTCTGTGTGCCGACAAGGAGGGCAGCGGGTCGAATTCCGGTATGGCATATGTTGTTTTTCTGTTGGGGGTGAAATAAACAAACAGCCAGCACACGATGTGGCGACAGCAGTGGCGAAGCGGCCTGTAGTTCTCAGCCTAAAAAACCCCTTGACTACCCTAGCAATGGGAAAAGGTCGTATTCACAATATTTTGTTATTTTTGTTGCAAAATGTGTGTTGTTCTTAAGCAGGCAAATATAGGGAAACATCATGAGCATGTGTGCATTTTTTTCCCACCCTCATATTGCGTCAATCGCTCACATCATTCTTCTTCTTCTTCATCGTACGCAGTCAGACAGTAACCATTATTTTTTCGAAAAAAGCGGCGGTCAACCTGAGGCTGTCGACACTGCCATATAGCTTGTCTTGTGTTGCCACTGGTGATGGCCACATCTGCTCTCTCTGATCCTCGTATGTCGGGCAGTTCTGCAGCAGATGCTCAGCGGTCATTTTCCCGGTACCACACGGGCATTCGTCGGTACCACCTATCTTCAATTTGTTGAATAGGTGGTACCTCAGTCTATTGTGGCCAGTGCGAAGTCTGAAGACAACGACCTGCTCTCTTCTGTTCAACTGGTAATAGGCATCGTTTTTGGTGTAGCCGGTATGTTCAGTTTCCCATTTGGTCATATATCTGGCTTTAATAAGCCGTTTTGACTCTTCGTACGTCATACTAGTATCTGTTTGTGGTAGTCTTGCACCTTCTTTTGCCAGTCTGTCTGCCTCCTCGTTGCCTTGGATGTTGCAGTGTGATGGGACCCACTGTTCCACTACCCTTTTTGGTGCGGACTGCTGGCATAGTTGACAGAGTACTGCTCTTAAGTCATTAAGCTCAGTGTTTTTCTGGCTTTTTAGCGCTGTGACTACGGCGAGAGCATGGCTTTCATTTTCTTTTTTCTGCCATTTGGTAGGTTCAGGAATGCTCCTGCCCCTCCGTTCTGTGTTGTGTTTGTTACAGAACCGTCGGTGTATGCATGGGTCCAGTCCATGCTTGGGTAGTTTTTCGATATAAAGCTTAGGGTAGTATCTCTCCTTTCTTTTTCAGTCTGGCAGTTTTTGTTTCCAATACCTGGTATATTTTCTACCACCTCTGGAAATATATCCTGCCTCCAGGTAGGTTTTCGTACAGTAGTGATGGGCTTTGGTGTTGTTAGTGCGTTTATGGGATCTTCGTGCATCTTTGCTTTGGCTATTTCTGCAAAGTTTCTCCGCTTTAGTTTCCCATTTCCCAAATTGTTTAGTCTCTGGTGCATTGGATGGTCAGTCAGTCTTCGGAGTTTCTCTGACTGCAGCTGGGCTCTGCAGTCTCTTCTATCTGTCATGGATTGCAGTTTTGTGATCTTTTCAAGTTCTACAATTGGCGTTGACTTCATGCCTCCTGTTATAACTCTCATGGCTTGGTTTTGAAGTTTGCTAACTTTATCGAAGTTCGCCTTTGCTGCTGTTGTCCATGCCGCAATGCCATACTCGAGAACTGGTCTCACTCTTCCAGTGTACAGTTTCTTTAGTATGCTTTCGTCTGCTCCCCAGCTTGTGCCAGCAAGTTTCCTCATGATTGCCATTCTTTCTCTGGCTCTCATTCGGTTTCTCTCGATCTGACTTTTCCATGTCATGCGCCGATCAAATGTGACTCCCAGATAGTTTGGATTGTCGTTTGGCTGCAGGAATTTGCCATTTAAACTTAATTTGGTGTTTTGGGGTTTGATTGAAATTGAGAATATTGTGCATGTGGTTTTCTCCTCGTTTATTTTGACCAGCCATGAGTTCGCCCACTCTTCCAGCGATGTTAGGGCCTGCTGCATCCGATTTCTTGCTATGGTGAGATTCTTTTCAGAGGTCCACATAGCCAGATCGTCTTCAAACATTGAGCTATAGACTCTTCTTGGTATATTGTCTGTAATGTCGTTTATATACACCAGGAAGAGTGTGGGTGACAGTACTCCCCCTTGGGGTACTCCCTGCTCGAGTGTCACCTTTTTGCTCATCTGCCCTTGTACTTGGACTCTGGCCGTTCTTTTTTTGAGGTAGTGGTTGATCCACTTGTACATTCTCCCACAAACTTCACTTATCCTTAGCTTGACTCTAAGTCCGTCTTTCCAGACTTTGTCAAATGCCTTTTCTAGGTCCACCCAAACCGCTACTGTGTGTTTTTGTGCCTGGTAGGCATCTTCTATTTCCTGGGCTATGAGGATGACCTGGTCCTCAGTGGATCTGTGCTGTCTAAAGCCTGCTTGCTGTGGAATTAGTATTCGTTTTTCTTCCAGATGTCACATCAGTCTGGTGTTTATCATACGTTCCATCAGTTTACCGACACAGCTCAGTAGGCTGATAGGCCTGTTTCCATTTGGATCTGTTTTGTCTTTTCCTTTCTTTGGTACTGGTACAAGTACTGCGTCTTTCCATGCCTGGGGTACAATACCCCTTTTCCAGCTTTGGTTCAGGACTGATAGCAGTTTCCTCTTCGCTATTTGGCCCAGCCCCATCAGCATTTCATTTGTTATCCCGTCTTTTCCGGGAGATTTCCTTTTCTTTAATGTTCTCATGGCCTCTTCCATTTCACTCATTGTTAATTTGGCCATCATATGCTCTTCTGGTGCTGTATTGATGTTGTCGTGCCCCTTTTGCTCTTCCCTAATGTCTGTATGCCTATCTGTAGGGACCTCGATGTGGTTTGCTCTGGCATAGTGTTCGACAAAAGCGTTTGCGGCTTTTTTTCCAGTGAGCAAGTTTTCGCCCTCCTTGATGGTAATTTGTTTGTTTGAAGGGGTTTCGTCATTCATGGCTCTGACTAGCTTCCATAGTTTGTTACCTTCTTTGTCTAGGTTGAGGCTTTCAGTTTTGTTTTTCCAGCTTTCTCTTGCTGTTTGGTTTAGAGTGTATTTGTATTTCGCCGTGGCGGCTTTGAGGGCGATATTTGCCTCCATAGATTGTTCTCGCTCTGCCATGTTCCTAGCATTTGTGACTGCATCTTCCGCTTTCTGCAACTCATCATTCCAATAGGGCTTATAGTTTTTCCTAGCCCCTCTTGGGATGGTTTCAGTGGCGGCTTGCATTATTGCCTTGCTTAGGCTTTCCACCATGGGCTTCATTTTGTTGTTTCGTGTGTTGATGGTTTCACACAGCCCATCTGTCAGGATTGCAAATCTGTCCCAGTCGGCTCGTTTGTAATTCCAACGTGGGAGCGGTTTTGTTTCCTGTGGGCCTACTTCCATGTCAATGTCTAGCCTGATCGGCCTGTGGCCGCTACCTGCCAATTGGTTTAGCACCTGGCGGTCTATTTTATGGTGATGGCCTGTGTGGAGAAGGCCAAATCTCGAGTCGAGGTGGTATGCCATGTTCTAGAATAGAAACTAGGGCTATCCTCCGGCCTATTGATTAGGGAGAGATTTGTGTCTATCTCCCAATCTTCCACTTCGTCACCTCTGCTGTCTGTGTCCGAGTATCCCCATCTCTCCGAGTGGCTGTTGAAGTCTCCAACTACTATGCAGTTGGAGTCTTTGACTTCCATACTCGAGAGCGATAGGTCTTTATTTGGTGGTCCGTACAGATTGAAAATGCGGAGCTTCGTCTCTTGAGCCATTATGTCAACTCCTACAATTTCTGCTTGTCCGGTGGCTCACATCATTCAATTATGCCATAAGCTAAGCGATGATACCCAAGTGGAAACCATTCAGAAGATTCAACAGACTTTCTATGCCATGAGCATCACATAAATAAAGGAGTGGTAGAATTGCTTCAAGGATGGCCGCACATCGGTGGATAGCGGATCACGTTCCGGATGGCCTTGAACATGCCGAAATGATGAAGTCATTGACTATGTACGGAGAGTGTCCTGAAATTCGTGCTGAAGCTGCTAACGATGGAGCAGAAGCAACTCCATCTGGAAGTCTCACAGAACATGCTGGACTGGTTTACAAATCTCCCTATTTTCCCAACATGGCTCCTTGCTATTTTTGTCTGTTCCCCAAGCTGAAAATTCGGCTAAAAGGGATCCGATTTGAGTCACGAGAAGACATTATGCGGAATGCGACGACCCAGATGTACTCCATTCTCAAATAGGGCTTCCTGAAAGGCTTCCAACAATGGTGAAACTGCTGGGAGAAATGTGTGGAGTTTCAATGAGGGTACTTTGAAGGAGATTTGAGTTTCAAACCTCAAGTAATTGTATTTCTTCCGGTCAAATACTTTTTGAACACACCTTGTGCATAAAGGTACGTACGCACTCATGCACACACACCCACACATACATGCATGCATACATACAAACATAACTAATCTTACCATTATTAATATGGTTGCCAGATTGACCCAAAACCTTCTGATCTGTTACTGAACATTGACTTACCAAGTCATGGTGTTCCGGAACATTGCAGAATAGATAACTATCATCTGGTTCAGAGTATTCCATGTCCACGTTTTTAAGAATTCCTCTAGGAGGATCCTGTCCTACGGCACCTGAGTACAGACATTGAAGACAAGATTAAGCTGTCAATTTCTTCTGTGCTCATCATGAATAGAACATTTGGATTGTAGTTTAAAGATAAGCTGCGATGTCGGCCCCTCTCGGCCTAACACATCCGATTTCAGAACGACATTTTTGGGACGGGGTTTGTGTTCTCTCTTCGAACCCCAATCTCTTGGATATGCTGCATAGTTGTGTCTGTTTCCAGAACCGCCAATTAAAGGTAAACAGAATAGGGTATTGGTCAGTTATGGGCCACTGCTCCTGATGTAAGCAGCCAGCTGTGAGTCACTTGGCTGCTGTCTGCTCATTCATTGGCTGCATCTTCGGCCCCAAGCTGTAAACCATAAAGACTGTGCATGGGACTATGCTAACGACTGTGATCATTGAGTTGTTATTGTTGAATGCTCACAATGAGTATGTTTACTCTCTTGTGCATGGAAGGAAGACTAACGACTGATCAGGCAAAATACACTGATCAGACTTGTTGATAAGGTTCAGGCAAAACATAATGGACAAGACCCTCACCATGGCTGCCTCTTAGCCCTTCCGGGAAACGGGCTGTTTTCATGGCAGCTTCGCTAACAAGGTGAGGGATCAATGTGATCCCCATGGTAGTGACCGACATGCAGATGAAGCACAACTGCCTAGAGGACGCCAGTCCACCTTCATCAGCACGCTCGGGATGTGAAGGAAGCTACTGCAACCCGCCACTTAACATCCTTTTCAGGGTGCACTAAAGAGTAACCTACTCATTATGGGCATGTGCGCCCTAAAAAAAGCGTTAAGTGGCGGGTTGTAGACACTTTCCTCATATTCCAAGCATGCTGATGAAGGTGACCAATGGTCCTGCAGGTGGTTCTGCTATGCTTGGCTTCATCTGGGTGACAATCACTGCTACGTGGATCACATCGATACTCATTTCGTCCGCCAGACTGCCTTGAAAACAGTATGTTTCCAGGGAACGCTACATAGAAGAGAGACAGTGGCCTTGATAAATATATTGCACCTGACACTGACGCGACGTCCCGTATGTTGTGCATGACCGGACTGGCGTCTCAGTTCTGCGTGATCACTGAGATAGATAATAGTAGCTATTGTGTAGGTTAAAACCATGTGCACATCACAAGACTTTGATAGATAATGTTCAAGTAGCGTCTAACAAGTGCTGCACTGTAGAACAGTGCTCTTCAAACAAGGCGCTAACGCCAACTAGTGGGCGGTTTTAGCTTTCATGTGGTTGGTAGCAGTATAATTAGAAACATAACCTAATTACATGGCGTATTAGAAACATAACCTAATTACGTGCCGAATTAGAAACATAACCTAATTACATGCCGTATTAGAAACATAACCTAATTACATGCCGTATTAGAAACATAACCTAATTACATGCCGTATTAGAAACATAACCTAAAGAAATTATCGTAGAATACCTGCACACCAACAAAAGTGACAATTTTGAGAACCTGTGTTTTTCCCGTGGCAGCATACGGCTGTGAAACATGGACAGTTACCCAAACCTTGAGTTGAAATGTTATAGAATGGTCGTCAGAATACCATGGACGGAAAAAAAAAATAAAGAATGCAGACATTCGATAAGAGAACTGTCTGAACTGGTTCATAAATTTCATCATGACCAGAAAATGGAACTACTTTGGCCACATAATGAATATTTTCAGCTCTTTTATATTTTTCTAGTGCATACAAATGATAACGGTTGTTATTTAGCATATAATCAGATTACTCAGAACATTTAATGCGGTACGGACGTCGTTTGAAGATGGCATGTGATTTTCATCATCAGGACTTATTGAGGTAATTATATATAGTTAAACTATGTTTTCTACCATTTTAAAACTGATTCAAATGGGAAAATTACTGAAATAAAATATCTGACCACTATATTTTACTATGGCCAGAGCAAAAACTTTTGTTTTTGGTATTATATACAATTTACAATGTAGTTTTCATTGTAGATTTAATTGTTTATCAGCAGCATTTCCTTTTTTTCACAGAACGACCAGTGATCATGCCAAGAACGTATAAAATTAAGCTCTCGAATTGGTGCAATAACTCAACGTCCCTTGAGACCTTACAGAAAGCATTACAAGATCACAAGATCGATTTCTCCAGACGTGAGACTTGCAAAAAGTATGGCATTGTTAGGTTAACATTACAAAACAAACTGAAGGAGTAGATGGAAATGGTATTCCCATTGGATATAAAAAAAAGGTGGACAGACCGTACTGTCAGATATGGAAGAAGAAGTAATTGTCCAACATCTGATTACCCTGTCCTACTGGGGACTTCCTGTTGACACTATATATAAAACCAAACATAAATGATTTGAATGCTTTCAATATTGATTGTCGTTTATTGAAAATTGGTTGTGCCATTCTGAAATTATAGCAATTGAAACAAATACTGTACTTAATAATATGGTGTGTTTTTTTCGTTGTCTGCATTGAACCGTTACGTTACTTTAATCAGAGGAATCGATAAATTTGACTATAACAAGTTTTTTAAAATACAGCCACCTACAATAACACGAGGGCATAGCTACAAGCTGATTAAAGAGAGGTCCAGGTTAGATATTAGGAAATATTTTTTTAGTCAGAGAGTGGTGTCTGCTTGGAATGCATTGCCAGGGGAGGTAGTGGAGGCAGGGACAGTTAATGCATTTAAGAATAAACTGGATGCGCATAGATTTTAGAGCGAGGTGATGTCTTCTTCTTCTTCTGCGTACACAGTCAGACAGTAACCATTATTTTTTCGAAAAAAGCAGCGGTCATCCTGAGACTCTCGCCACTACCATACAGCTTGTCTTGCAGTTCCACTGGCAATGGCCACATCTGCTCTCTCTGATCCTCGTATGTCGGGCAGTTCTGCAGCAGATGTTCAGTGGTCATTTTACCAGTACCGCACGGGCATTCGTCGGTACACCCTATCTTCAGTTTGTTGAATAGGTGGTACCTCAGTCTGTTGTGGCCAGTGCGAAGTCTGAAGACAACGACCTGCTCTCTTCGGTTCAACTGGTAATAGGCATCGTTTTTGGTGTAACCAGTATGTTCGGTTTCCCATTTGGACATGTATCTGGCTTTGATAAGCCGTTTTGACTCTTCGTACGTCATACTGGTATCTGTTTGCGGTAGTCTTGCACCTTCTTTTGCCAGTCTATCGGCCTCCTCGTTTCCTTGGATGTTGCAGTGTGACGGAACCCACTGTATCACAACCCTTTTTGGTGCGGACTGCTGGCACAGTTTGCAGAGTGCTGCTCTTAAGTCATTAAGCTCAGTGTTCTTCTGGCTTTTTAGCGCTGTGACTACTTCGAGAGCATCTGTCAGCAAGACTATATGGCTCTCATTTTCACTGTGTGTTGCCATTTCTTCCACTGCCGCCCTCAGTGCCTCTGCCTCTGCTCTGAAATTGCTTGTGTACTTACCAGTAGCGAATGACAGTGTTATATTTGTGCCATTTGGTAGGTTCAGGAATGCTCCTGCCCCTCCGTTCTGTGTAGTGTTTGTTACAGAACCGTCGGTGTATGCATGGGTCCAGTCCATGCTTGGGTAGCTTTTCGTTATGAAGCTTAGGGTAGTGTCTCTCCTTTCTTTCTCACTCTGGCAGTTTTTGTTTGCAATACCTGGTATATTTTCTACCACCTCTGGAAATATATCCTGCCTCCAAGTAGGTTTTCGTACAGTAGTGATGGGTTTTGGTGTTGTTAGTGCGTTTGTGGGATCTTCGTGCATCTTTGCTTTGGCTATTTCTGCAAAGTTTCTCCGCTTCAGTTTCCCATTTCCCAGATTGTTTAGTCTCTGGTACATTGGATGGTCCGTCAGTCTTCGGAGTTTCTCTGACTGCAGCTGGGCTCTGCAGTCTCTTCTATCGGTCATGGATTGCAGTCTTGTAATCTTTTCAAGTTCTACAATTGGCGTTGACTTCATGCCACCTGTTATGATTCTCATGGCTTGGTTTTGAAGTTTGTTAACTTTATCGAAGTTCGCCTTCGCTGCTGTTGTCCATGCCGCAATGCCATACTCGAGAACTGGTCTCACTCTTCCAGTGTACAGTTTCTTTAGTATGCTTTCGTCTGCTCCCCAGCTTGTGCCAGCAAGTTTCCTCATGATCGCCATTCTTTCTCTGGCTTTCATTCGGTTTCTCTCAATCTGACTTTTCCATGTCATGCGCCGATCAAATGTGACTCCCAGATAGGTTGGGTTGTCGTTTGGCTGCAGGATTTTGCCGTTTAGGCTTAATTTGGTACTTTGGGGTTTTAATGAGAGCGAGAATATTGTGCACGTGGTTTTCTCCTCGTTTATTTTTACCAGCCATGAGTTCGCCCACTCTTCCAGCGATGTTAGGGCCGTTTGCATCCGGTTTCTTGCTATGGTGAGATTCTTTTCAGAGGTCCACATAGCCAGATCGTCTGCAAACATTGAGCTATGGACTCTTCTTGGTATATTCTCTGTAATATCGTTTATATATACCAGAAAGAGTGTGGGTGACAGTACTCCCCCTTGGGGTACTCCCTGCTCGAGTGTCACCTTTTTGCTCATCTGCCCTTGTACTTGGACTCTGGCCGTTCTTTGTTTGAGGTAGTGGTTGATCCACTTGTACATCTTCCCACAGACATCACTTCTTCTCAGCTTGACTCTAAGTCCGTCCTTCCAGACTTTGTCAAATGCCTTTTCCAGATCCACCCAGACAGCTACTGTGTGCTTCTGTGCCTGGTAGGCATCTTCTATCTCCTGGGCTATGAGGATGACCTGGTCCTCAGTGGATCTGTGCTGTCTAAAGCCGGCTTGCTGTGGGATTAGAATTCGTTTTTCTTCCAGATGCCACATCAGTCTGGTGTTTATCATCCGTTCCATCAGCTTGCCGACACAGCTCAGTAGGCTTATGGGCCTGTATCCATTCGGATCTGTTTTATCTTTTCCTGTTTTTGGTACTGGTACCAGTATTGCATCCTTCCATGCCTGGGGTACAATACCCCTTTTCCAGCTTTGCGAGGTGATGTAAATGTAACTGGTTGTATACAGACTCTGCAGGGTCTTCTAAACCAGTATAAAGATGTTAAGTTAAGTTAAGTTTAAAAAAGTTAAAATGTTAGGCTCTACATCTCAAATTCTTTCATTTATTCAGGAACCAGTGACATCACCACTTTGGGATAACACAATTCTTATGTTTGGGATAGCCAAAGCAACTCCTTCAAAGGGTTGTATTTGCCTAGAGCAGAGATTATGAATAAGGCCAAAGTCACCCCAAGCCTGTTTGACTATGGCCAAATCCCCCCCCCCCCCCCCCCAACACAATGCAATAAATATGTTAGGTATGAAATAAATTCAGGTTTCCCTCTCAAGTGCTAGCTAGTCCTCATGATTTAAGACTGATTTGAAGTTAATAAGAGACATGACTTGTGTGAAAAATATAGGGCAGGAATGTCTGAAAGTGGACCAAAGTCACCCCATATTTCGGCACATCAAAAGACACCGCGGTTTTGAGAAAACGGTAATGGAAAGTATGGTGTCGGACATGAGAGGCAGAGGCAGTTCAAGAAGGTGATGGCACCCTGATGTCAAGGAATGCTTGATCATGGCTCTGGAGCAAGCTGGCACCCTGATGTCAAGGAATGCTTGATCATGGCTCTGGAGCAAACTGGCACCCTGATGTCAAGGAATGCTTGATCATGGCTCTAGAGCAGGCTGGCACCCTATGTCAAGGAATGCTTGATAATGGCTCTGGAGCAGGCTGGCACCCTGATGTCAAGGAATGCTTGATCATGGCTCTGGAGCAGGCTGGCACCCTGATGTCAAGGAATGCTTGATCATGGCTCTGGAGCAGGCTGGCACCCTATGTCAAGGAATGCTTGATAATGGCTCTGGAGCAGGCTGGCACCCTGATGTCAAGGAATGCTTGATCATGGCTCTGGAGCAGGCTGGCACCCTGATGTCAAGGAATGCTTGATCATGGCTCTGGAGCAGGCTGGCACCCTGATGTCAAGGAATGCTTGATCGTGGCTCTGGAGCAGGCTCCAGATTTGGCAAAAGAGGCTGAGGCAGTTCAAGAAGGTGATGGCACCCTGATGTCAAGGAATGCTTGATCATGGCTCTGGAGCAGGCTCGAGATTTGGCAAGAGATCGAGTTTCTTTCAGACGGGTTGTGATGAGAGCGACGTTCTGCAATGGTCATGCTACATGATGAGTAAAATATCCAAAACACACATACTCCGTAGATGATTGCAGAATTTTCTTCAGTTTAAATTTAAGTGAACGGTAAGGAAAATGTACCCTCACGAAAGTTATAAAAGTGGGCGGTAAGGAAAATGTACCCTCATGAAAGTTATAAAGGTGGGCGCCAGGTATAAAAAAGATTGAAGAGCGCTGTTATAGAACAACTGTCACACTGTAGAACAACTGTCACACTGTAGCAGGAACACGATTACTTGCTGTCCCGTTTGGAAATCATCTTCTTCTTCTATTATTCACTTGAAAACATAATGTCTTTTGTATGTTGTCGCTTGCATAAACGTCACTATCTTTTGGAATTCACACATACGTCCATCAAGTTTCTCGTCCAAGTGTTGTTTCTCTGGGCCAGTAGATTTTTATCTGTGTATTATGTTCAGGGCGGTTACGTAGTATGTGCTCTGTCTGTCCACATGTACACATGACTGATTTACCAATCTTCAATGTTGTGTACATGTGGCTGCCGAGTCGGTTGTGTCCTGTTCTGAAGCGCAACACAACAGTTTGTGCTTGTCTGTTTATCTTATGACAATCGTCTTGTGTTAATGTTGGTCGTCCTCTGATTGATTTGATCATCCTCTTCTTGTGTTGGTATGTAACTGGTACATCCGGTTGCTCATCTGCAGCACACTTCTTTGCCAGTTGATCTGTTCTCTCGTTTCCCGGCATTCTACAATTGAGACGGTATCCACTACATGACAATCTTGCTCTGATTGATCAGTTCAGAGTTTGTAAACCTTTCCACTGCATGACAATCTTGCTCTGATTGATCAGTTCAGAGTTTGTAAACCTTTCCACTTTATGACAATCTTGCTCTGGCTGATCAGTTCAGAGTTTGAAAAACCTTTCCACTTTATGACAATCTTGCTCTGATTGATCAGTTCAGAGTTTGTAGACCTTTCCACTTTATGACAATCTTGCTCTGATTGATCAGTTTAGAGTTTGTAGACCTTTCCACTTTATGACAATCTTGCTCTGATTGATCAGTTCAGAGTTTGTAGACCTTTCCACTTTATGACAATCTTGCTCTGATTGATCAGTTCAGAGTTTGTAGACCTTTCCACTTTATGACAATCTTGCTCTGGCTGATCAGTTCAGACAGCAGAGTTTGTAAACATGGCAGTTTCTCGGACTTCGTAATCGTCTAGTTACCTTTCTGCTAGAAAACATTTTTGAAAACATAACTATTCAGTCGGTCCAAATGCCCGTCGAGTGCAGAACAGACACGTGGAGTTAAAAGAGCGCTAAAGAAATAACAGCCAAAATATGATACCGAGAAATCAAGAGCGATTAACTCATTTTCAAGTATTTGACTAGCTTAAGTCCCCTTAAACTTAATCTGGCCCGTTGCAGCAGGAAACACGATTACTTGCTGTCCCATTGGAAATCATCATCTTCTTCTTCTCCGAGTATCTGAGTCATTATAGGGCCTGCTTCTCTCGACAAAGATAACGGATTCGGTCATCGGTAGCGATAAGCTCCACGAAAAACAAGGCAGCAAAGAAGGGAACTAGTCAGCCCTTAGTACATAAAGGTGAGACTTAGTATTATCAAGTATGTAACATTTCATCTCCGCCAGCAGAATTTTCTTTTGGACTACATTTTTAATTAAGGAAGGTAGCTGCCAGAAATCGATCCACATTTCAGTGGTTTCCATCCCATAGTGGTGTACCGGGGAACGAGAAGGTAGAAAGACTTTCAAAAATTGGTTAGTGAGTGACTGGACAAAAATACATTTAAATTAGATACTCTGATTAAATGTCTCAAAGAATGAAATGTCTAGATGGAAAAGATATAAGACTCCCCAGTAATATTTACTGTGATCAAACTGCTACAGTAAAATCAGGAAAGATCTGCTCTCCGAGTATAGATGTAAACAGTGACGTGAGACAGGGATATGTATTATACCCTTGTCATTTTTAATATCTACACAGAACAAATGGGAAAGTGAGACCTTAGTCTGGGCAGACACAACATACTGACCAGGACGTCGCGTCATGGTAAGGCACAACATTCTGACCAGGACGGGACGGCACGTCACGCACAATGTACTGACCAAAACCACTATCTCAAAAAAACTTGTCAGGCCCAGTAGCCGGAGTTTGAGAACGAACTATGAAGAAGAAGAAGAAGAAGAAGAAGAAGAAGAAGAAGAAGAAGAAGAAGAAGAAAAAAATCGAAAAGACATCATCCTCATTCATGCAGCCTGAGATTCAGCCTCTCGTCGTTTTCATGAACGGTTGGTGCCAGGAATTCTTGGCCTACCTACCCACACCTGTTGTGGTTTGCGAGGGCACACAAAAGAGTTGTTATTGTTTGTGAATATCCACAATGAGTAAGTTACTCTTGTGTGCGCCTTGAAAAGGACGTTAAGTGGAGGGTTGCAGTAGCTCGCCTCATATCACTAGCGCGCTGAAGAAGGTGGACCGGGGTTCTCTAGGCGGTTGTGCTATGTCTGACTTCATCTGCGTGTCACTCACTACTACGGGGGTCACGTCGATGCCTCACCACGTTAGCCAGGCTGCCATGAAAACAGCCCGTTTTCAGGGAGGGCTACTACGAAGCCGAGGTGAGTGTCTTGGACAGTATGTTTATACCTGACTAACATGTCTGATCAGTATATTTTGCCTGACCAGACGTTAGTCTTCCTCTCACCCACACCTCTTAAATGTATGTTTTTACTGACTATAATGTCCAGTCTAATGGCTACCATTGATTTAGAACACATTTCACATTATTCTCAAAACGTCTTCTGTCAATACTTAAATCATTCCGCGATTTATTTCTTTTTCATCGATCCCTTATCAAAGACATTTGCATAATCATTTAATCAAAATATAGATTTATTTCCATCCAGAACCAGAACATACACGCCTCTCACTTCAATTCCACCGTGCTCCCTGCGCAGAGACATGGACACTCACAAAATCACTGGGGAATAAATTGAGAGTAACACAGGCCTCTCTTGAGAGACGGTTGGTCGGAATCACTCTTCGCAACCAGCGTATGCAAAATCTCCACAATTCTGACATACGACGATTGGTCTTGGTGCATGATACGTTAATCCATGCAGAGAAGGCGAACGTCTTGGTGCATGATGCGTTAATCCATGCAGAGAAGGCGAACGTCTTGGTGCGTGATGCGTTAATCCATGCAGAGAAGGCGAACGTCTTGGTGCATGATGCGTTAATCCATGCAGAGAAGGCGAACGTCTTGGTGCGTGATGCGTTAATCCATGCAGAGAAGGCGAACGTCTTGGTGCATGATGCGTTAATCCATGCAGAGAAGGCGAACGTCTTGGTGCGTGATGCGTTAATCCATGCAGAGAAGGCGAACGTCTTGGTGCATGATGCGTTAATCCATGCAGAGAAGGCGAACGTCTTGGTGCGTGATGCGTTAATCCATGCAGAGAAGGCGAACGTCTTGGTGCATGATGCGTTAATCCATGCAGAGAAGGCGAACGTCTTGGTGCATGATACGTTAATCCATGCAGAGAAGGCGAACGTCTTGGTGCATGATGCGTTAATCCATGCAGAGAAGGCGAACGTCTTGGTGCATGATACGTTAATCCATGCAGAGAAGGCGAACGTCTTGGTGCATGATGCGTTAATCCATGCAGAGAAGGCGAACGTCTTGGTGCATGATGCGTTAATCCATGCAGAGAAGGCGAACGTCTTGGTGCATGATGCGTTAATCCATGCAGAGAAGGCGAACGTCTTGGTGCATGATACGTTAATCCATGCAGAGAAGGCGAACGTCTTGGTGCATGATACGTTAATCCATGCAGAGAAGGCGAACTTTCTACCGGGTTGTAGCCCAGTGTCGTCTCACTTTCTACCAGGTTGTAGCCCAGTGTCGTCTCACTTTCTACCGGGTTGTAGCCCAGTGTCATCTCACTTTCTACTGGGTTGTAGCCCAGTGTCGTCTCACTTTCTACCGGGTTGTAGCCCAGTGTCGTCTCACTTTCTACCAAGTTGTAGCCCAGTGTCATCTAACTTTCTACCAGGTTGTAGCCCAGTGTCGTCTCTACCAGGTTGTAGCCCAGTGTCGTCTCTACCAGGTTGTAGCCCATTGTCGTCTCTACCAGGTTATAGCCCAGTGTCGTCTCACTTTCTACCGGGTTGTAGCCCAGTGTCGTCTCTACCAGGTTGTAGTCCAGTGTCGTCTCACTCTCTAAAAGGCTGTAGCCCAGTGTCGTCTCTACCAGGTTGTAGTCCAGTGTCGTCTCACTCTCTACCAGGTTGTAGCCCAGTGTCGTCTCTACCAGGTTGTAGTCCAGTGTCGTCTCACTCTCTACCAGGTTGTAGCCCAGTGTCGTCTCATTTTCTACCAGGTTGAAGCCCAGTGTCGTCTCACTTTCTACCAGGTTGTAGCCCAGTGTCATCTCACTTTCTACCAGGTTGTAGCCCAGTGTCGTCTCACTTTCTACCAGGTTGTAGCCCAGTGTCATCTCACTTTCTACCAGGTTGTAGCCCAGTGTTATCTCTACCAGGTTGTAGCCCAGTGTCGTCTCTACCAGGTTGTAGCCCAGTGTCGTCTCTACCAGGTTGTAGCCCAGTGTCGTCTCTACCTGGTTGTAGCCCATTGTTGTCTCACTTTCTACCGGGTTGTAGCCCAGTGTCGTCTCACTCTCTACCAGGTTGTAGCCTAGTGTCGTCTCTACCAAGTTGTAGTCCAGTGTCGTCTCACTCTTTACCAGGTTGTAGCCCAGTGTCGTCTCTACCAGGTTGTAGTCCAGTGTCGTCTCACTCTCTACCAGGTTGTAGCCCAGTGTCGTCTCATTTTCTACCAGGTTGAAGCCCAGTGTCGTCTCACTTTCTACCAGGTTGTAGCCCAGTGTCATCTCACTTTCTACCAGGTTGTAGCCCAGTGTCATCTCTACCAGGTTGTAGCCCATTGTCGTCTCTACCAGGTTATAGCCCAGTGTCGTCTCTACCTGGTTGTAGCCCAGTGTTGTCTCACTTTCTACCAGGTTGTAGCCCAGTGTCATCTCACTTTCTACCAGGTTGTAGCCCAGTGTCGTCTCTACCGGGTTGTAGCCCAGTGTCGTGGTATGTATTTGTCTTTTTCCTCTCTCATGGCCCGAGTAACATTTGTCTCCATGTTACGGCAGGTCTCGTTTACGCCGTCTATCCACCTTTTCCTCGGTCCACCTCTTGTCCTTCTTCCTGATTTTTCTCCTGTAGAAGGTTGCATGAACAATGTGGTCTGGTTGCATTCTCACAATGTGGTCAACCCAATTCATAATCTGTTACTCGATGTACTGTAGGCAGGGAATTGTTACAACCTTTTCCCGTATACTCATATTTGTGATTATGTCTCTTCTTGTGTTGTTAGTGACCTTTCGTAAGCATCGTATTTCGCAGGTGGCTAACTTTCGTTCCTGTGTCTTTTTCAATGCCCATGTCTGACACTGGTAGTACATGTTTTGGATGAAGATATTATTTATCATCTGCTTTTTTTTGCTTGGGGGGAAATCTTGGGGTGTTTTAATGGCGGAGATAGATAGTATGTGACAGCATTTGTCCTCTGCACTCTCGTCTCTATCACTCTATCTAGTCTGCCATCCACGGTAAAATTAGTTCCCAAATACCTAAATTCTTGTACCTGTTATATTTTTGTTTCATTCACATGAATATCAAGTGTGGTATGCTTTCTACCTGTATGCATCGTCTCTGTTTTAATGTTAATGACGTACTTTTTACAGTACAGTGAGTCAATATGACGTAGGTTTTGTTTATTGGAGTGGATCAAATATTGTTCGTCTGCAAAGAGCAATTCGTTGTTACTTTCCTGTTCTGTATTCGCCTCCTTGGTGACTTGGTAATCCAACATCAACCTCCTGAAAAGACGAGATCAGACCACCATTTCCCACTTCTGCACTCAACACATACTAAATTTACGGTCACTTGAACACAATCCCACCGGAACCTACTCCAGAGTGCCGGCTGCGCACACATTCCTATGAAACTGTTGAGAACCATCTCATGGAATGTCCGGAGCTTGCCAGTGTTGTTGTTGTTTTTTTTGTTTTTTTTGTTTTGCTTCTTTTGGAGCCGCTCATCTGACAAACGGACGAGGTTTCCGGCCCATCCTAGTCGTGCTTTTTCTAACAGTGCATGGATGCTGGGCATGTTAGCCCTCGAGAGAACCTCGATGCCAGTGACATGATCTTGCCATCGGATGTGGAATATTCGCCTTAGGCAACCTGTGTGGAAGTGATCCTACTTGCATGCCTAGAGTATACAGTCCAGCTTTCGCAGGCGTATAGTACGGTTGGAATGATGGTTGCACGGTAGACTGTGAATTTGGTCTTGACGCTGATGCCACGACATTCCCACATCATCGAGCGCATTCTACCAAAGGCTGTGCTGGTCCTTGCTATTCAGCTTGCCACTCCATCGTCGAGACAAAAGATTTCGACAGCGTGCTGCCCAGATACGTGAATTTGTCTACGACATTCAGCGTCTGCCCGCTGACTGTAGTCTCTGGTTTTGTGTACGGCATGTCTGGTGCTGGTTGGACACCTTATCTTGATACCACTGAGCCCCCAGAAGCATTGTTTGGCAACTAAATATTGGTTGTTCTAAGAAATTTAATAAAAAGGTTTTTCTCCCTAATTGCAAGTTCTCGAGAGTCGTCATAATCGGATCGTCTTAAATTTGAATTGTTGTTGTTTGATGCCCACAATGAGTAAGTTTACTCTTTTGTGCGCCCTGAAAGGTATGTTAAGTGACGGTTTGTAGTTGCTTTCCTCATATCGTGAGCATGCTGATGAAACTGGGCCGCGGTCCTTCAGGCAGTTATGCTATGCTTGGCCTCGTCTGCGCTGCGCTCACTACTACGGGGATAATATCGATCCACATCTCGTCAGCCAGGCTGCCTTGAAAACAGCCTGTTTCCATGGAACGCTACAAGGAAGAGAGACTGTTGTCTTGGTCAGTGCATTGTGTCTGACCATGACGCGACGTCCTGGTCAGTATGTTGTACCTGACTGGACTAGCGTCTGTTCCCCTATATATATCCCGCGCGTGCGTGCGTGTGTGAGAGAGAGAGAGATAGAGAGAGATAGAGATAGAGAGAGAGAGAGAAAGAGAAAACTATTTTTATAAAAAGTATTTTAGTGTTATTTCCAATTGATAAACTAAATTAGAAATAATCTGTGTTAGAGATCAAGGAAACCAAATAATAAATGTGTAATCAGTAAATGTAGTCCTTCGAAAATCATTTTTTATTTTTCACTTGAAACGCTTTCCTATTAAATAATTAAATTATTCAAAAGCTTTCAAGTTTTGTGAGACCTTCTAGTGTATTTTTTTAATAAACAAAGCGCCTTCAAGCTTTATTTATATAACGTATGGCCTTGCGAAGTCTATATCCGGCACTGTCGACACACAAAATGTGTGTTATAACCACTTTACTTCAATGTTGGATTTTATATTCCCTACACGCTTGAGTTCGTCTCTGGCATTTATGCATTATCGAATATGATTTCTTGGCAAACCTTCTTGGTGACTTGTTCATGGCTAGTGTTTTTTGTCTTGTTAGCCTTTTCATAGTATCGGCTTTCTGTTGTTGTCCGTGAAGGTTTAAATCTTTTTTTCGCTGAAGGTGTTGTATGTTGTTCGTCAATCGTAATCGATTAGGACCACTTTGTCAGCATTCACTGTTCGTAGAAGTTCGAAGATATATAATTAAGTCAGTCCGAGCCCTGAATTGTCTGCTACACATAGTACAAGGAAATAGGACACCCTTTTCATCCGTGTTGGATTTTTTTTGCACACGAGGGTGTGAATGTTCCATGCAGCAAATATCAAAGGCATTTCCATTGTGCACTTCATAGTAGACAGAAGTAAAACGAACATGAAATTAAAGCAGAGACTATGGTGTGTATTTTATTATTGCGAAGGAGGGTTGTGCACGCTAGCCTCACTCTCTCGTCCTCAACTACCTCGTATCAGTGGCAAGCCATAGTCAAGACTACAGACGGCAGAAGAAGATGCAGATTTTTCTTATAGTTTTCTCTCGAAGCCTTTCCTGCAAGGTACGCCTCTTGCATTCACCGAAAGAGTTCCTTCGGTTTTATTACAGCGCGCAAGGAGACGAGACTAATGTCTGGTCAGGCAAAACATACTGATCAGACTGTGTTAGTTAGTCAAGGTCATGTGAAGCATACTGATCAAACTGTGTCAGTTAGTCAAGGTCATGTGAAGCATACTGATCAAACTGTGTTAGTCAAGGTCACGTGAAACATACTGATCGGAGTGTGTTAGTCCGTCAAGGTCATGTAAAGCATACTGATCAGACTGTTAGTTATATAAGGTCATGTGATCATACTGATCAGACTTTGTTAGTTAGTCAAAGTCACGTGAAACATACTGATCGGACTGTGTTAGTCCGTCAAGGTCATGTGAAGCATACTGATCAGACTGTTAGTTATTCAAGGTCATGTGAAGCATACTGATCAGACTGTGTTAGTTATTCAAGGTCATGTGAAGCATACTGATCAGACTTTGTTAGTTAGTCAAAGTCGTGTGAAGCATACTGATCAAGTATTCAGTTCTCCCCGGAAACAGGCTGTTTCATAGCAATCTGCCTAACGAGGTGGGGATCAACGTGATCCCCACAGTAGTAAGCGTTACGTAGATAAAGCCAAGCAAAACACATCAGGCTGAAAGTCCCCAGTCCACCTTTATCAGCACGCTCGGCATATGCAAAAAAGCTACTTCAACCTGCAACTTAACAACTTTTCATGGAGCTCAAAAAGAGTAAACATACTCATTGGGAGCATTCAACAACAACAACACTAGAGCAAATGAACTGTAGCAAAAAGAAGGCATACATGTCTGAAATCTTGTGTATCTCTAAAAAGCAGGCAACCAGGCAACCCCCTGAATTATATGGATGTTATGGGCCTTGTGTTGGATGGTATTTACAGGCGAATGACAAGAAGTTGTTTTCAGTGTTACATAGATCAGACAGACATTACAGTAGAAACTAATTACATGATATTACATAGTGTGCGTACATAGTGTATGTATGTGTACACTCTTGTTATACTTACACATGTATCCATGAATTTACTTAGCTGATAAAAGCGTTCTTTTAGATCCATTACTGAATTCACAACTCTTAAAAATAATGGAAGTGACACAAAAATGTCCATTTTAACAATAACGGAAGTGACACACAAATGTCCATTTTAACATTAACTGAAGTGACACAAAAATGTCAATTTTAACACTAACTGAAGTGACACAAAAATGTCAATTTTAACACTAACTGAAGTGACACAAAAATGTCCATTTTAACACTAACTGCAGTGACACAACAATGTCCATTTTAACACTAACTGCAGTGACATAAAAATGTCCATTTTAATACTGATTGCAGTGACACAAAAATGTCCATTTTAATACTAACTGCAGTGACACAGAAATTTCAATTTTAACACTAACTGCAGTGATACAAAAATGTTCATTTTAATACTGACTGCAGTGACACAAAAATGTCCATTTTAATACTAACTGCAGTGACACAAAAATGTCCATTTTAACACTGACTGCAGTGACACAAAAATGTCCATTTTAACACTAACTGAAGTGACACAAAAATGACTTTTACACATCCACCAAGGACATTGATTTGAGGAAATAATTGTTAAACATCTATTTACATATTGGCATTGCAAAGAAAAAAAAATGCCTTTAACTCATCATTGGCTCTTGTCAGACGGTAGTAATTTTGCTTTGAAAAAGGGAAGGTAACTACAGTCCATGACGATAACGAATGTGACTCGTGAGACCAATCGGAGAAGTGAAGCGTCTTCCACGGTACTTGCAAGGAAAATCAAGACTGTTGGCGGCATTGCGTGATGTGGCGTGTCTTCTCAAAGGCTGAGTCCTTAGCCTATCCGCCCGCAATCAGTATCCTCTTTGTCCGTATCTGTAGTTTAATCCTGCCCTTTTATGTAACACGACACATTGCGATATGTTCCCATAATTCCAAATCGATGCCCGCATCATTCATATCCCGCTTGCCGGCCCCGAGACCTTTTTCCCATCTGTAATTCCCCATAGAGAAGATATTTTGGTATATATCTATCCATATCATCCATCCTCTGAATGTGTCCCAGTAATCGGAGACTTCGAAGACTAAGCATGGAAAATATTGTGATAGAGGTTCTTCTCCCACACACCTCTGAGTTTGTGATCTTGTCTTTAATTCACATATTTGAGAATTGACACGATATAAAAATAACGCCTAGCCACGTATTTATCAATTGAATTCTCAGAAATTATGTTTAGACGCATGTTTAAGAACTATGTGAGAAAAATAAGTTTTACACGCGTTCGTCAACTGGTATTGAAGATGAATAAATGGGTGTACCGGAGTGTTCATGTACTGAATTAGAAGTCAACAAATACGTTTGCATGAGTATTCATGTACTAAATTAGAGGTCAAAAATTATGTTTACTGGGTATTCTTGTACTAAATTACAGGTCAAAAGTTATGTTTACTGAGTATTCTTGTACTAAATTAGAGGTCAAAAGTTATGTTTACTGCGTATTCATGTACTAAATTAGAGGCCAAAAGTTACGTTTACTGGGTATTTATGTAGTGAATTTGTGGTCAAAACTTACGTTTACTGAGTATTCATGTAGTGAATTGCATGTCAAAAGTTACTTTTACATGAGTATTCATGAACTGAATTAACATCAAAAGTAAGTTTTAACAAGTATTCAGGTATTAAATTTACAGTCAAAAGTTAAGTTTACACGAGTACTCGTGCACTGAAATAGTGCCCCAAAGTAATATTTACACAAGTAAAATTGTATTTAATAGTAATATGACGCCTGCATGAGTATTCACGCAGTGAACGGTTAAGTCAAAAATAATGTTTTAAATGATTATTCGCGTATTGAATAGTTATCAGGGTACTTGCAACTTTATTCCCCCCAAATAAAAAGAAATATATATTTGTATCACTAGATTTGAGGGAGGGACGTCACAGAACAGTCCACTTTTTGGGGGTGTCAAACATCCTGCTTGCGAGAATTTCTGCTTTCGTTTCTTTACCCGCTTGTTCCTGCCATCTTATTTGAAATCAACAGTGAATTTCTGGAATTAGTGGAATCTGTAAACGTTGGTCCATGATAAGGAGAGTAGCATCCATGCTATCAGACGGTGTAATAACAACCATGTTGTCCTGGACTGAACGACAGGTTAGATGGTGATGTGGACAGGCACAATGTCGGCAGGACATCCCTGTGAGGCAAGGTACTAGGCTACAAGGCTCGCGCATGGCCTACAGACATATAATTCTGTTTGTATACTGCTGGTCTCAAGAGCTGACAAGCATCCATCTTTTGCAACTGAATATAAACATCTTTTCTACACATCTATCTTTATCTAAGTTGTTCCTTATTAATTTAAAATAAAATGATATCGACCTTTCCCCCCTGTGACCTGAATTGGATTCCCGCTACAGTCACAAAGCTGTCAAATACGTATGATGGGAACTCTGTTTGGGGTGAATTAATGGAAAAGTAGCAAAATCTAGACTTAACACAATATTCCTAATATGCTACATTGGCGTGTTAACCGGATCCTTATATTTGTCCTGTATCATAATGCAATACTCACCACTACTGGCATTACAGTTTAATACAATCCAGAATGAATGATAAACCTACAATAATCAGCTTTCACAACTTTTACAAATATTCCAGGAGAAGTCAATGTAATAATTGAAATAAGAACGGCGCGACAAATCACACAGCAGGCTAGGTGGTGAATATAACGGCACTATCCGAACACAATGCGTCAATCGTATGGATTATCTCCCAGCTTGTGCGCTTGAGATTATGACTGAAATCTCCGATCAATGACACCTGACACCTCTCAGAACTTAATTGAAAAAGCTAAGCGCGCGATTCAACCTCCCACTCGAAATCCGGCACAACCTGTCTGTATCTGGCAAGTGATCGGACTGTTAGTAGACATAGAAGCTCCGTTTAATCGAGTCTACACACGTTATCTATCACAGAAACCATATCGCAGGTCACGCAGCCTCACGCTGCCGCCAAAATTAAAAGAGCAGAATAAACGGGCTTCCTGCGTTTTCCCGTGGAGAAAACTGGTGGGACACCTTCTTTTAGTTGCTAGTATTTTCCCAGCTACACCACTTTCGCTCGCGTGTTCTGTTCTGTTAAGAATCGGCATCATTCACCACGGACAGACCCATAGGTGATTAGTCCCTCTCAGCGAATGGCAAAAGTATAGATACTGATGGTTCATGTAGTTCGCTGGTTGTACACCTTCCTGTCCCCATACTCCCATGTTCCCCTCTCTGCTGGATCCGAGTATAATTTCCATATCCTGCAATCTGTGCATTGTTGTTTCCTCGACTGCAGTGTCTTCATCCAAACCGCGGTCGTTGATCAACTTCAAAATGTCACCTCTATCTCAGTATCTGCGGTGTGTATTTGCGTACGTGTTTAATAAGAAGATAATTGAGAATGCGAATTGGGGAGTTATGATTTGACCTTATCCTGCAAGCACCCCTTGTGGAATAAACAAGATAAAGGCAAAGTTCGGTCCCGTGGCAACGACATTAAATGGGCATTGACGAGACAACTTGAGTATCTCGACACAGTCAGATTTGTTTCTTCAGTGTGGTTTTTACAAAAGTGTCATGTCTTTTAATGTGGCCAAAATATATAATTTCATCTCGCGCCAAATACTTATGCGCAAACTTCTTACAAGGCAGTCGCTCAAGATGAGGTCTTCTTCTTCTTCTTCTTCATCGTACGCAGTCAGACAGTAACCATTATTTTTTCGAAAAAAGCGGCGGTCATCCTGAGGCTGTCGACATTGCCATAGAGCTTGTCTTGTGGTTCCACTGGTGATGGCCACATCTGCTCTCTCTGATCCTCGTATGTCGGGCAGTTCCGCAGCAGATGCTCAGCGGTCATTTCAAGATGAGGTCTGAAAATGCTAGGGTAAATCCGTATGAAACGTCACATTCATTGGCTGACTAAATAACGGAACTTGCTTGTGTCAACTATGCCAGTGTGTTCGGAAAACAAATATGGATTTAGAGTTGGTTTCAGGGCAGGATTCTGTGCAGAATTCTCGTCCAAGACCGTCCTGCAAGGCACTGTGTCTGAGAGGCGTGGGAGAGGGAGACCAAAAAAGAGATGGGGGGACAATATAAAAGAGTGGACGGGAAGGTATATGACGAACCCTGGAAGCATCATTATACTCCTGAATCGAAACGAGCATCCAAGCAGTGGAAGCATACGTAATCACCACCACCCAAGGTATTTCGAACAATTGCGTCTGCAGGTAAAGTGATGGCGAAGGTTTTCTGGGGCAAACTTGGCATTATTCATATTGATCTTCTACCCCGTGGTACCACTATCAACAGTGAACAGTACATACGCATTTTGAGGATGTGCATAAACGTCTGCGGCAAAAACGATCTAGTTTGATCACAAAGGGCGTGCTGCTCCTGTAAGATAACACTCGACCTCATACGCTTACAGCACTATGTACCATCTGCAGAAACTCGGTTGGGAGGTATTGCCACATTCACCTTACAGCCCTGATCTCGCTTCAAGCGATTTACACCTGTTACATACATTTCACATATGTTACATATATCACACATGTTACACATATATTACACATTTTAGATATATCACATGTTACATACATTTCACACATGTTACATATATCCCACATGCTACATATATGTGTAGCGCAGTGGTTAGCGTGCTGGCTTTGCATCTCAGTGGTCCTGGGTTCATTTCCCAGTTGAGGCGGTAATGTTTTTTCAGACTGCAACAGCTACCGGGTTGACCCAGCCTAAAATGGATACCGGTTCAGTCCGGAAAGTAAAGGCAGCAAGGGAGAGGAGAGGGCTACCACCCTCATATAGCCGAGCCTTTGAAATGTGAGATCGCTAACACCTCACACCCCTACGGCAGTAATGTTATTGGTTACTTAACGTCACTTTACAAGACAGTGTGCATTGCACTGTGGTTTTTATTTTGCGCCCATCGGCCAAGTGCATCCGACTTCAGCATCCATTTTATGTGAATGTCTGCTTCCTTCTTCAAATTTCTAAGGGTTTGCTTTCCCGGGGTAACAGTCGGTGCTGTGATGGGGATCGAACCCAGCTCCTTTGGGTTGTGAGCCGTGTCACTTAACCACTAGCCAACGCCATCCCCATCTCATGACTAGTATAGTAAGAGAAGGATAAAACTGTAAGATAGAGTGTAATTTGATTCATGTGACCAGAATTGATAGCACTGTTACATATAGTAATGTGACCAGGATTGATAGCAGTATTACATATAGTAATGTGACCAGGATTGATAGCGGCATTACATATAGTAAAGTGACCAGGATTGATAGCAGTATTACATATAGTAATGTGACCAGGATTGATAGCAGTATTACATATAGTAATGTGACCAGGATTGATAGCAGTATTACATATAGTAATGTGACCAGGATTGATAGCAGTATTACATATAGTAATGTGACCAGGATTGATAGCAGTATTACATATAGTAATGTGACCAGGATTGATAGAGCTATTAGATAATTTTAAAGTAAGCCTGTTTTTATGCATTTTCAATCCTTCACCTTTTGGCATCAATGAGAAGCATGGGTTTTAATTGCAGCTGGCATCTTCACAGGAAGCCTGTAACGTAACCTTTACAGTGGCTGACAATAATGGCAATGTTTTTTGTGTTTTTTACATGATGAGACTGCCAGGGATAAGTTTAACCTTCATTTGTCACTATTAACAACATAATTGGAAGATGACAGTGTGCTATTCTTTTCGCTTATGATGTCACTCAGGATAGCACATTCACGTTTCACATTTTCGTTTTTCTTTTTAAAAAAAAATTATTACATGGATCGAGCAGAACTGACAATGCACACACTCACACACGTCTGAAAACATGGGAAGCAATCACCAAACTATAGCCCTGATCAAACTCCCTCTGATTTTCATCATTTCAATCCATTTAAAAGTGCACACCATGGAGCAAAGGGACATGGTTTGAAGATCATGAGGGTGTAACTCATGCTACGTGTTGCAGGACAAAACCTGGAACGGGCAAGGTATGTATGTACTTCTTTCACGCTGGCGTAAAGCCATTCAAGTTGATGGAGAATATGTAGAAAAATATATATGCTTTAAAGGAAATATTCATGTACAATATGTTCACATTTCATGGATTTAGAAAATAGTTCCTTGCAATATAATGGTGGTGCATTACTTTTTGACCGGCCCTCGTATATGGAAGAAACCAGAAGAGGTGTGTTAGAAAACTTTAAGAGATGAAAAAAATAAGGGTAGCACACTTACGTATTGGGCTAGGTGGAGCCATGGCAAAGGATCCATCATAACTAGATATAAGTGGCATCCCTCCTTTGACTGGTGTTCCTGAAGCCATAGGGGTCATAGAAGCTGAAGCTGGTACAGGAATGATCACTTGCGTGTAGCCACCAGGTGGTAGAGGTGGAGGGGCACCACCTAGGAGGAGAAACAATGGGACCATCACAGTAAATAATAGATCAGAATGGTTGTCTTATATTATGGAGAATAATTTTAAATAGCTTCTATACTGTGAGCTTGGGGAGGAAAACTAACGTCTAGCTACGCAAAATATACTGATCGGACATGTTAGTCATGGTCAGGTAAAATATACTTATCGGACATGTTAGTCATGGTTAGGTAAAATATACTGATCAGACATGTTAGTCAGGGTCAGGCAAAACTTACTGGCCAAGACTCTCACCTCGACTTCCTAACAGCCCTCTCTGGAAATGGGCTGTTTTCATGGCAGCCTGGTTAACGAGGTAAGGAATCGACATGATCCCCGTAGTAGTGAGTGACACACAGATGAAGCCAAGCATGACACAGTCGGCTGGACGACCTTGGTCTAACTTCTTCAGTACGCTCGGGATGTGAGGTAAGCTACCGCAACCCGCCACTTAATGACCTTTACAAGGTCACAAAAGAGTAATCTACTCATTCTGGGCATTCGCAAACAACAACAAACCGTGAGATTAAATAAACGCTATTTATAACATGTAATGTAGTTAGGGATGTGTGTAAGAGAGACATGACGTTATACAACATTTTATCTGAGGGTTAGAAAACAATTACTCAGGATCGAAATGTTTGGAGATAGTCAGTTGAAAGGAGCATCGTGGTTGCCTACGCTCGAAGAGGCCAGATGCCCGAAAAGAAAAGAGAAAGACTGAAAAGATCAAGGAACACCCCGGCAAGTCAGCCTCCTTAGCATGGTTGTACAATCTGTGGCAGCGGCTGTCACTCATGGATCGGCCTTTGCAGTTATAGTAGACTGTGTTGAAATACAGGAGACAGAGCTGGACAAAACTCAGAGGGAGACATGCGTATGGTCTACAGAGACTGAGACAACTATGATGATGATGATGAAGAACTATGATGAAGAATGTAGTACGGGCAAAAGTGACACAACACCACTAAATACAAAAAGGAAAGATGAGCGCATGAGCTGCAGTGGTCAACGACCCATAGCTGACTGCTAGCGTCAGGGCCAGCGAACCAGAGCTGCCAAGACCCTTCTACACCTCCATGCGGTGATCCTAGATAACAGGCTGCAGCAGGGCAGACTGGCTAAGGAGAAGGGATCGAAGAGGGAATGCTAACCCCCACTTAAAAAATGCTTGCTGAAGTCAGATGTGTTGAACCGAAAGGTGCAAATATCGCAGTCAAGCTGTAAACTACAACACAACGCATTCCTTTCTCTGGACTACATTCTGCTACTTAAGCCCTTTCAGGGTTTGGTAGCGGGAGATTTTAGAACGAACGAAGCCAAGCCAAGCCAATAGGAAAGACTTGAAATGACCTGTAGTACATACAAAACAGCTCACAAAAGGAATAGAATAAAAAGTTTACCTGGCGCAGGCATCGGTATAGACTGGTGGACTGGGTAGTAAATGCGAGCCTGGTGTCTGCCCCTATGTCCTACCCCTGCAGGAACATAAAATCGCCCTGGCCCATGTTGTGACACCTGGGCAGGACCTGAAGGCAGGTAAGTCTGGCTGCCCACATTATATCCTCCTAGTGGATAGAAATATTTTTTAATGTCAAAATAATAGCTGACAACAATAGCTGAAGAAGATGGCTTAAAAATTAGGACTCTGATGAATGAAGATTTTTAAAGAAATTGTTTCTTGTACCATCCAGTTTTATAAGAAATATTGTGTGTTCCAAACATACTTATAAATAAATTTAAATGTTTGAATTCTTAATATTTCTGAATGATTACGAGGTTGCTGCACCCCAAAGTTCAACCCTTATACATATTATAGATGATGGAAACAGAGTGGAGTAAAGTTTCACCCAAAATCTGGTGTTGCTCTGACTGACCTGACAAGCAGTACACTATTGCTGTGAAAACATTAAAGCAGCTTACACAGGCAGATATCAGAGGAAAATACTCTGGAAACAGTAAAGGACTACGTAATAGGGACAAAACTAAAATAGCAACATTAAATGTTAATTGCCTTGATGAAAAAGAGTGAGAGCTTACAGAAAATATAAGAAAAAACTGTAAGATAGAAATTCTAAGACAAGCAAATATATGAAAAGATGGATAGAACATCAAAGAGACTCATGGAGACTATGTACGGGTGAGAAGCAGTCAACACATAGGAAAGAAGCCAGACATGGTGTTGGTTTTCATGTACATCCAGAGAAAGCAAAATCCTAGTCTTAGTATTAGTCAACCTGTAACAGGTCTGGCGTTAGTCGGATGTAGCCGAGAAGAAGATTTTCTGCTTAGCAGGATAGGATTGAGCAGCTTATTACTTCACTGCATTGGATAAGTGCCGCGGGGGGGTGGTTAATTGATGTGTGAATCCATCATAGACTCAAACACTAGAGCAAAGTAGACTGGTAGCCTGTTAGACGCTATCTATGCTGCTCTTAACAATCCACCAAACCATGGCCAGTGTTATGCCATGTCACACAGTTAGTCGCCTCTTATGACATGTTCTCTGTGCGGCAGTGGTGCTATTCTTGTCTTTGTCATACACAAAGACCCTGGCAAATCACTCGGGATTGAAAGCAAACTTCATTGTCAAAACAGTATACATTAGTGATGTAACAGAGTTACGAGGGTCCAACGAGCCAGCGTCAGGGAAGCCCTGAAAACACAGTCCATGGTACTGATACATTGCTTTAGAAACCTGTCTGAGAGATGGAGTTCCTTGAACAATCATTGTTCAAAATTCTTAAACAATGCTCGTTTAAGACTGTCCAGCCAAAATGGATACTTTTACGCGGTTTCTACTGGAAATCCCACGACCTTTTAGATCACATAGAAAGTTCAAAACAAAGTATCTTTTCTTTGGCAACACAGTAGTTCTAGGAAAGTTGAAGCGCAGCAACTAAAGAAAAACAGACGTCATTAACCAAAGCGGGAAGAATAGGATATAAGCTTGGGGATCAGGGTATTAGAGACAGATGACAGAAAAGAAAACTACCGAGTAGGTTGGTAGGATAGACCACAAAACATAGCCAGTGAGTAACTAGAAAATAGAGATAGAATAGAGAAGTCACTGAAGCAGACTAGCACTGAGATGGAACCAGAGACTACGCACTTGTAAGCATTTGACTGTGTGTGTTGTCCTGTTTGAGTCAACGCTGACACCTGGTCACACGTGACGCCAAATTGCAAGTCCCTGAGTGGCCTTCGTCTGCATACTCATCAGAAGGAGACGTGTTGCTTCCACACAAAGCTGTCATCCCAGACAATACGTCGTAACACAGGTGTTACTTTTGGTCTGACAACTATAGTAACAGAACCACTGTCATCTGTCATAGACACAAGAACCACTGTTGGCGGCCGTAGATACGAGAGCCCCTGTCTTCAAGGGTGTTATTCCTGAGTTGGAGAACGACCACACTGCAAGAACCGCTGCAGTTACAGAGTTCCTGACTAGCCAGGGATGAAGGTGAACCAGAAGATCTAATCGATGTAATCATCTTTCTGATGTGAAGACGAGACAAGAGGTTCAGAAAACACATAAGTTGCAGAAGTATGGAGGTGGAACATAAGGCCACCAGTTGAGCCAGGACCGAAAGATAGGACAGAGAATATTTAGCTAGATAGAATTGTATTAACTCAAAGTGATATAGAACTGTGAATGGAATATTAGCTAGGAAAGATTAATTGATAGTATCTGGGGTTATTTTAGTGCAAGAGAAATACCTGAGACAATTTCACGAAACTCTTGAGAGAATTTAGTTAGATAAGCTTTGATGGACAATAGAAAACGATTCACGTACCTAGTTTATTATTACAATGTATATGCAGTTTATGTAATAAACATTCATTTGTTTTTGGTGCTGTTAAAATAATTGTTGGTGTTTTAATTAGGGTTGTGAGTTCAGGAGTGATAGTTGTAAGAAAGAAAGCTAAGTGGTGATAAAGTGAGTCTGTACCAGTGAAAGAATAATATAGATACAAAAGTTGAAAGTCGAAAAACAGCTATAAGAAAGAACCCTAGAAATAAGTCACTGGTATGATGGGCATAACAACTGAAATGGCTACAGATAATCTCTACAAAAGTATGGAAAGAAAGAAGAGACGATGTCAGACAATAATACTAATCTAGAAGCAAAAAGACACCAAAAGAAGCTGTGATATATTAGAACAATTTATGTGAAATAACAAATAGAGAATGACAGGGAAGTGTTTTTTCATCATTGCTGTTCAACATTTACATAGATAAAATAACAACAGAAGCATCAAATTGCTACACCAGAAGTGGGATCTAACTCAATACATGAACTACTCTGCAGATGACCAAAGCCTATTGCATGAGAAAAAATATACACTACAATATCAGATGAATGCACTTGGCAGTCAGTGAAAGATATAATATCAAAATTAGCACATAGAAGATAGAAACTATGAGGATTAGCAAAACACTAGGCTCACACAAAAAAATGTAAACAATATCAGACAAAAAGACTCCATGACTGCCAAAAATGAAGTTTCATTGCCAGCATCACCGCATGGCAATGGTATAAATAATCACCAGTTTATCTTTTCCGTGTATAAACATCCGGGTTTATTTTATAGAAACGGCTGAACATACAGGTATTTGAATTAAAAATAGACAGCTTCCGTAAGATTGGGTTTCAACTAGAAAAATGAATTGTTGAATTTCAAAGTGAATTTTGAAATGATTTATTCTCTTTTTCTCTCAGATTTGAAAATTATTCCATTATTGAGGGTAATGAAGTTAACAGATTTTTCTTAGGTAGATCTGTTTAGTTTGTTTATGTAGATGTAATAAATACATTTGTAGTTGAAACTAACAGCTATGCCAATCTTGTAAAAAAACACTATCAGTGCTCTGTTGCAATTTTATAAAATTGACTGGACACCCACCATAGCCTGAAATAGGTGAGTTTAAATGTTTGCGCTGTTTTTCAAAATTTTCAGCTTTGTCTTCTTGTATTTCAGAAATGAACACACACACACACACACAACAACAAAAACAATAACACCAACAAATTCTTTATTAACTTATGTCTCTACACACAACAAAATCGTATTTATAGACCAACAAATAAAAAAGGTTACAGGCTCTCAAAGTCAACAACCATAGTAAAATGTGATGTGCTGAAAAATTATGCAGCTGCAGGAAAAATTGTATCAAATTTTAATGTAGTGTGGTTAAGATTTATGAGTAAAAGATGTACACTGAAATCAAATCTGATTGTTTTTATGATTATGACACTGCAATTGATGAATCATTTGTCTTAATACTGCAAAGGTTTTGAGAGAAACTTGAATATAGAATAAAGGAACATATGAGAGTGTGTATAACTAGCAAGCTGTAATAATCATCATCATATACCACTTGCTATCTGCTGGAAGAGACTGAGAAGCTATGACTCTGCCTGGAGTGCAGTGATGTTGGCTTAACTCAACAATAATTAGTAGATCAAACTGTGGTTATTGCAAATGGATGATATTTGAGGAATGAGGTGAGCTACAAACCTGTGAAGCCTAGAAAAACAAGCTGAACTACAAACCTAAGAAGCCTAGAAAAACAAGGTGAACTACAAACCTGAGAAGCCTAGAAAAACAAGGTGAACTATAAACCTGAGAAGCCTAGAAAAACAAGGTGAACTACAAACCTGAGAACCGTAGAGGAACACAATGAACTACAAACCTGAGAAGCCTAGAGGAACACAATGAACTACAAACCTGAGAAGCCTAGAGGAAAAAGGTGAACTACAAACCTGAGAAGCCTAGAGGAACACAATGAACTACAAACCTGAGAAGTCTAGAGGAAAAAGGTGAACTACAAACCTGAGAAGCTTAGAGGAACACAATGAACTACAAACCTGAGAAGCCTAGAGGACACAATGAACTACAAACCTGAGAAGCCTAGAAGAAAAAGGTGAACTACAAACCTGAGAAGCCTAGAGGAACACAATGAACTACAAACCTGAGAAGCCTAGAGGAAAAAGGTAAACTACAAACCTGAGAAGCCTAGAGGAACACAATGAACTACAAACCTGAGAAGCCTAGAGGAAAAAGGTGAACTACAAACCTGAGAAGCGTAGAGGAACACAATGAACTACAAACCTGAGAAGCCTAGAGGAACACAATGAACTATAAACCTGAGAAGCCTAGATGAACAATGTGAACTATAAACCTGAGAAGTGTAGAGGAACAATGTGAACTATAAACCTGAGAAGCGTAGAGGAACACAATGAACTACAAACCTGAGAAGCCTAGAGGAACAAGTTGAACTATAAACCTGAGAAGTGTAGAGGAAAAAGCTGGACTATAAACCTGAGAAGCCTAGAGGAACAATGTGAACTACAAACCTGAGAAGCCTAGAGGAACAAGGTGAACTACAAACCTGATAAGCCTTGGTTGTTACCGATCTCAAGTGGCATGGGGTTGAATGCAACTGCTGGATTAGTGCTCCATGGAGGCATGGTCGGCATTTGTGTGTGACCCATGCCAATGACAGGATAACCTCCATCGGTGGGAAATGATGCAGTGGGTAGTTGGCCATGGAAAGGAGGAGCCACATGGCCAGCATACCCATCAGACCCATCTGAGTAGCTCCTACAAGAGTTATATAAAAATATATACATATATAAATAAATATAAATATATATATGAAGTATACTTAAATAAATAAAGTATACATATAATTCAAGTAGTTTAAGTATTCAAATTTATGTACAAGGTGTGTTAAAAAAGTATCTGACTTTTCATCATGTAGCATGTCCTTTATAGAACGTCGTTCCCATCCCAGTCTGTCTGAAAGAAACTCGTTCCCTTGACAAAACTTCAGCCTCTGCCACAGTCATACCCAGGCATTCCTGGATATCTTAGTACCATCGTCTTCTTGGTCTACCCCTTCCTCTTTTACCTGGCACCACGCCTTCCATCACTGTTATCTTGAGACTGCTTTGTCTCTTGATGTGACCACAGTATTTGCATTGTCTAGCCAAAATGGAATTGATAAACCAATTCTCCTCTATGCTCAACTCTTGCAGAATGTCTACATTTGTCTTTTTCTTTGTCCAGGGTATTCTGAGAATCTTTCTTTAACATTTTGACTCGAAGGATTTGAGTCTTTGTCTGGAAGTTTTGGTAATCGTCCATGATTCACACCTTAAGTTGCTACAGGAAAAATACAGGCTCTCATCTGACTTTTGGACCTGGAAAATACAATTACTCACCTGGAGGTTTGAAACCCTAATCCCCTTCAAAGTATTCTACTTGGGACTCCGCACACTACTACCAGCAGTCTTGCCATTATTGGAAGCATTTCAGAAAGGTCTCTTTGAGAACAAAGTACAGCTGGGTCATCACATTTTGCATAATGTCTTCTCCTGACTCAAATCAAGTCTCTTTCAACAGAATTTTCAACTTGAAGAACAGCCAAAAATCGCAAGGAGCCATAACAGAAGAATAGGGAGCATAGCAAACCAGAGGAATGCTGTGTTTGGCCAAGAAAGTCCGAATCAGATGCGAAGAATGGGCGGGTGTATTGTCATGATGAAGCTGCCAAGTTCGTGTTGTCCACAGGTCCAGTCGTTTACATCGAAAAGCTTCAAGAAGACGTCGGATGACCTCCAGGTAGTATTCCTTGGTAATGTTTTTACCTTGTGGTACGTACTCATGATGCACAATCCCATGGGAGTAAAAGAAAATGGTCAACTTGACATTAACATTGCGTCATTTTGAGGTGAGTGAAAACCCAATGGTTGCTCACTACACTCAACACTGAAAGGCTGACTGCCAGCGACTGACGCAAACTGCAGGCTGGAAAAAACATTCACACTTGCGCATGACGATCTCCCATACCTCATGCCGAAGGACAACTGCCATGCTTTATTGTTCACGGTCAGATACTTTTTGAACACACCTCGTATTTATGTGTATCTATGTGTATATATGTATATGTATACATACACATACATCTGGAAGAAAAAATAGGATTATATTGTTCTAAATTCATTATTTCTACTTTAAGGACATTATTAATTGATTTAAAAACCAAAGATGCAGAGACTGACAACAGTCAGAGAGTCGCAAGTGACTGCTTGCATCAAGGCCCATAACTGACCAAGATCCTCTAAGTGGCGTCCCTGGAAACTGACTGCAATCATGCAGCCTGGCTAATAGATTAGGGATAGAAGAGCAAACCCAAACAGGGTTCTCAAAATGCTGTGCTGAAATCAGGTGTGCCAGGCCGAAAGATGCAGATATCGCAGCCTAGCTGTAAACTACAACACAAACATCGCAAAGGTCCTTTTCAGACGAACGCTGAAGAAGAAAATAAATTGATTTGAACGTTTTACTTTTACGTCCTTAGATTTTTATTAAAATGCTCATTAAACTTTATTAGCCGAACATTTGATTTACATTTTGTTAGTTCAGGCCTTGATAAATCCCATTATTGGTGACAAAATGGAAGCACATCTCTTGCTGTCATTACGTAAAATTTTAAAAAAAACTTTTTTTTAAAATCTTGTTGTTTTACAGCCAACAATGGTCCTTATCTGAAGCGTAGTTAATGCTAGACATATACAGCATATGTGTAGATGACATACATATGAGGTGTGTTCAATGGGGACTGAGTGGTCTTGATGTAAGACATCAGCCTCGGGTACTGGAGGTCGCAGGTTCAAATCATGGTGAAGACTGGGATTTTTCCACGTGGACTTTCTTATATTTCCCCAGATCTCTAGGTAGTAGAGATCAAATGCTCGTGTGCAAGAAGAACAGAGCACTTATGGGTTTAAACCATGTGCAATAACGTTGATTCTTTGACTAAACTAAACTAAACTAATGGATGAAAAATACTTAAAGATGTGTATATGTGTTTCCAAAGTTGCCACATGAAGGCAGAATAAAGTCTTGGTCAGCTCTGGTTAGTTGACCTTGATGCAAGCAGCCAGGAATGAGTCTCTGGCTGCTGTCAGCTCATTCATTGTGCTGCATCTTTGGCCCTATTCTTTATTATGTAATACAACAAAAACACAATACACAAATAAATGGAGATGGAGTAAGCCAGGAATCACCAGAAAATATATCTCAATTGAGACATATCATCTCAAAATCCTGGTATTCAAGCAGGCACGCTCTTTTGCCTTGGTGTACCATGTTGGGCTCAGGGTCTTCATTGTGCAATCTCTCCACTTCATTCTCGGTCGCTCTCAAGGGGGTCAAAAGTTGTTTGGCCACCACAACGTCACTCTTCATGTCCATTTGTTATCTGGCAAGCGTACCACATTGGCCAACCCATCTGTATTTTCATAATAGCGCGACATCCATGATGTCAGAGAAAAATGATTGACGTCTGATCTCTGCGTTGCGGATTTGGTCTCGAACGGAAATCTTCAATGTTCTTCGCTCCCTCGCTCCTTGGGCAACGCGTAATCTATCTGCATCAACTTTCCATAGGTTCCCCACCTTGCAACCTATACCAAGGCTGGAATAACCCCACTGTTGAAGTGGTGACCCCTAGCATTTACGTTTTGCATCTGTTGCAGTATGGGTTTAATACAGTTGAAGCTGAGCCAACCCGCTGTTATCCTCTTCGTGAGATCTCTTGATATATTAAATGGGAGTTCGTGATCTCTTGACCCAAGGACATATACGAATTTACGTTTTCAACAGGACATCCCTTCAGTTATACTAATACATTTATTGAGCTTTAATCTTCCACACACTCACTTCTCATCATCATGTAGCATGTCCTTTGTAGAATGTCGCTCCAATCACAGTCTGTCTGAAAGAAACTCGTTCTCTTGCCAAAACCCCAGCCTCCGCCACAGTCATACCCAGGAATTCTTGGATATTTTGGTGCCATCGTCTTCTTGGTCTACCCCTTCCTCTTTTGCCTGGCACTATACCTTCCATCACCGTTCTCTCGAGACCGTTGTGTCTCTTTATGTGACCAAAGTATTTGCATTTTCTAGCCCAAATGGAATTGATAAACCAGTTCTCCTCTATGCTCAACTCTTGCCAAATGTCTACATTTGTTTTTTTCTCTGTCCAGGGTATGTTGAGGATCTTTCTGTAACATTTTGACTCGAAGGATTCGATTCTTTGTCTAGAAGTTTTGGTAATCGTCCATGATTCACAGTCATAAGCTGCCACAGGAAAAACACAGGCTCTCAAGACTTTGACTTTTAAACTTTTTGTTGGTGCTCTGCCATAATTTCTTCAGGCTGTTCAGTCTCTGCATTGCCATAGCTAGTCTTCTTCTGATTTCTTTCGATCAGTTGCCATTTTTTGTCAATTCTGGAGCCCAGATATTCAAAATGTGTGACCTGATCTATTTCCTCACCACCCACTGTAAATTTATGCTGACATTGTGTTTTATCGGTGGTCATTATCTTTGTTTTATTTATGTTTATGAACAGGTTTTGATCTTTACTATGTCCATTAACGGCTGAAAGTAGCTGCTCTAGCACTTCTGCACTTCTTGATAGTATCACTGTGTCGTCTGCGTATCGTGGCTCTGGAATCTTGTATCCCCAATCTATGGTCACAAAATCAATTAGCAAATGTTGGTAATGTAATCTACTTACACTCGAGGAGGGATTCCTTGTTGTCCAACTCCAACCTGTACACCCCTGGATGGACCCTGAACACCTGAAGTTTGGCTGGCACGGTTTGGTCCACTATAGTGAGGAAGGAATGGCCCTTGTACTAGTGGTGCTCGGACTACCAAATATATAAATGAAAGAAGTATGAGATTATATACAAAGAAATTACTATTGAAGCATCATCAAGCATACTGTTTCAGGTTTTGACAATCAGTTCCTTCCAAAACCATATATTATTTGAGCATTTCAGCTATTAATACATTTTTTTTTCCCTATCCAGTTTGTCATGGCATCCCAGACTTTTTTTTATCGACCATCTGCAGACCTCTGGGGTCTACAAGGTACTATCAGTGGATCGACGAAGGCTTAAAGAGATGTTATGATTTTATGCTTCATTAAAAATTATGTTACAGTTAAAATCGAAGGTTAAAATTTAATCCAAAATTATGTTACATTAAAAATAATGTTACATTTAAAATCAAAAGATAAATAAAATGATGTAAAAAATAAAAAGAAATATGAAAAAATACAGCAGAAGTTCATTAAACAACATTCACACAATTAGGCAAATGTTGATTAAACGAATGCCCCAGTGGAAATTTGAGTGGCTAAGGCAGTAGGTCAGTTGTCCGTGATCCCAGATTTATGAAAACATAGCCAGTGTGCCGAATATCAGAGACCAGACAGAACCATAATGTTCAACTGGAAAATAAATAAATATTTTCTGGAGTCAAAGAATCCTAGATCGCTTGAAAAAGAAAAATTGGTAAGACAAATCTATGAGACGATGTTGGGAAAGATATGAAAAATAACATTGGGTTGAATTAAGAATTTAGATAAAGTACATTTTGACTGCTGTCCGAGCAAAATTCGAAAACAAAGTAATGAAATTCCTGCCCAATATGCAACCTAACTTCCCCTAGACCTAGTAAGCAACAGGAAGTAAATAAAAATAAAGATTGTACTATGGACAGCCTTTGGTTTCCTGGCAGCAGGCATGACCTGCCTGTTCAAATATCAGGATTCATAGGTTTTAATCTTTTGTAGTTTTCTCTCTTTCTCTCTCACACACGCATGCATGAACGAACGGATGCACGCACGCACGCACGCGCACACATACACAAACACACATATGCATACAAACATCAGTAGCAAAGTGTTAGCGTAGACAGGTTAGGCTGAACTATTCATGGTGACTTAATACAGGTTTATAAGATGATCAGAGGAATGGATAAATTAGACTATAACAAGTTTTTTTGAAATATAGCCACCTACAAGAACAAGAGAGCATAGCTACAAATTAACCAAAGCGAGGTCGAGATTAAATATTAGGAAATATTTTTTTAGTCAGAGAGTGGTGAATGCTTGGAATGCATTGCCACAAGAGGTAGTGGAAGCAGGGATAGTTAATGCATTTAGGAATAAATTGGATGCGCATAGCTTTTAGAGCAAGGTGATGTAAATGAAACTGGTTGTATACAGATTCTACAGAGTCTTCTAAACCAGTATAAAGACATTAAGTTAAGTTAAGTTATCCCTAAATGTTTTGTGAAGAACTAGAGAAGACATCATTTTGCATAAAACAGATGTGAAATCAATTATAAATTGAAATTGTAATGGTAATTTCTAAGAGTAGTGACATGTTAGCAAACCTGCAAAGCTAATTGAATCCAACCTAACACAGCCTAGGAATAAGGTCGGTCAATTGGTAGCTATTTTTTCTCACAGCCCTAATAGACATAAATTAGGCCAGCCCTCCTTCTATTCTTAGATCAGGTGAACATGACTCAGCTTACCCTAAAAGAATCATCACACTTCGCTACTGACATACATATACATATATATATATGATTTGTTACATGTAATACTCAACTGACCTGAAGAGACAGGAGGACCACGTGTATACACAGCTGCAGTGGGTATATTAACTATTTCTGGTTGTTGTGGATTAGATTGCTGCATGTTGTTAGTCACAACATGGTGAACAGGCTCAAATGCTGAAGGAAGACTAATATGAGGTCCTCCACTCCGACTACTCCTCTGACTGGACCTGTTTTGATTGGTCGTGGCATTGCTGTCAAAAGCTGAAGAACAGAAACTGCTGTCAAAGTTTAACTGGTGTAACAATTAATTGCAGTAGGTAATTATAATTTATTACATAGTAATGCGGGGAGAGGAGACTAACGTCCAGTCATGCAAAACAAATGGACATGTTAGTCTTAGAGTCTTAGTCGACCTGTGCATTTACAAGGACATTAGCCCTTATGCAGGTCCTAACTCTTATGTGAGTTGGTAGTTGCCGGGTGCATTTCTCTGCTTAGCGGCTGGGCTCGAGCAGTGCTTTGTGTTTTTGTTTTGGGCTGGTCTCATCTTGGTTTCCAGTCGGTTCAGTCTCGGGCACGAGTTGTCCAGTGGATGGCTAACTTGTTTGTTTATATATATATATATAAATAATAAATCTTGCCATCTAGTGGGGATCTGCTTGGTGGTCTTTTTTTTGCTGCACGGCTACCACAGAGAGGCTGCTTATGCTCCAGCGTTCATTTTTCCTTCTGACTACATGGTAAGCCCAGCGGTGCTTGGAGTTGTTGGCATGATGGATGGCATCCTTGATGTGTGACAATGCGCTCAAGGAAGGTGTGGGTTGTCCTTAGTTGGTTCTCCATGACTTTTGTCTTCATAGATCAAGTTTCATTCCATAGCATAGCGCTCGTAGGACCACTGAGTCAAATGTGTCTGCTCGCAGTCTGGTGTCTTTTGTGGCGTCTGTATCAAGTTGAAAGTGGCCCAGTCTGCACCTGGCAATCTCGCAAATAGATTACCAGCAACTTTTACCAGGCGATGTTGTTCCTCTTGTTCCTTCAGGTTTCCCCTGGAGCACAGAACTGCAATCGTTGCTCTTGGCTGATTCATATTTCGAGTCATTTCTTTAAGATCCACCCATCAGACCCAGTTGCCCTAGCTTTCTCTTCTACTGATTTGTAAAAAAATATATTACTTAGCCTACAAATTTTTTTTATTATTCAGTGGGTTCCAACCAAGTGCATGTGTAGTAGTAATTTTTATTTATAAGAGATGACAATGATAAATGACATTTTTTCCATTTTGAAGAAATAACTTTAGTGTCCTCCTCTTCCCTGTGGAGCGTGTACCCTAGTCAACAGTGAGCTGGCTTGCTAAGATTGGGATTACACCACGCCAGGGTTCAAAATCATGGACGGACAGGAACAAGATCCAGGCATGGTTTGTTCTTGGTACGACCGCTTATCCAGTTGACACAGCTGTAAATGGGTACCTGATGTATGAGTTGGGAAAGGTATAAGCAGCAAAGATGAGAACTGGCCACCCCACCTGACATAGGCTGCGGGTTAGTCCATGAGAGTTATCTTCCTCCCCGACGACAATTGCTACCATGGAACCCACCTTAACCTTACTTTTCCTTGTTAGAGGCACTAATTTGTATCTTCTTCCTTGTGTTCCCTATTTGTTTTTTTATTGAATGGACGACCACCCCTGCTAGTTGGATGCCTAACAGGAAGCCTGCTCAAAAGTACTTGATAAACATCTGCTCTTTGGTTGCATTTAATGGTTATGAATGCCTTATTCTTTGCTCTCTTGTATCCACACAGATCAATATTGTATATATAAGATTCTAGTATTCTGAAGAGCATGCGCTGTTCTTGTTGTTGTTGCTGTTTAATGCCCACGCTGAGAAAGTTTACTCTTTTGTGCGCATTGAAAAGAGCATTAAGTGGTGGGTCAAAGTAGCTTTCCTCACATCCCAAGCATGCTGATAAAGGTGTACCGCAGTCCTCCGGGCGGTTGTGTTATGTTTGGCTTCATATGCCTAATGCTCACTACTACAGGGATTGCATCAATTTACATCTCGTCTGCCAGACTGTTTTGAAAACAATATGTTTCCAGGTACACTATATGGAAGACAGATAATGGTCTTGGACAGTATATTGTGCCTGACTAGAATAGCACCTCAATTTCCTGAAGAGCATGCTTTAAAATCATCAGCATCATCAACGTTTGTCATTTATTTTGGGGTATAGACCATTGACGACCCTCCTCTGCAAGTTTGGACGAGCTGTCCTTTCTGACTCTCATTAGATGAGGTCCAAGGACTAAAGATCATTTTCACAGTCTCTTCTCCAGGTATTTCTTGGTCTATCTCTTTTCTTCTCCTGTGAATTCCACGTCAGGGCCTATTTGGCCACGTCTGATGGTAATTTCCACAGTGTGTGCCCTATCCAACCATATATCCTACATTTTCTCTGTTGCTCCCCTAGTTGTTGTTGACTCTTTTTCCATAGGTCTTCATTCTTCAGCATTTCTTGCCAGTCAATACCCATTATCCTCCATAGACATCTCTGTATTGCCTTTGTTGCTCTCTAAGTTTCTGCTCCATACAGGAGTACCAATTTGACATTGACATGAAACAATCTTAACTTGGTATTAGACTTACATGGATTTCCATATATTATTTCAATTCTAGCCCTTTCATCTGTTTCTGTGCTCACTGAAGTATATGAGATAGAATTACAACAGCAATAGGGCCTTTTGAAAACCTCTTGGCAACTGTCAAAAGAAGGAAACTCGCTTGGTATGGTTACAAATCGAGATCAAATGGTCTTGCAAATACAATCCTCCACGGAAAGGTGCATGACAGACGACGAAGAGGCCGTCCCAAAAAGAGATAGGAGGACAACATAAAAAAATGGACCAATCTCCGACCAGAAGAGTTACAGGCAGCAGCCGATGACAGAGAAGGATGGCGTGGCGTTGTGAGGATGTCTTCATGTGTGCCCCAATGACCTCACCGGTTACGGGATGACCTGAGCTGACCTGACCTGAAGTATCTTTGGTGTTGTCCAAATGTGTGAAAGTGTCCACCTCTGCCAGTGCCTCACCTCCGCCAGTGCCTCACCTCCACCAGTGCCTCCCCTCCACCTGTGCCTCACCTCTGCCAGTGCCTCACCTCCGCCAGTGCCTCACCTCCGCCAGTGCCTCACCTCCAAGCATAAGTGCTTTAAGTGTTGACTTTAAACAGCTTGGTTTTCTTCATGTTAATGTTTAGTCCCAGTTTGGCTGAATGCTCCCACATCCTACTTAGTTGTTCTTGCAACTGTTATGACTAAGTCAGCAGTAGCAAGTCATCTGTATAGTCCAGATCACAATGACCATTCTATACCAGTTCTCTTCCTTGACGTTGACATCTTGATAATCCAGTCTATCACTATCAGTAACAAGATGGTTGACTACAACCCTGCCTCATTCCCATTTGTACTTCAAAACTATCAGCGAGTACTTTTTGTACCACTCTACAAACAATGTTTTTGTACATATTCTGCATGAGTAATATTAACTTCTCCGATGTCTCATAGTGTTTCGGTATTAGCAATTCTTATTCTTCTGTTCGATTTAAAATATTGTCTATATCTGCAATGTTGTCTCTTGTATAAACTTCACTGTCTTTTGTAGTTCACATACAGGTTGTGACCACATACAAAATACAAAGTAGGCCCTCTCATATACAGTACAGGGAAAATAATAAGTGAGAATAGGGAGGCAGCTAATCTACTCAATCAGTACTTTGGCACAGTCTACACAAAAGAAGACTGCTCCGAGATCCCAGAGCCTATAGATATTTTTCAAAGAGACATGGATACAGCAGGATTAAGATCAATCTATATTACAGAGGAAATTGTTTTTAAAAAATTGGAGGGATTGAAAGTGGATAAATGTCCAGGTCAAGATGGTATTCATCCAAAACTGCTGTTTGAAATTAGAGACCAACTAGCAAAATCATTGGCTATATTATGTTCTCAATCACTTGCAAAAGGGATTGTTCCACAAGATTGGAAAGATGCAGGAGTGATTCCCTTATTCAAAAAGTGCAAACAATTAGATCCAGCAAATTATAGACCGGTGAGTTTAACGAGCATAGTCTGTAAATTGATAGAGTCAATAATCAAAGAAAACATTGAAATGCATTTAGACAAATTTAATCTAATTAGAAATAGTCAGCATGGGTTTACTAGAGGGAGATCATGCTTAACAAATCTATTAGAATTCATGGAGGAAGTTACCAAAATGATAGATAAAGGTGAGCCAGTGGATGTTATTTATCTACATTTTGCAAATGCCTTTGATAGAGTACCTCATCAAAGATTATTTCGAAAGTTAAAATCATATGGAATAGGTGGGGAAGTTGCCATATGGATTGCAAATTGGTTAACGGGAAGAAGGCAGAGGGTGGGCATAAATAAGGAGTACTCTGAGTGGTGTGAAGTGAAAAGTGGTGTGCCACAGGGCTCGGTTTTGGGACCAATTTTGTTCTTGATATATATAAATGATTTGGACATTGATATGGGATCCATGATTGCACAATTTGCTGATGACACAAAACTGCATTAGTGTCTCATCTAAAGCAGAAATGGATATATTGAGGTCGGATTTAGATAAAATTCTAGAATGGTCTGTAAGCTTGCAAATGGAGTTTAATGTAGATAAATGTACAGTCATCCACATGGGTAGATCCAATATGGAACATAATTACAGAATGGGAGAGAACAATATTAGAAAGATAGATAAGGAAAGGGACTTAGGGGTTATAAAAGATCATACATGTAAGGTGAGTGAGCAAGTTAAGGTAGCAGTGAAAAAGGCAAATGTAATGTTAGGTATGATAAAAAGAAATATTAAACATAGGAGCAAGGAAGTGATAGTCAAACTGTATAAAGCTTTAGTTAGACCTAGATTGGAGTACTGTGTAGAGGTGTGAAGTCCTTATCATAGAGGGGATATAAACATGCTGGAAAGAATACGAAAAAGAGCAACAAAGCTGATAGTGGGGTTCCAGAGTTACAGTTTTGAGGAAAGACTCAGAAAAACTGACCTACAGTGTCTAGAAGACAGAAGAATTCGTAGTGACTTAATACAGGTTTATAAGATGATCAGAGGAATGGATAAATTAGGCTATAACAAGTTTTTTAAAATACAGCCACCCACTATAACAAGAGAGCATAGCTACAAGTTGACTAAAGAGAGGTCCAGATTAGATATTAGGAAATACCTTTTTTAGTCAGAGAGTGGTGAATGCTTGGAATGCATTGCCAGAGGAGGTAGAGGAGGCAGGGACAGTTAATGCATTTAAGAATAAATTGGATGTGCATAGCTTTTAGAGCAAGGTGGTATAAATGAAACTGGTTGTATACAGACTCTGTAGGGTCTTCTAAACCAGTATACAGATGTTAAGTTAAGTTAAGTTAAGGTCCATAAAGTTTCTCTTTCAGTGTTGTTTCTATGGGCCAGTGAGATTTTCTCTGTATATCATATTCGAGGCAGTTCTGTAGTAGGTATTAGTCATAAAATTCTTCAGTCTATACTGTCAAATGCTTTAAAATAGCAAACATTTAATTCTTCATCATATATGCCCTGTTCAAAAGATAGAAAATACACACCTCGTATTTGAGTTCTGTTCTCTTTCTGATTCAATGCAACACCTCCTGCTTTCCCAACAGCTGATTTTCCAAGAGGTGGTGCTTTTGATTCTCTACGCTCTGTGCCCAGATGTTCCACATATTGCTCTTGAGGCTCTCCTCTTCCCTATTTTGTGGGTATGAAAGTATTAATTTGATAAAAGGTTGAGATAAAAATAGTCAATCAGTAGGTAATGAAAGGTAGATCTATAACAGATAGATAACTAGTAGGTTTTAAGTCCATAGAAGATATTCAAATGTAGGGTTATAGTAGATACTTGGTTAAAGATATATGGCAGAAAGGTACATTATGTCCTTAACAAGTCCTTTATCCATAAAAGATACTGAAATGTAAGATTATAGAAGATACTGCATGATATATCTATGGCAGAAAGATAACATTATGTCCCTAATAAGTCCTAGATCCATATAAGATACTGAAATGTAGGGTTATAGAAGATACTGAATGATAGATCTATGTCAGAAAGATAACATTGTATCCCTAATATGTCCTAGGTCCATAAGAGATACTGAAATGTTGGGTTATAGTAGATACTGAAAGGTAGATCCATAGCATATTATGTAAGGCAGGTCTATAGTCGTATTGAAAGATAGGTAAATTGTGGATACTGTAAGTTAGCTAATTAATAGATATTAAAATGTAGGTAATTAGTAGATACTGAAGGGTAGGTAATTAGTAGATGCTGAATGGTAGTCACAAAGCAGATAATTAAAGGTATTCACAAAGCAAATACTGAAAAGTATTCACATAGTCAAAACTAAAATGTAGTCGCACAAACAATCTTGAAAGGGAAGGGAGAGCTGTGGTGTTGGGGTGCAAATCGAGCCCAAGCTTGATTTCTAGTCCCAACATACAGGGTTCAAGATCACTTTGTGTGCAATTTCACTGGGCATGTCATGGATTTTTCTCCATATGACCACTTTTCCACATACAGAAAGGATTGGCAAAACTACTGAACTGCAAAACTGCCATAGTGAAACATACACACAACACATTACAAACAGATACACATACACATCCATAAGCTTGCCAAAACATCCTGATAAATAATAGTAAAAATAGTTGTCCAAGCAAAGATGGTGACATCATCAGACTTGTGCTACGAAATGTGTTCTCATATGGTTGTAAAGACCAATCCTGGAACAGCATACCTTGTCGCATTTGAGGTACATATGTGAGGAGCCGTTGTGCTCAATATGGAGAATAACCTGAACTGACAAGATGTGGCCGCACGGGTTGGGAGCCTTCTCGTCTATTTAACACAGTCCTGGCTGATTGCCATGACCAGGACCTATGAGCCTCCCTTTTCAATTCCACTGTACTCCCAGCGATGTGCTACGGTGCCGAGACAAGTACACTAACAAAATCACTTGAGGACAAATTTGAGTGACCCACGCATCTCTTGAGAGAAACTTCGTTGGAATCACTCTCCGTAACCAACGTATGCAAGGTATCCACAATTCTGACATAAGACAATTGTCCCTGGTGAATGATGCAGTAATCTATGCAGACAAGGCACAACATAGATGGCCTGGTCAGATGTTGCGATGAAACAACGGTCGATGGAGAACAACGACAGCAGTCTGGTACCTCACAGGTAAGAAGAGACCGCGGGAAAGACCTCCAATGCATTGATCAGACTCACTTGCTGCAACATCTGAGATGCTTCTAGAGGAGTACTTACCATGCACTGGACTTCTATGGCCCAAGACAAGGTTCGCTGGAGACAAAGTTGGGACCCGCAGCTATACTGAGAAATGGGTCATCAAGATTAAGATGTGAGGAGCCAGGTGTGAAGCCATGTTATGTTGGTTTTTTTCTACAGCATGCTATCTCTGAGCTTTCGAGATGGATTTTCTCTGTGAGCACCTTTGGTGATGCTAGTATGCCAGGTGGTATTGTTTTGTGCAAGCAACTACCAAGGGGTGACATCAATATTGAAGCCTTTCAGAGACACTGTCACTTAGTCTCTGTAGCTTTTCTTCTGCCCTTCCTTCTGGCGAGCGCCTGCCTGTTGTGAGCTCACCATTTAGCAGCTGCTTGGAGATCCACCGATCTGATGTGCAAACAACATGTCCCATCTATTCTATCTGAGCTATTTTGCAGAAGTGTTTGGAAGTGCAACGAGTTAGTTTTGCTAAGAATTTCAGAGTTAGGCACTTTGTCCTGCCACCTGATCCTGCACAGACAGTTCAAGTGAAAATGATTTAGCTGTATGGCATGTCTGCTATGTATTGTCTATGTTTCACAGGTATGCAGCAGGGTGGTTTACACTACAGCATAATACACTCTTATCTTGGTGGTGACACTGATGCCTTGTTGATTCCAGATGTTTGCTTGTAGTCTTCCAAAATCAGAGCTTGCCTGTAGAATCCTATTGTTGACCTCATAGTCAATATTCAGTATTTGCCTCTTTGGTGAGGGTACTGCTTAGGTAGGTAAAGCTATACTTTCTGCACTTTGTGTTCAGTTTGACTGGACATGTCGGAGATTTTTCTTGGTGTGACCACTTCTCCACATACAGAAATGATTGGCAAAACTACTGTACTGCAAAACTGCCCTATTGAAACAGACACATCATACTTACACACACCTACTAAACACTGCATCCACACTACAAACAGACACATCATACTTACACACACCTACTAAACACTGCATCCACACTACAAACAGACACATCATACTTACACACACCTACTAAACACTGCATCCACACTACAAACAGACACATCATACTTACACACACCTACTAAACACTGCATCCACACTACAAACAGACACATCATACTTACACACACCTACTAAACACTGCATCCACACTACAAACAGACACATCATACTTACACACACCTACTAAACACTGCATCCACACTACAAACAGACACATCATACTTACACACACCTACTAAACACTGCATCCACACTACAAACAGACACATCATACTTACACACACCTACTAAACACTGCATCCACACTACAAACAGACACATCATACTTACACACACCTACTAAACACTGCATCCACACTACAAACAGACACATCATACTTACACACACCTACTAAACACTGCATCCACACTACAAACAGACACATCATACTTACACACACCTACTAAACACTGCATCCACACTACAAACAGACACATCATACTTACACACACCTACTAAACACTGCATCCACACTACAAACAGACACATCATACTTACACACACCTACTAAACACTGCATCCACACTACAAACAGATACCTTATACAAATGCATTCATACACTGGAAATTACGTCCTTTATAACCCAAAAGACTACAGTCTGCGGTTGAAAGGGCATGCCTTCACCAGTAGAATCCAGAAAGGCAAGCCTTTAAACAAAACAAAACAAAACACTTAAAGGTAAACACAAAGCTGATACTAAAAAGTAGCCACAAAGTTGTAAGACACATAGCTAAAAGTATATTAAATACATAATTTGCAGCAACAAAACATTTTAGAAAAAAACAAAACAGTGTGTGTACTAGACTAGAACGAACATAATAACTCATACAAGTTGACAGTTGTAGAACAGGTACATCAGGAAACGCACCTCAACAATAACCATAAATTCTCAATCAGAGGATACCAGACCTTCCGTCTAGATAGAGAAGGCCACAAAGGAGGGGTCCTGATACTGACCAGAAACTGCATACCGAGTAGCGCGGTACCTGTCAATCACACCGGACAAGCAGAAATTGTAGGAGTTGACATAATGGCTCTAGAGACGAAGCTCCGCATTTTCAATCTGTACGGACCACCAAACAGAGACCTATCGCTCTCGAGTATGGAGGTCAGAGACTCCAACTGCATAGTAGTTGGAGATTTCAACAGCCACTCGGAGAGATGGGGATACTCTGACACAGACAGCAGAGGTGACGAAATGGAAGATTGGGAGATAGATGCAAATCTCTCCCTAATCAATAGGCCGGAGGATAGCCCTAGCTTCTATTCAAGAACATGGCATACCACCTCGACTCCAGATTTGGCCTTCTCCACACAGGACATACACTATAAAATAGACCGCCAGGTGCTAAACCAACTGGCAGGTAGCAACCACAGGCCGATCAGGCTAACCATTGACATGGAAGTAGGCCCACAGGAAACAAAACCGCTCCCACGTTGGAATTACAAACGAGCCGACTGGGACAGATTTGCAATCCTGACAGATGGGCTGTGTGAAACCATCAACACACACAATACACCAAAATGAAGCCCATGGTAGAGAGCCTAAGCAAGGCAATAATGCAAGCCGCCACTGAAACCATCCCAAGAGGAGCTAGGAAAAACTATAAGCCCTACTGGAATGATGAGTTACAGAAAGTGGAAGATGCAGTAACAAATGCTTGGAACATGGCAGAACGAGAAAAATCCATGGAGGCAAACATCGCCCTCAAAGCCGCCGCGGCGAAGTACAAACACACTCTCAAGCAAACAGCAAGAGAAAGCTGGAAAAATAAAACGGAAAGTCTAAACCTGGACAAAGAAGGGAACAAGCTATGGAAGCTAGTCAGAGCCATGAACGACGAAACCCCGTCAAATAAACCAATTACTATCAAGCTGGGCGAGAACTTGATCACAGGTAAGAAAGCCGCAAACGCCTTTGTCGATCACTATGCCAGAGCAAACCACATCGAGGTCCCTGCAGATAAGCATACAGACATTAGCGAAGAGCTAAAGGGACACGAAAACATAAATACGGCTCCTGAAGAGCACATGATGGCCAAACTAACAATGCGCGAAATGGAAGAGGCCATGAGAACACTAAAGAAAAGGAAATCTCCCGGAAAAGACGGGATAACAAACGAAATGCTGATGGGGCTGGGCCAAACAGCGAAGAAGAAACTACTATCAGTCCTGAACCAAAGCTGGAAAAGGGGTATTGTACCCCAGGCATGGACAGATGCAATACTGGTACCAGTACCAAAAACAGGAAAGGACAAAACAGATCCAAATGGATACAGGCCCATAAGCCTACTGAGCTGTGTCGGCAAGCTGATGGAACGGATGATAAACACCAGACTGATGTGGCATCTGGAAGAAAAACGAATACTAATTCCACAGCAAGCCGGCTTTAGACAGCACAGATCCACTGAGGACCAGGTCATCCTCATAGCCCAGGAGATAGAAGATGCCTACCAGGCACAGAAACACACAGTAGCTGTTTGGGTGGATCTGGAAAAGGCATTTGACAAAGTCTGGAAGGATGGACTTAGAGTCAAGCTAAGAAGAAGTGATGTCTGTGGGAAGATGTACAAGTGGATCAACCACTACCTCAAACAAAGAACGGCCAGAGTCCAAGTACAAGGGCAGATGAGCAAAAAGGTGACACTCGAGCAGGGAGTACCCCAAGGGGGAGTATTGTCACCCACACTCTTCCTGGTATATATAAACGATATTACAGAGAATATACCAAGAAGAGTCCATAGCTCAATGTTTGCAGACGATCTGGCTATGTGGACCTCTGAAAAGAATCTCACCATAGCAAGAAATCGGATGCAGACGGCCCTAACATCGCTGGAAGAGTGGGCGAACTCATGGCTGGTCAAAATAAACGAGGAGAAAACCACGTGCACAATATTCTCGCTCTCATTAAAACCCCAAAGTACCAAATTAAGTCTAAATGGCAAAATCCTGCAGCCAAACGACAACCCAACCTATCTGGGAGTCACATTTGATCGGCGCATGACATGGAAAAGTCAGATTGAGAGAAACCGAATGAAAGCCAGAGAAAGAATGGCGATCATGAGGAAACTTGCTGGCACAAGCTGGGGAGCAGACGAAGGCATACTAAAGAAACTGTACACTGGAAGAGTGAGACCAGTTCTCGAGTATGGCATTGCGGCATGGACAACAGCAGCGAAGGCGAACTTCGATAAAGTTAACAAACTTCAAAACCAAGCCATGAGAATTATAACAGGTGGCATGAAGTCAACGCCAATTGTAGAACTTGAAAAGATTACAAAACTGCAATCCATGACCGATAAAAGAGACTGCAGAGCCCAGCTGCAGTCAGAGAAACTCCGAAGACTGACGGACCATCCAATGTACCAGAGACTAAACAATTTGGGAAATGGGAAACTAAAGCGGAGAAACTTTGCAGAAATAGCCAAAGCAAAGATGCACGAAGATCCCATAAACGCACTAACAACACCAAAACCCATCACTACTGTACGAAAACCTACTTGGAGGCAGGATATATTTCCAGAGGTGGTAGAAAATATACCAGGTATTGCAAACAAAAACTGCCAGAGTGAAAAAGAAAGGAGAGACACTACCCTAAGCTTCATAACGAAAAGCTACCCAAGCATGGACTGGACCCATGCATACACCGACGGTTCTGTTACAAACACTACACAGAACGGAGGGGCAGGAGCATTCCTGAACCTACCAAATGGCAGAAAAATAACACTGTCATTCGCTACTGGTAAGTACACAAGCAATTTCAGAGCAGAGGCAGAGGCACTGAGGGCGGCAGTGGAAGAAATGGTAACACACAGTGAAAATGAGAGCCATATAGTCCTGCTGACAGATGCTCTCGAAGTAGTCACAGCGCTAAAAAGCCAGAAAAACACTGAGCTTAATGACTTAAGAGCAGCACTCTGCAAACTGTGCCAGCAGTCCGCACCAAAAAGGGTAGTGGTACAGTGGGTTCCGTCACACTGCAACATCCAAGGCAACGAGGAGGCAGACAGACTGGCAAAAGAAGGTGCAAGGCTACCACAAACAGATACCAGTATGACGTACGAAGAGTCAAAACGGCTTATCAAAGCCAGATACATGACCAAATGGGAAACCGAACATACTGGTTACACCAAAAACGATGCCTATTACCAGTTGAACCGAAGAGAGCAGGTCGTTGTCTTCAGACTTCGCACTGGCCACAACAGACTGAGGTACCACCTATTCAACAAACTGAAGATAGGGTGTACCGACGAATGCCCGTGCGGTACTGGTAAAATGACCACTGAACATCTGCTGCAGAACTGCCCGACATACGAGGATCAGAGAGAGCAGATGTGGCCATTGCCAGTGGAACTGCAAGACAAGCTCTATGGTAGTGGCGAGAGTCTCAGGATGACCGCTGCTTTTTTCGAGAAAATAATGGTTACTGTCTGACTGCGTACGCAGAAGAAGAAGAAGAACAGGTACATCAAGTATTGCTAGCATTTACCTAATGTCTTTGATCTTGTACTTCAAGCTGTCCAGCTTCAAAGATTTATGCTTACCTGAGCAGATTTTGGAACAGGGATAAAAGGCACAGCAGCTCCTCCAGTGATCAGAGCCGCGCCTGCTGTAGCTGCACTACTTGGCTCACTGCCTGAATGAATGTGACCAGCAGAGGCAGCTGCTCTAGTGCCAGCCTGGCTGCCAGGCAGTCTTCTAGGTGTAGATGGCTAAAATTGATGATACAATAAAGGTTTTATGATGAAAAATATCTCATGTTTTTTTAGTAAAGATGGCTATAGAAATATTAGTGTCTTCGTCATCCATCTTTATTAAAAATAATCTAATAATCTAAAATAGCTGTCTATCAAGAGCACTGATGACAACAGCAGTCAGACATATGTTGCACATCACCAGTGACTCCAGAGGTAGCTGTATTGGTCAATTTTGGTACAGAACCCCCCCTTCTACATAAGTAATATATAAGATCAGGGTTGGGTGTCAATTGTTTTGTCTTTCTGCATAGCACATTTTTTCTTCAGTGACATGGGACCCTTCAGCAATAGAGGCTCCTCTGATTGTGGTTCTATGTCATGTCTGGTGGTCCTGTGCCAGGCACTCCCATGAGCTTACATTGATGTTGAAGCATGTCAGAGATAATTTGAGGGAGTCTTTGTAGTGCTTCTTTTGTCCACAAATCAGACGCAGGCTCTCTTTCAGCTCAACATGCATTAGTTGTTTGGGGATGGAATTGTCTGGCATGTACATAGCATGGCTGAGCCATCAGATCTGGGACTTCTGTAATAATCTGTTGATGCTCTGTAATCTGGCCTTCATGAGCATCTCAGTGTCTGCTATCCTACCCTGCCATTTTATTCTCAACAATCTGTGGAGGCACCACTCTATGATTTCAGTACTATTTATCAGGTATTGTTACTAGAGCATTTTTTCCAGAAAACCTAGAAGGCTACTGACCACCAAGCAGACTAATGATCCATTTGAATTATATTGTGTGCAAAACTATTAGTTGGAGAGTGTTAGTCCTAGTAGGAATAGACCAGATGGTTGTCTCCAACAACATGCTGTAAGTGTGAGCCTTTTCTCATCTCTGTCACACACAGAGCTCTCCCAGAATCCCCATAGGCAGCCAATCGAGACTTACAGAAGATATATGATGGATGAAATAAGGGCCCCTTAATTGTTTTAAAGACCAATGGCAAAGCAATAGTGGGAAGATTAGTAGCAACGTTGCAAATGCTGCTTGAAAAAACTAATAGCACAACCAAAGAGTTTGGCATGAAAATAAACACATCTGAATGTGCCAAAGTTGAAAAACGTGGGAGTTAGGATGCAAGAAATGGTTTTATTATTTGATCAGACCAATGAAAACACCTCTGGATTACTTGTGGATGTTCAATATATATCCGATTCAGACTTTGGCTGGGATGCAGAAGAATGGGTATTTAGTAATTTTGTTAAGGATTTAAGGCAGAAATATGCCTGACCTCTTGATTGCAAAAAAACGCAATTGCAATATATTTTTTTCCAGCAAATTAATGACATAACGTTTCATACTAATACATAATTTTTATTATGAATACTTCATGTCATAGATGGTTTAATTATGTGTCTTTTATGTGTCTACAGCATTTTTCCTCTCTAAAAGACACAAATGATCCAGGAATGGAAAGGATTAAGTAGTTTAATGTTTTGTTCATCGTCACCAAACAGAAACAATAACAACAACAACTAATATACTAACCATTGAGCCGTACTGCCTGCCTCCACCAACCTGTGTTCCCATAGCAGCTCCAGAGTTTCTGACAGAAGCACCTTCAGGTCCATAAAGAATCAGCCCATCAGCTTGGCTACCCATCTGATTAACACTAGGCATTGCTTGCACGTATGCTGACTGCATGGCCAGTGTCTCTTTCAGGTTGTTCACTTCTTGTCTGATACGCCACAACTCATCATCAAAGACTGCTCCAACTACAATGAATGTATGCATAAGGAAAGAAATATTCATCAAATGAACACAGATAACAAGTATTTTGCAGAAAGAAGAAGTGTATTTGTTCAGAATGCTTAGAAAAATGATTTTTCCTTGCACTCACTGAAGTCAGATTGTTTGCAAATGAAACCATATTGTATTCCATCCATCATCAATACCCGTCACTCCTTTTGGAGCATAGTTCATTGACAACCCTCTACAAGTTCAGTGGGGGCAGGAAAACTAACGTCTGGTCAGGAAAAATATACTGATCATGTTAGTCAGAGTCAGGCAAAACATACTGGCCAAGACCCTCACCTCGGCTTCCTAGTAGCTCTCCCTGGAAACGAGCTGTTTTCATGTCAGCCTGGCTAATGAGGTGAGGGATCGATGTGATCCCTGTAGTAGTGAGTGACATGCAGAGGAAGCCAAACATAGCACAACCGCCTGGAGGACCTTGGTCCACCTTCATCAGCATGCTTAGAATGTGAGGAAAGCTACTGCAACCCGCCACTTAACATCCTTTTCAGGACACACAAAAGAGTAACCTACTCATTATGCGCATTCGCAAACAACAAGCAAGTTCAGTTTGGAGCTGTTCTTTCTGCCTCTCTGCTGTTGAGGTCCAGGGGCAAAAGTTCATTTTCACAATCTCTTCTCCATGTGTTTGTTGGTCTACTACTTTACCTCTTCCCATTTGAATTCGATGTCAGGGCCTGTCTAGCCATGTTTGATGATGCTTTCTGTAGTTTGTGTCCTATCCAACCCCATTTCCTACAATTGATCTATTCTTCTACTGATTGATGTTGGCGCTTTTCCCCATAAGTTTTCATTCTTCACCACATCTTGCCAGCCTAATACCCATTATTGTCCGCAGACAAATGACAAATGACTGGAGTTTCCTCTTTATTGTCTCTGTTGTTCTCCAAGTTTTTGTTTTTACAGGACTTGACACTTGAATAAAACAATCTTAACTTGGTATTAGTCTTTATTTCTTTGGATTTTCATATATTATTCAGCAACAGTAACACTATCCTTGCCTTTCCAATTCCTTACATCTGCCTCTATGTCCCCTGAAGTATCAAGAGCGCTGCAAAAATATGTGAAAGTGTCCACTTCTTTCAGTGCCTAACCTTCAAGCATGACTGGCTCTTTGTTTAAGGTGTTGAATTCAAGCTTGGTTTTCTTCATATTGATATTTTTCCCCAGTTTGACTGAGTGCTCCCTCACTTTATTTAGTTTTTCTCTTCTCATACTGCATTGTCAGACTTTAAAATGCTGCAGGGATGATCCGATTCCATTGTTGTCTTTCCCTGTTCACTTCTTGAGCGATTTCTAGACACAACTCTTTTGTTTCAATATCTTTCCTATATTTTCTTTTCTTTTACTTCTCTGTTGTGTCATTCATAAGTATTGAATCTCTTATTCCAAATTTTTCATGGCAGTGAAGACAGACACTATCAGAAAAGGTTTCCAAAATATGTTAATCAATGTGTGTCTCAGATGGTGGACTAATTCCCAATGTGTGTCTCAGATGGTGGACTTATTCCCATTGTGTGTCTCAGATGCTGGACTTATTCCCATTGTGTGTCTCAGATGCTGGACTTATTCCCATTGTGTGTCTCAGATGCTGGACTTATTCCCATTGTGTGTCTCAGATGCTGGACTTATTCCCATTGTGTGACTCAGATGCTGGATTAATTCCCATTGTGTGTTTCAGATGTTGGTCTAATTTGTGCAGCTACATGGGCCAAGAAATTACAAACTTTCATGACTTGCATAAAGAGATCTCACAAAGGTTAGCTGTGAGGTGGTTGAGCTTAAACCGCGTCAAAATAGTACTTCAACAGATAAAAAAGCACGAGCTCACACCTTCAACAGCGTGGTCATTCCAGCCATGGTATATGGCTGCAAGGTGAGGAACCTACAAAAAAGTGACATGGCACTGCTCTAAGCTACCCAACGAGTTATGGAGTGTAGAACGCTGTCACTTTCACTACGAGACCACATCCACAACACCACCATCAGGAGTCAAACCTGATTCAATGACTTCAAAGTTATGGCGTTGCGTAAAGTGACGTCATGGTGGCCCTACACCGATAATCGTTGCCCTGGATGTTCATCAATGAGATGGAGAGATGGCCTTCGACAAGACCTTGGTCGGGTATAATACTTAATGGCAAAAGACAGAGAAGTGGAGTGGAGTACCTGACATGGGGCTCAAATGTGCCTGAATGAACACCAGGATTACAGTATTGCAGTACCTATGTTCTTTAAGTGTCAAAAATGGCACATAAGGTAGAAACCAGTGCTGCCTAGTTTGCATCTGTGTGATGCATTTATGTATGTCCACCATTTTTTCCTAATGAGTGATGAAACATATTGTTGATTGGTGACTTCTCTAATTATTTTGCTGGTTATGAATTCCTCGCAGTCAACGCTCAATACTTTTCTAAGACTCTTATTTTCAAATGCATTTAACTTTTTTTTCATAATGCCTTTGTTATTTTCCAGCATTCACATCCATAGTTGAGTATTGGTAATATGTTGGAGTTGAACAACCTGAGTTTGGTGTGCTTGCTCAGTGATTTTGATTTCCAGATGGTTCATCAGATTGACAAAAGCACCTGCAGCTAGAGCAATGCAAGTAAAGATTTCCTTACATGAATTTCCCTCTTGAGTCATTTTGCTTCCCAGATAGGTGAAACTCGACTGTTTGTAATTTCTCTCCATGTACCACTTGATAATAGCAGATCTGTTTGGTAAAATTCATGACCTTCATCTTGGAAGCATTGATTTCAAGTTCTATCTGTTCTGATAGATGGCATAATTGAGATAACTTGTTTTGCACTTCTTCTGGAGTAGAACAAGAAGGCCTGGTCATCTGTAAAATCAAAGTCCACTCTCCATTTTATGGTAAAATGTTTGGCTGGGGCATAGTTTTTCATAACTCAATCTACTTGTTTGTATTTGTTGGACAAAGCTGTATCCAAATCTAAACTAGCAACCTTTTCCCCTGGCAGATAAAAAACCGATTATTTCTCTCTATGTCTATTCAAGGAATTAACAGATCAGGATAGGATAGCATAGATTGAATGTTCTTAATGTTTTAGTTTGAAGGCTGGTGGCAATCTTCTGATATTACACTTATTTCATTAGTGTCAAGTTGATTTTCATGTAAGAGACTTCAACTTGCCTTTTTTAGTTTTTTCAATTTTCATGCTTTATTGTTCTGAGAATTTAGTACAATGGATGCATGCTTATTCTTAATTCTAGTATGCTAGTCAACCCATTTGAAGCATAGCATCCACCTTCCTGGAAGAATGTATCAAAGTCCAAACTTACTATTTTTCTGTGGCTGTTTCTGTGCAACACATTTTGCATGATGAGTTTGCCAGAACATACATAACCTATTACACGCTTTAAATGTTATGTTGGTCTTGTTATATTTTCTATGGTTATAATTTGAGTAATGACAGATACATGAATGTTCCACATTTTCTTTAGAAGTTAATAGGCTGTTCAATAAACCTAGCTTAAATAAGACATATGGGGAACTGAGATGCTAGTCCAATCAGGCCCAACATACTGACCAGGACGTCGTATCAGGGTCAGGCCCAACATACTGACCAGAATGCCTTAGCAGGGTCAGCCCCAACATACTGACCAGGACATCGTATCAGGGTCAGGCCCAACATACTGACCAGGACGTCATATCAGGGTCAGGCCCAACATACTGACCAGGACGTCGTATCAGGGTCAGGCCCAACATACTGACCAGAATGCCTTAGCAGGGTCAGGCCTAACATACTGACCAGAATACCATAGCAGGGTCAGGCCCAACATACTGACCAGGACGTCGTATCAGGGTCAGGCCCAACATACTGACTAGGACATCGTATCAGGATCAGGCCCAACATACAGACCAGAATGCCTTAGCAGGGTCAGGCCCAACATACTGACCAGAATGCCTTAGCAGGGTCAGCCCCAACATACTGACCAGAATGCTTTAGCAGGGTCAGCCCCAACATACTGACCAGGACGTCATATCAGGGTCAGGCCCAACATACTGACCAGAATGCCTTAGCAGGGTCAGGCCCAACATACTGACCAGAATGCCTTAGCAGGGTCAGGCCCAACATACTGACCAGAATGCCTTAGCAGGGTCAGGCCCAACATACTGACCAGAATGCCTTAGCAGGGTCAGGCCCAACATACTGACCAGGACATCGTATCAGGGTCAGGCCCAACATACTGACCAGGACATCGTATCAGGGTCAGGCCCAACATACTGACCAGGACGTTGTATCAGGGTCAGGCCCAACATACTGACTAGGACATCGTATCAGGGTCAGGCCCAACATACTGACCAGAATGCCTTAGCAGGGTCAGGCCCAACATACTGACCAGGACATCGTATCAGGGTCAGGCCCAACATACTGAACAGGACGTCGTATCAGGGTCAGGCCCAACATACTGACCAGGATGTCGTATCAGGGTCAGGCCCAACATACTGACTAGGACATCGTATCAGGGTCAGGCCCAACATACTGACCAGAATGCCTTAGCAGGGTCAGGCCCAACATACTGACCAGAATGCCTTAGCAGGGTCAGCCCCAACATACTGACCAGGACATCGTATCAGGGTCAGGCCCAACATACTGACCAGGACGTCATATCAGGGTCAGGCCCAACATACTGACCAGGACGTCATATCAGGGTCAGGCCCAACATACTGACCAGAATGCCTTAGCAGGGTCAGGCCCAACATACTGACCAGAATGCCTTAGCAGGGTCAGGCCCAACATACTGACCAGGACATCGTATCAGGGTCAGGCCCAACATACTGACCAGGACATTGTATCAGGGTCAGAACCAATACACTGGCCAAGACCACAATTTCTATTCCATGTAGCAGGTAGCACTCCCTGGAAACAGGCTGTTTTCAAGGCAGCCTGGCTAACGAGATGTGGATCAATGAGATGTAGTGAGTGGCACGCAGATGAAGCCAAGCATAGCACAACTGCTTGGAGGACCGTGGTCCACCTTCATCTGCATGCTCGAAATGTAAGCAAAGCTATAACAACTCGCCACTTAATGTCTTTTTCAGGGCGCACAAAAGGGTAAACTTACTCATTGTGGGCAATAAACAACAAACAGCAACAAATAAGCCATATGCAAAATTGCTATGAATTTCTGTTGTAGGCATCTGGCAATTTCGTAATAAATGTATTCTTAGTTCTTAGTCAACCTGTACTTCCACAGTGGCAGATGTCCCTGTGCAGGTCCCAGCTCTAGTATGAGTTGGATGTAGCCGGGAGGAGGATTTCCTGCTGATCGGGCTAGGCTTGAGTAGCTTATTAACAAAAACAATACTTACATGATATACATAAAACAACATCTTACCATCCTCTGGTCCTTGCTGAGCTAAATGATCCAGCATTTGGTTGAGGTTCTCAATTTCATTTCTCTGGGCTTCCAAAATGTTATAAAGTTTAGCCAGCTCATCCTCCTGAGCAGCTGAGACAATACAGACAAACTAGGTTAACGGAGAATGCTACTTACGGGTGAGACATAATTCAAGAATGCAGTGTCAACACCATCATTGGGAAGGAAGACTAATGTCTGGTCAAGCAAAATATACTGATCATACATGTTAGTCGGGGTCAGCCAAAATATACTGATCAAACATATTAGTCAAGGTCAGGCAAAATATACTGGCCAAGACCCTGACCATGACTTCCTCATAGCCCTTCCTGAAAACGGGCTGTTTTCATTGCAGCATGGATAACAAGGTGAGGGATCGACGTAATCCCCATAGTAGTGAGCGACATGCAGATGAAGCCAAGCATAGCACAACTGCCTGGTCCACCTTCATCAACACGCTCGGGATAGGAGGAAAGCTACTGCAACCTGCCAATTAACGTCCTCTTCAGGGCGCACAAAAAGAGTAAACCTACTCATTTTGGGCATTCAAAACAACAACACTATCATTGGATGAATTTTATTAAAAAATGAAGTAATATTGTTTTTGTTGCTTCACAGAATAATGTAATGATGAGCCTAAATCCCTAAATAGGTAATCGCATTTGTAAAACTGTTGCAATATTTTCCCATCTCACAACCTGGGTCTGGGAAAATCCCAAACTTACATTCAGGACCAAAACCATGGTCTACAATAGTCTACAATGCTTGTGTTATCAGTATGATCCTATTTGGTAGAAAAACGTAGATAACCTATGCCAAACACGAACAAAGGCTCAACACCTTTCAACTATGGCGCCAGAGATCCATCCTTGGCATCTCATGGAGAGACAGAGTGATAAATGCAGAGGTACATTCTCCTATAGGTCTTCCAAGTATGTACAACCTCTTTTGGCACTGAAGATTGCTTTCGCTTGGTCATGACAGTTGCATCCCTAAAATTTTAAAAATATTCTAGATGGACAGCTGGCATGTGGTAAAAGAGCAGATGGCCAACCACAGTTGAGGTTCAAAGATGAATGTAAGAGGGACATGAAGTCGCTGGATTTGACATCTTGGGAAGACAGCTGCAGACCAATCTAAATGGAGATGTCAACTGAACAGCCATTTCAGACTTAGCAAAAATAAATTATTGCAACACAGAGAACTGAATTGACAATGCTACAAGGAAAATGAAAACCAAAAACTCAGTAGAGAGTTGCTACTCCAAGGTCACTTCAACCTATAGTCAGATATGACCGAAAGACATCTTTCTTTAAACGCTGTTGTCCAGTTCTTCACTGTTGCCTTTGACACACTTTTGTCATCATACACTGCCTGTATTCTGCGATGAATGTCAACTGGTAGACATCCTTCAGTTGTTAGAAATTGAATCACCGCTCGTTGATCAACTCTTAAAGGGGTTCCGTATCAAACCCATCATGTTTCCATAAGGCCACCAAAACGTTGTTCTCCATGTCTATTTGTTGTCAGGCATTCGTTCCACCTGACCAGTCCAGAGATATTTGTGCAATAATGTGGTTTCTACAATGTCCTGAATTAGAGTTTCATGTAGAATTTCCTCATTTTGGATCTGATTTCTTTTCAATATATTTAGTACACAATGTTCGATAACACTTTGAGTAACTCTGAAATTGTCAGTATCTGCTTTGCACAATTGCCACACTTCACAGTCATAAGTCATGACTGAAATTTACTTAGAATTAAAGGTTTATGCTCTTGCAGTGGTGCCTCTTATCTGTTGGAGTATTGACTTTATGCAATTAAAGCTATACCAAACCACTGCCCACCATCTAGACATAAATCAATTGTGCGGAGGAGCATTTATTTCTTGGTTTAGTTAGACTGAAGAGCTGACATTGATTTTCTGCTGTAGGCAGTTGGAATTTCTCAGGCATTGTGTTTTATTTGTATTATTCTTAAAACCAGCAGTTCCACTAATCTCATTTAGGTCATTCAAAAATTGTTCAGCCTGGTCAATGGTAGGACTGATAAGCACAATGTTGTCCGCAAAATCATAAATGTGTAAACCCCTCATTATGTATATATATGTATATTTATTCTTCTATAAACTCAATTAAGCTGCAGGAAGATCTCTTTGAGAGGTGCTATAAAAAACTTTGGAGAGATGGTGTCGTTCTGTTGAACTCCTCTTGCTGCTGGAATTTATTCTGTACGATACTTACTTACTTTCCGTCTCAAAGCACCACATCATATATCATTCATCCAATGTTCAGCACCTTGAATTGTCCCTTCATTTGCTTTCATCATGTCGCTCTCGCCACATGTGTCCGAAAGGTTGGGACAAATCTTCAGATGACCTGGGTCTTGTACCACACCACAGTCACATGTGTCATCATCTGAGAGACCCTATTTCTTCATGTTCTTCCTACATGATACGTCAGTTCGAAGTCTATTTATTGTCTCTACGATGGTATAGTATAATTGCAGCCTTCGTAGATTTCCACAATAATCTTTGTGTAGTTTTAGGAAGTTCCTAATTTCTGAGAGCATTTACCATTACGTTGTTTTCAATACTGTTGGAGAGTTTCTCATAATCAATAAATATAAGACATACAAGTATGTACAGTTCACATGCTCTCTCCATCGTGTGATTGATCGTTTGGAGGTAGTCAATGGTGGAGAACCCTTTTCTGAATCTAAACTGATCGATGGAGTATCAAAGCAGAATGCAAACAATATTACACTGACCTATTTTCACCAAAGGCTGAAATTTAAAAAAAAAGACTGGCAACAATAGAGAAAGAACATTGACTGAATCTGATGAGATCATCCATGCCATCGAGGAGTCAAAATTGCAGCTCCAGGAACAGACAGGGTAACCATAATCATAGACGTCCTTATAGCTGGAGGGGATATTTTAGCACTTCAAAACAGACTGAATTCCTGACCAGTTGATATCTTCAAAGCTTATTCTATTTCATGGAAAGGTATACACCAAACATCTTGGTAACTACCGTCTAATTTTGGGAGGAAGACTAACGTCTGGTCAGTTACAACATACTGATCAGACATTTTGGGGTCAGACAAAATATACTGGTCAAGACCCTCACCTCGGCTTCCTAGTAGCCTTCCCTGGAAACAGACTGTTATCGTGGCTGCCGGGCTAACAAGGTGATGGATCGACGTATTCCCTATAGTAGTGAGTGACATGCAGATGAAGCCAAGCACAACACACAACTGCCTGGGGGACCCCAGTCCACCTTAATCAGCACGCTTGGGATGTAAGGAAAGTTATGACAACCCACCACTAAATGTCCTTTTGAGGGCGCACTAAAGAGTAACCCTTCTCTAATTTGTCTACTATTGATACTACATGATATTTACTAGAGCCAACAGAAGCGATTAGCAACTTTGAAAACAAGCCTGATTCATTAGTATACCAGGCAAGTATATTAGGTACCAGGCAAGTATAACATTTATAAAAGATATATAAAAAAGAAAGAATGTCAGCATTGAAAAACAAGGTTAAAATCTGAACCATTTTGCATTCGTTAACTATGCCTAATTTAACTCATACCTCATCAAATATAAAATTTATTTTATAAAATAAAATACTCTCCATTTTTATGTATGTCGTCATCTACAGTGTTATGTATAGTAGAATTAACTATTTTTTCCACACAAAGATCATCTGTCTGCTGAGCATTTCATAAATGTTTGTGTTCTTCATTTATCCACCTGTATACTTATACTAACTAATATATTTTATCTCCGTCTTTTTCAGCTGCTAATGTCCCTGATGATTCCTGTATCACAACATTTTATAAGCCCTCCTATATAGAAGTTAACTCTTTCAGCACATTTTGTGCAGCACATTATCCATCCTTCTAAGATTTTCATCTAGTTTTACAGTTAAAGTGTCACTATTATCATATTATGTGTTTGTGCCATATTGCATGAACAATAAGAAAATATAAATTATTTAAATATATCTCCATTTCTAAAATATTAAAGAAGTAAGAAATATGCAACAACAACAAAAACTGTGTGGAAAAAAACAATTAACATGTGTGATTTACCCAATATAAACTACTGATCCATATGTTTTGGCATTGGGGACACACTTGTTTCAAAACTACATTCATTTATGAAATTATCTAATGTAGACCTAACATGACATTGGTCTATTTGAGAATCATTGTTACCTAACACAGAAATGTCTACTTTATCACTGTAAATGGGTAACATTTAATATTTTACAAAAATCTTAGCTATCATTGGCTTCTTGTTAGTTTATATGTAGCCAAACATTGAAAGAATAGAACTACTTTCGTTTCACACATGTTAGGCAGAAAAAATGTATCATAAAAGTATCACATTAAAGTCACCGCCCCCTGACAGTGGCCTCCGTCCTGAACAACAGAAAAAATAGGCCAACTGACAGTGGCCTCTCGTTCTAAAAGAGCTAAGGCAATGAGAAACTACTGTTAAATCATTTCTAGTTTCTTAGCAATTGGCCATCCCAAACATTAACGTTAGTAATGAATGTCATTGTATGTAATATCTCTCAGAACATTAATCACATTGAGAATAACTCACAGATCATTTGGTTTGACATGTCAGCATTGTTCAGTTCATCATTAAGTATCTTCTCTCTGTCCTCCAGCATATGTTTAAGAGATTCAGCAATGAACTCAGCCTGGTCCAGATCCTGGGCAATTACTTGGATTCTAGCTTCTTGCTTGTCCTTGATAAAACACAAATAAAGTATCAACAAAAAAAACAGACGCAAGAGCAATAACATCATTATTATGACATAAAAATATTCCAGTGGAGACAAAGAGACAGTTGATTAATAGTATTTTCATACCAACAGACTGGTACCAGTGTCAGATATGGACTCTCACCAAGACACAAGAAACAAAAATCATAGCACGCAAAATTAGATGTTTGAGAAAAGCAGTTGGCATCACAGGGCTGGATAGAAAGTACAAAATGAAGAAATCAGACAGAAGGTGGGTGCAACATTGTGTATGGACTTCATGGAAATACAGAAAATAAAATGGTTTGAACACATTAAAAGAGTGCAACCAAATCTACCAGCTTAACAGATGTACAACACCAGACAAGAGGGTTACAAAGCAAGAGGGAGACCAAGAAAAAGATGGATAGATGATTAAAGTGAGATGCTGAACAAATAGAGAATGACAACAGCATTAATTGTCATTATCTGGCACATGAAAAAAAACTACACATCCCGATGGCATCTAATGACACATCTGGCACATGAAAGAAAACTAAAAAATACATCTGACAACATGAAAGAAAACTAAACCTTCCCACAACATCTAACAATACATCTGACACATGAAAGAAAACTAAACCTTCCCACAACATCAAACAACACATCTGACACATGAAAGAAAACTAAACCTTCCCACAACATCTAACAACACTTCTGGCACATGAAAGAAAACCAAACCTTCCCACAACATCTAACAACACATCTGACACATGAAAGAAAACTAAACCTTCCCCCTTCCCACAACATCTAACAACACATCTGACACATGAAAGAAAACTAAACCTTCCCACAACATCTAACAACACATCTGACACACAAAAGAAAACTAAACCTTCCCACAACATCTAACAACACATCTGACACATGAAAGAAAACTAAAATTTCCCCCATCTAACAACACATCTGACACATGAAAGAAAACTAAACCTTCCCACAACATTTAACAACACATCTGACACATGAAAGAAAACTAAAATTTCCCCCATCTAACAACACATCTGACACATGAAAGAAAACTAAACCTTCCCACAACATCTAACAACACATCTGACACATGAAAGAAAACTTAAATTTCCCCCATCTAACAACACATCTGACACATGAAAGAAAACTAAACCTTCCCACAACATTTAACAACACATCTGACACATGAAAGAAAACTAAACCTTCCCACAACATTTAACAACACATCTGACACATGAAAGAAAACTAAAGCTCCCCACAACATTTAACAACACATCTGACACATGAAAGAAAACTAAAGCTTCCCACAACATCTAACAACACATCTGACACATGAAAGAAAACTAAAGCTCCCCACAACATTTAACAACACATCTGACACATGAAAGAAAACTAAAGCTTCCCACAACATCTAACAACACATCTGACACATGAAAGAAAACTAAAGCTCCCCACAACATTTAACAACACATCTGACACATGAAAGAAAACCAAACCTTCCCACAAAATCTAACAACACATCTGACACATGAAAGAAAACTAAACCTTCCCACAACATCTAACAACACATCTGACACACAAAAGAAAACTAAACCTTCCCACAACATCTAACAACACATCTGACACATGAAAGAAAACTAAAATTTCCCCCATCTAACAACACATCTGACACATGAAAGAAAACTAAACCTTCCCACAACATCTAACAACACATCTGACACACAAAAGAAAACTAAACCTTCCCACAACATCTAACAACACATCTGACACATGAAAGAAAACTAAAATTTCCCCCATCTAACAACACATCTGACACATGAAAGAAAACTAAACCTTCCCACAACATCTAACAACACATCTGACACACAAAAGAAAACTAAACCTTCCCACAACATCTAACAACACATCTGACACATGAAAGAAAACTAAAGCTCCCCACAACATCTAACAACACATCTGACACATGAAAGAAAACTAAAGCTCCCCACAACATTTAACAACACATCTGACACATGAAAGAAAACTAAAGCTCCCCACAACATCTAACAACACATCTGACACATGAAAGAAAACTAAACCTTCCCACAACATTTAACAACACATCTGACACATGAAAGAAAACTAAAGCTCCCCACAACATTTAACAACACATCTGACACATGAAAGAAAACTAAAGCTCCCCACAACATTTAACAACACATCTGACACATGAAAGAAAACTAAAGCTCCCCACAACATTTAACAACACATCTGACACATGAAAGAAAACTAAAGCTCCCCACAACATTTAACAACACATCTGACACATGAAAGAAAACTAAAGCTCCCCACAACATTTAACAACACATCTGACACATGAAAGAAAACTAAAGCTCCCCACAACATTTAACAACACATCTGACACATGAAAGAAAACTAAAGCTCCCCACAACATTTAACAACACATCTGACACATGAAAGAAAACTAAAGCTCCCCACAACATTTAACAACACATCTGACACATGAAAGAAAACTAAAGCTCCCCACAACATTTAACAACACATCTGACACATAAAAGAAAACTAAAGCTCCCCACAACATTTAACAACACATCTGACACATGAAAGAAAACTAAAGCTCCCCACAACATTTAACAACACATCTGACACATGAAAGAAAACTAAAGCTCCCCACAACATCTAACAACACATCTGACACATGAAAGAAAACTAAACCTTCCCACAACATTTAACAACACATCTGACACATGAAAGAAAACTAAAGCTCCCCACAACATTTAACAACACATCTGACACATGAAAGAAAACTAAAGCTCCCCACAACATTTAACAACACATCTGACACATGAAAGAAAACTAAAGCTCCCCACAACATTTAACAACACATCTGACACATGAAAGAAAACTAAAGCTCCCCACAACATTTAACAACACATCTGACACATGAAAGAAAACTAAAGCTCCCCACAACATTTAACAACACATCTGACACATGAAAGAAAACTAAAGCTCCCCACAACATTTAACAACACATCTGACACATGAAAGAAAACTAAAGCTCCCCACAACATTTAACAACACATCTGACACATGAAAGAAAACTAAAGCTCCCCACAACATTTAACAACACATCTGACACATGAAAGAAAACTAAAGCTCCCCACAACATTTAACAACACATCTGACACATGAAAGAAAACTAAAGCTCCCCACAACATTTAACAACACATCTGACACATGAAAGAAAACTAAAGCTCCCCACAACATTTAACAACACATCTGACACATGAAAGAAAACTAAAGCTCCCCACAACATTTAACAACACATCTGACACATGAAAGAAAACTAAAGCTCCCCACAACATTTAACAACACATCTGACACATGAAAGAAAACTAAAGCTCCCCACAACATTTAACAACACATCTGACACATGAAAGAAAACTAAAGCTCCCCACAACATTTAACAACACATCTGACACATGAAAGAAAACTAAAGCTCCCCACAACATTTAACAACACATCTGACACATGAAAGAAAACTAAAATTCCCCCCATCTAACAACACATCTGACACATGAAAGAAAACTAAAGCTCCCCACAACATTTAACAACACAAGTGGATAGAAGTAGATGAAGAACAATAACATTTTAAAATGTCCCTGTAACATACAATTCAGTTGTTTTTGTGAATTGATATCAAATTTTGCATTGCACCTTCCTTTCTTATCCAATATTTGTTAATCTCAGAGATTAATGTTAATAATATTTCAAATGAATCCCAGCTATCAACCATTAACTCTTTTATAATTTGTAAAAAAAAAGGACTCATTTCCTAATATGACAAGCTATCAATAGGCATGAGAGGACTTAAAGGTCTCATTGGCAATTATTCCATTGCAGACACCAGTTTGTCATAAGGCAACAAGTTGGCAGCTGTTCCATTCAAGAACTTTACCATACATCCTTGTCGTAAAGTAAGTAACATGTCCTTTGTAGAACACCCCTTCTTACAACCACCACCTATTTGGCTGTTATAAGTTTCTTGGCAAGTATGCAGTATGGTAGGTTGCCATTACTTTCCGCACGTGGAGGAGCAATCACCCAAGTAAAAGACCTAGTGTCTGCCAAACTAGACACGGTGGTTATCGAACCCGGTGCATTGGGATTGTGAAAACCGAGCGAGTTTCACCACTAGACCACGCAGCCTCCATCCTTGTCATACAAGTAGATAAAAGTATTTGCTGGGACAAAACCAAACTGGCATTGGATCTCAGAGCAAGTGAAACCCCAGAGATGCAATGTGCAAAGCCTACAGGCACGTAGTAAATCCACTTCTAGATCATGGGTCAACTGATCACAGTCATCAAATGACTAGAGCAGACTGGCACTCTAGGGGGTAATTTCCAAGACCTACTATGTGAGGACATTCTCCAATGACCACAAAGACCTACTATGTGAGGACATTCTCCAATGACCACAAAGACCTACTATGTGAGGACATTCTCCAATGACCACAAAGACCTACTATGTGAGGACATTCTCCAATGACCACCAAGACCAGTCCCAACTATGGATGAAATAATAAATGAACCCCTCTAGGGTAGAAGACTCCTCAAATCATGGATTACAATTACAATAAATACAGATCAATTGACTCAGATCTGTGTTCATTATTTGGACTGATGTACGGCAATGAGCTGGGGCTGACTGGGAGGTCAACGGCATAGATGTATTGACCCAGTGTGATGCCATCAAGCCAGTATGTGAAAATCCTACATGTCTTTACACTAATAGTAAATGCTGCTTGTTTTGTTAGATATATACATGCTGTGTCAACAGACTGTAGGTGGCAAAGAATGGCAGATGATGAAACACAGCTTGAGCTACATGCACTCCAAAATCAGAAAGCATTTAAGAGTTCTCACTCAAATTGTCAGTCCGTCAAAAGAACAATGTAGGTATCGTTTCAGGCCTTTTGAGTGTGAAATAAAGCCCAGAAAACACAAACCCTAAATGTGGGAAAGCCAGAAAAATGGAGCACATATGAGGTTGTCATCTCATAAAAGGGCACACTTTTCAGCTACCTTGAGCGAAAAGTTAGTATCAAGGGGCATATTAAACTTTCTTCTTCTTATTCTTCTTTTTTTGCGTTTGCTTTCAATCTCCGGCTACCAAGACCTCAACAGGGTTTTCCAAGTAGCAGGATGTAGTTCGTAAAACAGAATAATGCGTTGTGTCGCTAGTTTACAGCTTGACTGTGATATTTGTACCTTTCGGTTCAACACATCTGTCTTCAGCAGGCTAATCTTTCTCAAAGAGTCAATATCTCTGAACTTAGACCAGGGACCTTAGAGATAAGCCAAAAAGCTATGAGAACTTAGTGTCCACATTGCACTGATACAGGAAACTCAGCTAGCCGATAGAGAACACCCTATACCAGGTTACATAATGTACAAATTCAAGTGTAACAATTGAGAAGCAACACTATATTGCTCAGAAATGACAGAAGTGCAGAATGTAAGAAACAACAGAAATGATAGCCAAGAGATACAAGTATGGCACAATGGACTATGGTACACTCTGTATAATGTCTACCACCCTTGGCAACCTTGACCTCATACAATCAAGTCATTCTCATCATTCACAGCAGCAGCATTTGCTTTAGAACTGTATAGTTCTTCTTAGTTCTTAGTTCTTAGTTCTTAGTCTACTTGTACTTCTACAGGGATAGATGCCCTGTGCAGATCCCAGCTCTAGTATGAGCTGGATGTAGCCAGGATTTTCTGCTTAGTGGGCTAGGCTCAGGCAGCTTACTACTCCGCTTCGTTGGGACAAGTGCCGTGAAGGGTGGTTATCCAATGCACAAGTCCATCTTAATAGACTTAAACACTGGAGCAAAGTAGACCCACAGCCTTTTAGGCTCCATCTATGCTGCTCTTAACAAATCACCAGGTCATGGACAGTATTATGCCACGTCACACAGTTAGTAGCTGCTTACGACATGCTCTCTGTTGGACAGTGGTGCTATTCTTGTCCTTGTCATACACAAAGACCCCGGCGGACCACTATACATTCCTGTGAAATTAACATAGTGTGTACATACTCTCATAAGTTCGGCAGCTTGGCGATGCACCTCCAACTCGGCCTCAAATTCCTTCTCTTTCTGCCTCATCTCATCTTTCCAGTGTGCTGCTTCAGTCTCTGCATCAACCACCTGAGAATAGTTATGCTGCTAACAATGAGTAACATGATGATAATAAGTGCAAGTTCGAATCCCTGGCATTACAACACAAAGCCGCAGAAGACGGATTTGTCAGACCCGAAAGGTGCAAATATCGCAGTCAATCTGTAAACTTGTGACACAACGCATTCCGCTCTGTGGACTACATTATGCTACTTGCAAAGCCATGTTCATGGCTTGGTAGCGGGAGATTCAGAACAAACGCAGAAGAAGAAGAACAACCACAAAACCAATGCTTTTAACTTCTTTCATTGGCTAAAGGACAATAGTGATAGCATGACATCAAACATAAACTACACCGTCGACCCATTTCTGACGTACTTTATGCTAGCAGAAGTTGTAGCCCCTTTCAGGCAATAAAGTGACCTTGGAATGGTAACTCTCAAAGGAGTTTTTTGTTTTTCTCCTGTGTTTCAATTTCACTTCTCTGTGTTGCTAGTTCACTTCTCTGTGTTAGTTCATTTCTGTGTTCATTCACTTCTCTGTGTTGCTAGTTCACTTCTCTGTGTTGCTAGTTCACCTCTCTGTGTTGCTAGTTCACTTCTCTGTGTTGCTAGTTCACTTCTCTGTGTTGCTAGTTCACTTCTTTGTGTTGCTAGTTCACTTCTCTGTGTTGCCATTTCACTTCTCTGTGTTGCTAGTTCACTTCTCTGTGTTGCTAGTTCACCTCTCTGTGTTGCTAGTTCACTTCTCTGTGTAGCTAGTTCATTTCTTTGTGCTGTTAGTTCACTTTTCTGTGTTGCTAATTCACTTCTCTGTGTTGCTAGTTCACTTGTCTGTACTGTTAGTTCACTTCTCTGTGTTGCTAGTTCACTTCTATGTGCTGTTAGTTCACTTTTCTGTGTTGATAGTTCACTCCTCTGTGTTGCTAGTTCACTTCTCTGTGTTGCTAGTTCACTTCTCTATGCTGTTAGTTCACTTCTCTGTGTTGCTAGTTACCTTCTCTGTGTTGCTAGTTCACTTTTCTGTGTTGCTAGTTCACTTCTCTGTGCTGCTAGTTCCCTTCTCTGTGCTGCTAGTTCCCTTCTCTGTGTTGCTAGTTCACTTTGCTGTGTTGCTAGTTCACTTTGCTGTGTTGCTAGTTCACTTATCTGTGTTGCTAGTTCACTTTGCTGTGTTGCTAGTTCACTTCTCTGTGTTGCTAGTTCCCTTTGCTGTGTTGCTAGTTCACTTCTCTGTGTTGCTAGTTCGCTTCTCTGTGTTGCTAGTTCACTTCTCTGTGTTGCTAGTTCACTTCTCTGTGTTGCTAGTTTACTTCTCTGTGCTGTTAGTTCACTTCTCTGTGTTGCAAGATCTAAGAGCCTCATTTCACCCAGCATGAGGTTACTCACTCTTCATCTGGATGCATGTTAAATTAGATGGGATTCCATCGCTGCTAGCTGCTCTGCCCTGGGTTGAGGTGAAGGTGACAATATTGTCACACAAGTAGAGCTTAGAATAGTGGTCAACCTATTGCTCCATCTGCTTTCCTTTGTCATTTTCTGGCTGGTGATAGTTTTGAGTGGTGCTGTTTTTCTATTTACAGGACTAATACCTTTCTCTTTACCATTGTACATTTGTCTGATGTTCTATGTTTGTGCTGTAGTGTAGATGCTTTCACTGAGCTGTAGCCAGCACTCATTTGCATCCACCTAGCCAATTGATCCATGGGAACAACACTAGCCGATACAGCCTGGGATGAGTGAATTGCAGGCAGAATAGCAATGGAACCACTACTAGATTGACTTAGAGATACCAGCTCCAGATTTGTCCTCAGGGTTTAGCCTTTCCTGTGAACAGGAATGTGTGGACAAGAATGGCAGTAGAAGGTTCACATCATGGTAACAATGTTAACAGACCATGTGTGTATTCCCTGTCAGTTTAATCATGGGGGGATGGCATGGGCATGGGCTAGTGGTTAAGTGGCACAGCCCACAGACAGGGGCAAAAAAAAAACTAAAGTGCAATGCACACCGCCTTGAGGAATAGAGAAATAAGGCAAACACACACAAAAAAACAACAACAAAAACTTTGAATTCAAACTAACTGGCTTAATTGCAGGGGAATAAATACACACTGTATCTACTCTATTGCTATATGACATGCCACAATTATCATCATCATCAAGTGCTGTCTCTGCATTGCAGGTTGACGGTAATGGATCTCTGACACTCCTGTTCTCTTACTCTTCCCTCCAATTTAAACTTCAGCAGACTGTCATGACATGACCAAAATATTTGGTTTTTCTCCTTTTTATTTTCTTCACAAGCGCATTCTTTACATTGAGCTGTTTCTATTTATTTTCCTATCTTTCAAAGAAACTTGTCCAAGTCTTCTGAAGATCCGCATTTCAAGGGCTTCCATTCTTTTCTCCATTTTCTTTGCCAACGTCATACAATAAAACTGAATGCATATATCATATAATGGCATTATTAGTTTCTGAGATATCTGCTTGAACAGAAGTGTTTGTCTCATGCTGTTAGATGCATTCTTTGCAATGCAATTCTCTGAATGATCTCCCTTTCGCAAGAGCCATCTGCCGTAATTAGCTGGTCAAGGTATAAATAGCTTGACACTTGTTTCAGATTGTTGCCGATTTATGTAGATATCATCTTGTGGTCTTTCTTTCCTTTTGGTGAACACCATAACTTTAGTCTTTTTTATGTCGATTTTCAGTCCATAATATGCTGGATTAAATCTCAAACATGAGGAAAACACAATAGGGAATTTTGTTCATGACGGCCATTATAAGGTCAGTCCATCTGACCATCGCATAGGTGGTATCCTCGGCGTCAGTCCGGCAGGTCTTTGGTCAGTCTATCTCACCATCGCATAGGTGGTATCCTCGGCGTCAGTCCGGCAGATGTGCCACATGCAAGAAAGCCAACAATATTCTTGTATGTGTTCCAGTCTTTTGCAGTGCTGTACCAATGTGGGCCTAGGTCTTTGGTCAGTCCATCTAACCATTGCATATGTGGGTGACCCTGTGGGACGTGTACAGGCATAAGGTTACCAAAACGATGTTCTACATGTCCATCTGTTGTCAGGTATGCGTACCACATGTCAAACCCAATGATGTTTGAATGATATCGCTGCTTCCACAACATCTTGAAACAAAGTTTGATGTTGAATTTCTTTGTGTTGGATCTTATCCAGCATCAACATTTTTAGTACGCGCCATTCCATTTATTCTCAGCTTCTGTTTAGGCAAGTTCCACACTTCGCATCCGCAAATCATATCTGGAATGGGATCAAGATGCTGTACAGCGCATGAGCTGCAGTGGTCAGCGATCCATAGCTGACTGCTAGCGTCAGGGCCAGCGAACCAGAGCTGCCAAGACCCTTCTACACCTCCACATGGTGATCCTGGATAACAGGCTGCAGCAGGCAGACTGGTTAAGGAGAAGGGATCGAAGAGGGAATGCTAACCCGGTACTAAAAATAATGCTTGCTGAAGTCGGATATGTTGGACCGAAACGTGCAAATATCGCAGTCAAGATGTAAACTACAACACAGCGCATTCCACTTTCTGGACTACAGTCTGCTACTTAAACCCTTTCAAGGTTTGGTAGTGGGAGATTGAGAACGAACGAAGCCGAGCCATATCTGGAATGACCATGGAATTGAAAGAGTGTGGTCTTGTCAGATGTCTTTCATCTCTTGGAGTATAGGCTTAATCAAATTAAAGGAATACCAAGCTGCTTTTTGTCGTCCTACTTGTAATAAGAAAATTCACAAGTACACCATCTCAAAGTCGTTACCTTATTAGATAGATCATTTTCATGATGCCTCATGTTCTGTTTCAGGTCCAGCAGCTCTCTCTGGAGCTCATCAAACAGATGTTTTTCATCAGAGTTAAGTGACGAGGCTCGATCACCACTGTCTGAGTCAGGTCTGTATACAATCCTAACTGGGACAGTTCCCTAGATGAAACCAACAAGCAATTTGGATTATGTTAAAACCTTAATAATACAATAATGTATATATATGTGTGTGTGTGTGTGTGTGTGTGTGTGTATTTGTGTGCATGTTTGTGTGTGTATGGGTATGTGTGTGTGTATGTATGAATGTTTGTATATGTGTGTGCTTGTTTGTGTCACCCAAAATGGGATAAAAGAATGGTAGCATTGTTGCCTCACATGAATATCACAAGAGATGAGTGTGGAGGGTAGAGCACAGTGCTGGCTACCCGATCCAGTAGAAATGTTAAGTCACATAAACTTCAACAGACATGAATAAGTCAACATTTGTTGACGTCACATATATCCGTTGAAGACATATGCGCCACAGGGAACTGAAAATGTTTTAATTGATTAACTGATTTATATCTGATATTTATGTATAGGTTTGCAATGATTAAATGATTTATATCTTATATTTATGTACATGTTTTCAATGATTAATTGATTTATATCTTATATATATGTACAGGTTTCTAATGATTAATTGATTTATATCTGAGTTTATGTACATATTTACAATGATTAATTGATTTTTATCTGATATATATGTACAGGTTTCCAATGATTATTTGATTTAATTCTGATATATAAGTACTTACATTTTGATTTCTGTCCCTGGCATCATCTAGTAGTTTCTTTAATCGCTTGATGTCCTCCTGTAGTCTCTTATTCTCATCCTCTAACTGTGAAACAACAAAGCCAACTCTTAACCAACTATCTATTATAGGTTTGGATTTTTAAATGTTTTTCTGAGCTACCTATGACAATACACATCAGACTCAACAAATACTTGACAAGTTAAACTTGAAAACACATCCGGCCCACTTTTCCCACAACTCAGAAACAGAAAGGAAAAGAGTATTGCTGGGCTCCACAACAATCCCTAACACCTTAACCCTTCACAGTCCGGTTCCGTTGACTAGATTAGTGTCTTAACCATTTACACTCTGGCATGGTTGATTAGATTAGTGTCTTAACTCTCTACAGTCCAGCCCGGTTGACTAGATTAGTGTCTTAACTCTCTACAGTCCAGCCCGGTTAACTAGATTAGTGTCTTAACATTTTACAGACTGACCAAGTTGACTAGATTAGTGTCTTAACTCTCTACAGTCCAGCCCAGTTGACTAGATTAGTGTCTTAACTCTCTACAGTCCAGCCCGGTTGACTAGATTAGTGTCTTAACTCTCTACAGTCCAGCCCAGTTGACTAGATTAGTATCTTAACACTTTACAGACTGACCAAGTTGACTAGATTAGTGTCTTAACACTTTACAGACTGACCAAGTTGACTAGATTAGTGTCTTAACACTTTACAGACTGACCAAGTTGACTTGATTAGAGTCTTAACTCTCTACAGTCCAACCCGGTTGAGAAACCGAATGAGAGCCAGAGAAAGAATGGCAATCATGAGGAAACTTGCTGGCACAAGCTGGGGAGCAGACGAAAGCATACTAAAGAAACTGTACACTGGAAGAGTGAGACCAGTTCTCGAGTATGGCATTGCGGCATGGACAACAGCAGCAAAGGCAAACTTCGATAAAGTTAGCAAACTTCAAAACCAAGCCATGAGAGTTATAACAGGTGGCATGGAGTCAATGCCAATTGTAGAACTTGAAAAGATTACAAAACTGCAATCCATGACCGATAGAAGAGACTGCAGAGCCCAGCTGCAGTCAGAGAAACTCCGGAGACTGACCGACCATCCAATGCACCAGAGACTAGACAATTTGGGAAATGAGAAACTAAAGCGGAGAAACTTTGCAGAAATAGCCAAAGCAAAGATGCACGAAGATCCCATAAACGCACTAACAACACCAAAACCCATCACTACTGTACGAAAACCTACCTGGAGGCAGGATATATTTCCAGAGGTGGTAGAAAATATACCAGGTATTGGAAACAAAAACTGCCAGACTGAAAAAGAAAGGAGAGATACTACCCTAAGCTTTACATCGAAAAACTACCCAAGCATGGACTGGACCCATGCATACACCGACGGTTCTGTAACAAACACTACACAGAATGGAGGGGCAGGAGCATTCCTGAACCTACCAAATGGCAGAAAAATAACACTGTCATTCGCTACTGGTAAGTATACAAGCAATTTCAGAGCGGAGGCAGAGGCACTGAGGGCGGCAGTGGAAGAAATGGTGACGCATAAAGAAAATGAAAGCCATATAGTCCTGCTTACAGATGCTCTCGCCGTAGTCACAGCACTAAAAAGCCAGAAAAACACTGAGCTTAATGACTTAAGAGCAGCACTCTGCAAACTGTGCCAGCAGTCCGCACCAAAAAGGGTAGTGGTACAGTGGGTCCCATCACACTGCAACATACAAGGCAACGAGGAGGCAGACAGACTGGCAAAAGAAGGCGCAAGACTACCACAACCTGATACTAGTATGACGTACGAAGAGTCAAAACGGCTTATCAAAGCCAGATACATGACCAAATGGGAAACCGAACATACTGGTTACACCAAAAACGATGCCTATTACCAGTTGAACAGAAGAGAGCAGGTCGTTGTCTTCAGACTTCGCACTGGCCACAATAGACTGAGATACCACCTATTCAACAAATTGAAGATAGGTGGTACTGACGAATGCCCATGTGGTACCGGTAAAATGACCGCTGAACATCTGCTGCAGAACTGCCCGACATACGAGGATCAGAGAGAGCAGATGTGGCCATCACCAGTGGAACTGCAAGACAAGCTCTATAGCAGTGTCGACAGCCTCAGGATGACCGCCGCTTTTTTCGAAAAAATAATGGTTACTGTCTGACTGCGTACGCAGAAGAAGAAGAAGACAACCCGGTTGACTAGATTAGTGTCTTAACATTTTACAGACTGACCAAGTTGACTAGATTAGTGTCTTAACTCTCTACAGTCCAGCCCAGTTGACTAGATTAGTGTCTTAACTCTCTACAGTCCAGCCCGGTTGACTAGATTAGTGTCTTAACTCTCTACAGTCCAGCCCAGTTGACTAGATTAGTATCTTAACACTTTACAGACTGACCAAGTTGACTAGATTAGTGTCTTAACACTTTACAGACTGACCAAGTTGACTAGATTAGTGTCTTAACACTTTACAGACTGACCAAGTTGACTTGATTAGAGTCTTAACTCTCTACAGTCCAACCCGGTTGAGAAACCGAATGAGAGCCAGAGAAAGAATGGCAATCATGAGGAAACTTGCTGGCACAAGCTGGGGAGCAGACGAAAGCATACTAAAGAAACTGTACACTGGAAGAGTGAGACCAGTTCTCGAGTATGGCATTGCGGCATGGACAACAGCAGCAAAGGCAAACTTCGATAAAGTTAGCAAACTTCAAAACCAAGCCATGAGAGTTATAACAGGTGGCATGGAGTCAATGCCAATTGTAGAACTTGAAAAGATTACAAAACTGCAATCCATGACCGATAGAAGAGACTGCAGAGCCCAGCTGCAGTCAGAGAAACTCCGGAGACTGACCGACCATCCAATGCACCAGAGACTAAACAATTTGGGAAATGAGAAACTAAAGCGGAGAAACTTTGCAGAAATAGCCAAAGCAAAGATGCACGAAGATCCCATAAACGCACTAACAACACCAAAACCCATCACTACTGTACGAAAACCTACCTGGAGGCAGGATATATTTCCAGAGGTGGTAGAAAATATACCAGGTATTGGAAACAAAAACTGCCAGACTGAAAAAGAAAGGAGAGATACTACCCTAAGCTTTACATCGAAAAACTACCCAAGCATGGACTGGACCCATGCATACACCGACGGTTCTGTAACAAACACTACACAGAATGGAGGGGCAGGAGCATTCCTGAACCTACCAAATGGCAGAAAAATAACACTGTCATTCGCTACTGGTAAGTATACAAGCAATTTCAGAGCGGAGGCAGAGGCACTGAGGGCGGCAGTGGAAGAAATGGTGACGCATAAAGAAAATGAAAGCCATATAGTCCTGCTTACAGATGCTCTCGCCGTAGTCACAGCACTAAAAAGCCAGAAAAACACTGAGCTTAATGACTTAAGAGCAGCACTCTGCAAACTGTGCCAGCAGTCCGCACCAAAAAGGGTAGTGGTACAGTGGGTCCCATCACACTGCAACATACAAGGCAACGAGGAGGCAGACAGACTGGCAAAAGAAGGCGCAAGACTACCACAACCTGATACTAGTATGACGTACGAAGAGTCAAAACGGCTTATCAAAGTCAGATACATGACCAAATGGGAAACCGAACATACTGGTTACACCAAAAACGATGCCTATTACCAGTTGAACAGAAGAGAGCAGGTCGTTGTCTTCAGACTTCGCACTGGCCACAATAGACTGAGATACCACCTATTCAACAAATTGAAGATAGGTGGTACTGACGAATGCCCATGTGGTACCGGTAAAATGACCGCTGAACATCTGCTGCAGAACTGCCCGACATACGAGGATCAGAGAGAGCAGATGTGGCCATCACCAGTGGAACTGCAAGACAAGCTCTATGGCAGCGTCGACAGCCTCAGGATGACCGCCGCTTTTTTCGAAAAAATAATGGTTACTGTCTGACTGCGTACGCAGAAGAAGAAGAAGACAACCCGGTTGACTAGATTAGTGTCTTAACATTTTACAGACTGACCAAGTTGACTAGATTAGTGTCTTAACTCTCTACAGTCCAGCCCAGTTGACTAGATTAGTGTCTTAACTCTCTACAGTCCAGCCCGGTTGACTAGATTAGTGTCTTAACTCTCTACAGTCCAGCCCAGTTGACTAGATTAGTATCTTAACACTTTACAGACTGACCAAGTTGACTAGATTAGTGTCTTAACACTTTACAGACTGACCAAGTTGACTAGATTAGTGTCTTAACACTTTACAGACTGACCAAGTTGACTTGATTAGAGTCTTAACTCTCTACAGTCCAACCCGGTTGAGAAACCGAATGAGAGCCAGAGAAAGAATGGCAATCATGAGGAAACTTGCTGGCACAAGCTGGGGAGCAGACGAAAGCATACTAAAGAAACTGTACACTGGAAGAGTGAGACCAGTTCTCGAGTATGGCATTGCGGCATGGACAACAGCAGCAAAGGCAAACTTCGATAAAGTTAGCAAACTTCAAAACCAAGCCATGAGAGTTATAACAGGTGGCATGGAGTCAATGCCAATTGTAGAACTTGAAAAGATTACAAAACTGCAATCCATGACCGATAGAAGAGACTGCAGAGCCCAGCTGCAGTCAGAGAAACTCCGGAGACTGACCGACCATCCAATGCACCAGAGACTAAACAATTTGGGAAATGAGAAACTAAAGCGGAGAAACTTTGCAGAAATAGCCAAAGCAAAGATGCACGAAGATCCCATAAACGCACTAACAACACCAAAACCCATCACTACTGTACGAAAACCTACCTGGAGGCAGGATATATTTCCAGAGGTGGTAGAAAATATACCAGGTATTGGAAACAAAAACTGCCAGACTGAAAAAGAAAGGAGAGATACTACCCTAAGCTTTACATCGAAAAACTACCCAAGCATGGACTGGACCCATGCATACACCGACGGTTCTGTAACAAACACTACACAGAATGGAGGGGCAGGAGCATTCCTGAACCTACCAAATGGCAGAAAAATAACACTGTCATTCGCTACTGGTAAGTATACAAGCAATTTCAGAGCGGAGGCAGAGGCACTGAGGGCGGCAGTGGAAGAAATGGTGACGCATAAAGAAAATGAAAGCCATATAGTCCTGCTTACAGATGCTCTCGCCGTAGTCACAGCACTAAAAAGCCAGAAAAACACTGAGCTTAATGACTTAAGAGCAGCACTCTGCAAACTGTGCCAGCAGTCCGCACCAAAAAGGGTAGTGGTACAGTGGGTCCCATCACACTGCAACATACAAGGCAACGAGGAGGCAGACAGACTGGCAAAAGAAGGCGCAAGACTACCACAACCTGATACTAGTATGATGTACGAAGAGTCAAAACGGCTTATCAAAGCCAGATACATGACCAAATGGGAAACCGAACATACTGGTTACACCAAAAACGATGCCTATTACCAGTTGAACAGAAGAGAGCAGGTCGTTGTCTTCAGACTTCGCACTGGCCACAATAGACTGAGATACCACCTATTCAACAAATTGAAGATAGGTGGTACTGACGAATGCCCATGTGGTACCGGTAAAATGACCGCTGAACATCTGCTGCAGAACTGCCCGACATACGAGGATCAGAGAGAGCAGATGTGGCCATCACCAGTGGAACTGCAAGACAAGCTCTATGGCAGTGTCGACAGCCTCAGGATGACCGCCGCTTTTTTCGAAAAAATAATGGTTACTGTCTGACTGCGTACGCAGAAGAAGAAGAAGACAACCCGGTTGACTAGATTAGTGTCTTAACATTTTACAGACTGACCAAGTTGACTAGATTAGTGTCTTAACTCTCTACAGTCCAGCCCAGTTGACTAGATTAGTGTCTTAACTCTCTACAGTCCAGCCCGGTTGACTAGATTAGTGTCTTAACTCTCTACAGTCCAGCCCAGTTGACTAGATTAGTATCTTAACACTTTACAGACTGACCAAGTTGACTAGATTAGTGTCTTAACACTTTACAGACTGACCAAGTTGACTAGATTAGTGTCTTAACACTTTACAGACTGACCAAGTTGACTTGATTAGAGTCTTAACTCTCTACAGTCCAACCCGGTTGAGAAACCGAATGAGAGCCAGAGAAAGAATGGCAATCATGAGGAAACTTGCTGGCACAAGCTGGGGAGCAGACGAAAGCATACTAAAGAAACTGTACACTGGAAGAGTGAGACCAGTTCTCGAGTATGGCATTGCGGCATGGACAACAGCAGCAAAGGCAAACTTCGATAAAGTTAGCAAACTTCAAAACCAAGCCATGAGAGTTATAACAGGTGGCATGGAGTCAATGCCAATTGTAGAACTTGAAAAGATTACAAAACTGCAATCCATGACCGATAGAAGAGACTGCAGAGCCCAGCTGCAGTCAGAGAAACTCCGGAGACTGACCGACCATCCAATGCACCAGAGACTAAACAATTTGGGAAATGAGAAACTAAAGCGGAGAAACTTTGCAGAAATAGCCAAAGCAAAGATGCACGAAGATCCCATAAACGCACTAACAACACCAAAACCCATCACTACTGTACGAAAACCTACCTGGAGGCAGGATATATTTCCAGAGGTGGTAGAAAATATACCAGGTATTGGAAACAAAAACTGCCAGACTGAAAAAGAAAGGAGAGATACTACCCTAAGCTTTACATCGAAAAACTACCCAAGCATGGACTGGACCCATGCATACACCGACGGTTCTGTAACAAACACTACACAGAATGGAGGGGCAGGAGCATTCCTGAACCTACCAAATGGCAGAAAAATAACACTGTCATTCGCTACTGGTAAGTATACAAGCAATTTCAGAGCGGAGGCAGAGGCACTGAGGGCGGCAGTGGAAGAAATGGTGACGCATAAAGAAAATGAAAGCCATATAGTCCTGCTTACAGATGCTCTCGCCGTAGTCACAGCACTAAAAAGCCAGAAAAACACTGAGCTTAATGACTTAAGAGCAGCACTCTGCAAACTGTGCCAGCAGTCCGCACCAAAAAGGGTAGTGGTACAGTGGGTCCCATCACACTGCAACATACAAGGCAACGAGGAGGCAGACAGACTGGCAAAAGAAGGCGCAAGACTACCACAACCTGATACTAGTATGACGTACGAAGAGTCAAAACGGCTTATCAAAGCCAGATACATGACCAAATGGGAAACCGAACATACTGGTTACACCAAAAACGATGCCTATTACCAGTTGAACAGAAGAGAGCAGGTCGTTGTCTTCAGACTTCGCACTGGCCACAATAGACTGAGATACCACCTATTCAACAAATTGAAGATAGGTGGTACTGACGAATGCCCATGTGGTACCGGTAAAATGACCGCTGAACATCTGCTGCAGAACTGCCCGACATACGAGGATCAGAGAGAGCAGATGTGGCCATCACCAGTGGAACTGCAAGACAAGCTCTATGGCAGTGTCGACAGCCTCAGGATGACCGCCGCTTTTTTCGAAAAAATAATGGTTACTGTCTGACTGCGTACGCAGAAGAAGAAGAAGACAACCCGGTTGACTAGATTAGTGTCTTAACATTTTACAGACTGACCAAGTTGACTAGATTAGTGTCTTAACTCTCTACAGTCCAGCCCAGTTGACTAGATTAGTGTCTTAACTCTCTACAGTCCAGCCCGGTTGACTAGATTAGTGTCTTAACTCTCTACAGTCCAGCCCAGTTGACTAGATTAGTATCTTAACACTTTACAGACTGACCAAGTTGACTAGATTAGTGTCTTAACACTTTACAGACTGACCAAGTTGACTAGATTAGTGTCTTAACACTTTACAGACTGACCAAGTTGACTTGATTAGAGTCTTAACTCTCTACAGTCCAACCCGGTTGAGAAACCGAATGAGAGCCAGAGAAAGAATGGCAATCATGAGGAAACTTGCTGGCACAAGCTGGGGAGCAGACGAAAGCATACTAAAGAAACTGTACACTGGAAGAGTGAGACCAGTTCTCGAGTATGGCATTGCGGCATGGACAACAGCAGCAAAGGCAAACTTCGATAAAGTTAGCAAACTTCAAAACCAAGCCATGAGAGTTATAACAGGTGGCATGGAGTCAATGCCAATTGTAGAACTTGAAAAGATTACAAAACTGCAATCCATGACCGATAGAAGAGACTGCAGAGCCCAGCTGCAGTCAGAGAAACTCCGGAGACTGACCGACCATCCAATGCACCAGAGACTAAACAATTTGGGAAATGAGAAACTAAAGCGGAGAAACTTTGCAGAAATAGCCAAAGCAAAGATGCACGAAGATCCCATAAACGCACTAACAACACCAAAACCCATCACTACTGTACGAAAACCTACCTGGAGGCAGGATATATTTCCAGAGGTGGTAGAAAATATACCAGGTATTGGAAACAAAAACTGCCAGACTGAAAAAGAAAGGAGAGATACTACCCTAAGCTTTACATCGAAAAACTACCCAAGCATGGACTGGACCCATGCATACACCGACGGTTCTGTAACAAACACTACACAGAATGGAGGGGCAGGAGCATTCCTGAACCTACCAAATGGCAGAAAAATAACACTGTCATTCGCTACTGGTAAGTATACAAGCAATTTCAGAGCGGAGGCAGAGGCACTGAGGGCGGCAGTGGAAGAAATGGTGACGCATAAAGAAAATGAAAGCCATATAGTCCTGCTTACAGATGCTCTCGCCGTAGTCACAGCACTAAAAAGCCAGAAAAACACTGAGCTTAATGACTTAAGAGCAGCACTCTGCAAACTGTGCCAGCAGTCCGCACCAAAAAGGGTAGTGGTACAGTGGGTCCCATCACACTGCAACATACAAGGCAACGAGGAGGCAGACAGACTGGCAAAAGAAGGCGCAAGACTACCACAACCTGATACTAGTATGACGTACGAAGAGTCAAAACGGCTTATCAAAGCCAGATACATGACCAAATGGGAAACCGAACATACTGGTTACACCAAAAACGATGCCTATTATCAGTTGAACAGAAGAGAGCAGGTCGTTGTCTTCAGACTTCGCACTGGCCACAATAGACTGAGATACCACCTATTCAACAAATTGAAGATAGGTGGTACTGACGAATGCCCATGTGGTACCGGTAAAATGACCGCTGAACATCTGCTGCAGAACTGCCCGACATACGAGGATCAGAGAGAGCAGATGTGGCCATCACCAGTGGAACTGCAAGACAAGCTCTATGGCAGTGTCGACAGCCTCAGGATGACCGCCGCTTTTTTCGAAAAAATAATGGTTACTGTCTGACTGCGTACGCAGAAGAAGAAGAAGACAACCCGGTTGACTAGATTAGTGTCTTAACACTTTACAGACTGACCAAGTTGACTAGATTAAAGTCTTAACTCTCTACAGTGCAGCCCAGTTGACTAGATTATTGTCTTAACTCTCTACAGTCCAGCCCGGTTGACTAGATTAGCGTCTTAACACTTTACAGACTGACCAAGTTGACTAGATTAAAGTCTTAACTCTCTACAGTGCAGCCCAGTTGACTAGATTATTGTCTTAACTCTCTATAGTCCAGCCCTGTTGACTAGATTAGTGTCTTAACTCTCTACAGTCCGGCCCTGTTGACTAGATTAGCGTCTTCACTCTCTTCAGTCCAGCCCGGTTGACTAGATTAGCGTCTAAACTCTCTACAGTCCAGCCCTGTTGACTAGATTAGTGTCTTAACACTTTACAGGCTGACCAAGTTGACTTGATTAGAGTCTTAACTCTCTACAGTCCAGCCCGGTTGACTAGATTAGCATTTTAACTCTCTACAGTCCAGCCCGGTTGACTAGACTAGCATCTTAACTCTCTACAGTCCAGCTCGGTTGACTAGATTAGTGTCTTAATACTTTACAGACTGACCAAGTTGACTAGATTAAAGTCTTAACACTTTACAGACTGACCAAGTTGACTAAATTAGAGTCTTAACCGCTTACCGTCCAGCCCGATTGACTAAATTAGTGTCTTAATACTTTTCAGACTGACCAAGTTGACTAGATTAAAGCTTAACACTTTACAGACTGACCAAGTTGACTAGATTAGAGTCTTAACCCCTTACCGTCCAGCCCGTTTGACTAGATAAGAGTCTTAACCCTTTACAGTCTAGTATGGTTGACTAGATTAGTGTCTTAACTCTTTACAGTCCGGCCCGGTTGACTAGATTAGTGTCTAGACAATAGTCTAGTCAACCAGAATGGACTGTAAAGGACAAAACATCATACCTCAACATCCACAAAAATCATTCATTAATGTCTTAATCTGGCATCTTCTGCGAAAGGCCAAACAGCATGACAGAATTATTAAACCAACAGTAGTAAAATACATACTGCCATAAGGATGAAGCATTCAAGAAGTGATGAGAATTGTCAGTAAAGTAAAGAATGTGAATATTTCCTTATCAGTGTCAGATTTAGACTTGGTGAGGTGCTAAGCTATATAAAGCTTGGAGGTCCGTTGTGAAAAAATTATACCAGAACCTCTCACATGTAAAAACATGTAAAAACACATTCGTCGTTTAATTATATAATGGCAAGAAATTTAAAATGTAAAATACAATTATTTTATACAGTGAAAATACATCTTGATAGACTTTCCGTTCATGAGTTATGGGTATAATATCTTCAGACAAATATACAAATATGCAAATTTTGAGATTTATAGTAATAAATAACTCACCCATGTAACATCTTGTGTATCATCTTTCTGTGAAGCCATGTCAGTTTTCTTTAGTTTGTCTTTTAATGTTTGGATTTCTTTTTCAGCCTGTTCATGAAAATAAATTGAAAATATAATACTCCTTTAAGCTATATCTAATGGGCAGAAATAACAAAATAATCACATCAAATACAGCCCATCTAAATTAATATGAAATAGAACACAAAAACAATATCAAATAATAATAAGAAATATTTCTTTAAAATGGTTGAAGAAATATACAAAAAGAGAAGCAAAGTATTTCTAAAGTTTTGGTTTTATAGATAATCTTACTAGTAAATCCAGTGCTAATTCGTAGGCATATTCAAGCATCTATATCACAGCTAAACAAGATAGTTATCATATTCAAGCATCTATATCACAGCTAAACAAGATAGTTATCATATTCAAGCATCTATATCACAGCTAAACAAGATAGTTATCATATTCAAGCATCTATATCACAGCTAAACAAGATAGTTATCATATTAAAGCATCTATATCACAGCTAAACAAGATAGTTATCATATTCAAGCATCTATATCACAGCTAAACAAGATAGTTATCATATTCAAGCATCTATATCACAGCTAAACAAGATAGTTATCATATTCAAGCATCTATATTACAGCTAAACAAGATAGTTATCATATTCAAGCATCTATATCACAGCTAAACAAGATAGTTATCATATTCAAGCATCTATATCACAGCTAAACAAGATAGTTATCATATTCAAGCATCTATATCACAGCTAAACAAGATAGTTATCATATTCAAGCATCTATATCACAGCTAAACAAGATAGTTATCATATTCAAGCATCTATATCACAGCTAAACAAGATAGTTATCATCATCATCGTTTATCCACTTGATTTCCTTTGGAACTTAGGGCCGCAGCAAATGCTCTCCATCTGCTCCTATTCTGTGCTGATTCGAGTTCCATCCCCGATTGAAATGATTTCTTCCTTATTGCCCACCATACGATATTTCTTGGTATTCCCACTTGTCTCTTTCCTTGTAGGTTCCAATCCAGTGCAAATCTGGTTTTTACTGTCTGGCTTCTTTCTGAAAGTGTATCCTATCCATCCGCACAATTTCCTGTTCATTTCTTGTTGCTGTTATCTTTTCCACACATCGCTGTTTGAAGATGGTTATAGAGATATTTTATTCTTGTCACCTAGTTTCATTTTAAATATTAATATTTTCCAGTCTTAACAATCATTATTTTTAGTTTGACCCCAACTATTTGCCAGCCAAAGAATGCTAATACGGTGCCACGTCAAGAAGATCAAAAATGTACTAATTAAGTAGTATAGTGTATCTGAGTGGTCAGCCAAGGTTTTTGAATAGCACCACTGCCCCACAGAAAGCATGTTGTAAAAGGTGACTAACTGTGTGATATGACATAATACATGCCATGGTTAGGTGGTTTGTTAAGAGCAAAGCATAGATGATGCCTTACAGATTGCGGGTCTACTTTGCTCTAGTGTTTAAGTCTATTAAGATTAACTTGCACATCAGTAAGCCACCCTCTACGGCACTTTTTCCAATGCAGGGAAGTAATAAGCTGACCGAGCCTAGCCCGCTAAGCAGAAATCCTCCTCCTGAGTTACATTCAGTTCATACCAGAGCTGAAATCTGCACCGGGGCATCTGTCTCTTTAGAAGTACAGGTTGACTAAGAACTAAGTGTATTCTTCTTGTTTAATTCCCATTCCCATGCATGTCTCAGAGGAATGGATAAATTAGACAATAAAAAGTTTTTTTTAAATACAGCCACCCACAAGAACAAGAGGGCATAGCTAAAAATTAACTAAAGAGAGGTCCAGATTAAATATTAGGAAATAGTGTTTAAATCAGAGAGTAGTGAATGCTTGGTATGCATTGCCGCAGGAAGTAGTGGAGGACAGACTGGCTAAGGAGAAGGGAAGACAGACTGGCTAAGGAGAAGGAAGGGCAGTCTGTTGAAAGCTACTGCAACCTTCTCATTTATCCCCATATCCAGGGCGCCCGGAAGAGAACACGTACTCATCGTGGGCATCAAACAACAATAAACAACAACAGCACAACACACAAGAAGGCAGAACAAATAAATTGTTCATGTATAACATTGCAATAAAATCAAAATGACAAGCAGACATAATATAGAATACATCACCTTGTCTTTTATCTTCTTGAGTTCAACCATTTCTTTGACACTGCTGTTAAGTTGTTCCTGTGTGTGTTTCTGTAACTCTTGGAATGTCACACCCAGGATATCACTTCTATCTTGAGGCTCAATAGGACTCTGTATGACATTGAAATGATAAAATAATTTATCCTGATAAAACTACATCAATTAAAATATAAATCTAGCCTCTGAATGAATAAGGAAGATAAACTTTTCCCAAAAACATTAAGTAAATAATAGTGGGCACTAAAAGACAAAGGTAAAGGTCGCCATCCATCGAAGACGATGATGGCATAATTAATTTTGCTAGCGCTATTTTAGTAAGTATTAACTGCACTACTTTTTATCCTTATTTTTTCGTCTCGGGCCGCCCGTCCCCAGTGGCAAGTCAAGGACAAGACGACTAGGAGGCGACTACGTGATGCAGGGGACTCCGCATGAAGCACCCTTGAAAAAGACGGCGGAGTCGGAGTTGAACCAACACCACCTGATCACGAGGCCGACGACTTAACCACTTCGCCACGGAATCCCCAGTGGGCACTACTATTAGGGTAAATTATTTAAATACAAATTCTTCAACTATCTGCAAAGCTATGGTCCTCAACAAATACTCGCCAAATCTTCCTGTCGTGCGCATCATCATTTCCAACTTCCCCACATTTTTCTTGTAGTTTTTAGGTAGATATGAATGAACCTATCTCGTGTAGTACCGTGTCTCCCAGTAAAATCTGATTGTTGTTAAGCAATTTTATTGTCACTATCTGCATTTTTTTTCTGTGCGCCCTCACACCTAATTTCAGTGACCTTTCAGTAAGTATATTTATTTTATTTTGCATTTACTTAACTTAACATCATTTATACTGGTTTAGAAGACTATGCAGAGTCTGTATACAACCAGTTTCTTGGAGGGTGGTTAATCGATGTGCAAGTCCATCTTAATAGACTCAAACACTAGAATAAAGTAGACCTGCAGCCAGTTAGGAGCCATCTATATGCTGCTCTTAACAAACCACCTGGGGGAAGGTACAATTAATTTTGGATTGATTTTTTAGCTAGAATATTTTTAAATTGTTATCTGGGCGGTGGCAGTTAAGCCTACCCTTTTTGATTTATAACTGCAAAGGGATTTTTAATGTGCTTGACACTGAATACGGGAGTTCAATCTCACTACCCAGAGATCAGGGGAATTTAAAATAGAAGATCCACATGAAAAAAATCCCAGTCTATACAGTAATTGGAACCTGCAAACTCCAGCACACAAGGCAAACACTTTACCTCAAGACCACTGAGTACCCCTTTGGTTGTGGTTGCAAAAAATCTGCAGCTCCTTCCATCCCACTTACAGGGAGCCCACAACTGCTTCCATCCCACTTACAGGGAGCCTGCAGCTGCTTCCATCCCACTTACAGGGAGCCTGCAGCTGATTCCATCCCACTTACAGGGAGCCTGCAGCTGATTCCATCCCACTTACAGGGAGCCTGCAGCTGATTCCATCCCACTTACAGGGAGCCTGCAGCTGATTCCATCCCACTTACAGGGAGCCTGCAGCTGCTTCCATCCCACTTACAGGGAGCCTGCAGCTGATTCCATCCCACTTACAGGGAGCCTGCAGCTGATTCCATCCCACTTACAGGGAGCCTGCAGCTGATTCCATCCCACTTACAGGGAGCCTGCAGCTGATTCCATCCCACTTACAGGGAGCCTGCAGCTGATTCCATCCCACTTACAGGGAGCCTGCAGCTGATTCCATCCCACTTACAGGAAGCCTGCAGCTGATTCCATCCCACTTACAGGGAGCCTGCAGCTGATTCCATCCTACATACAGGGAGCCTGCAGCTGCTTCCATCCCACTTACCTGAAACCTACTCAAACTATATTACGTGTTCTTTCAGCCCCTATTCCCTGAATTATAAGGTTACCAACTCTTTATAATTGCTTTCTACTCATCAATGCCCACCACACTTTCAGGACAGAGGCCATTGACAACCCTCCTCCAGTAAGTTCGATCTTGAGTTGTCTTTTCTGCCTCCCTCCAGTTGTAGTAATTTTCACAGCCTCTTGTCTAGATGTTTCTTGGTCTACCTCTTTTCCTCTTCCACTGTAAATTCCATGCCAAGGCCTGTCTGACCTATTTGAAGGGACTTTCTATAGTGTGTGTCCTATCTAACTCCTTTTCCTACATATGAAATGTTGCTTCATTGGCACATTTCACATAGATCTTCCTCCCTCACCATGTCTTTCCAGCCTTTACCCATTATCCTTTGTAGGTAATTATCGATAAACAGCTGGAGTTTTCTCTGCATTGCCTTTGTTGGTCTCCAAGTTTCAACTCTGTACAGGAGTACTGACTTGACATTGGAATGAAACAATCTAAACTTGGTATTAGTCTTTATTTCCCTGGATTTCCATATATTATCAGTAACAGGAATGAATGTCCTTGTCTTTCCAATTCTAGCCCTAACATCTGCCTCTGTGTCCCCTGAAGTATCAATGGTGCTGCCCAAATGTGGGAAGATGTCCACCTCTTCCAATGCCTCACCTCCAAGGATGACCGGCTCTTTGCTTAAGGTGTTGATTTGAAACAGTTTGGTTTTCTTTATTTTGTTGCTTTCTACTGTATGCATATTATCGTTTCCTATCTCTCGCAGAGTGCCCCACAATGATACACATTAGGTGAACAACAAGAAGTAAAAAAAGGTCAGTCCCGTGGCAACAATTCCCATCGGGGATGAAGATAACTTTTCATGTACTAAGCTGCAGCCTATGTGAGGTGGGATGGCCAGTTCCCTTCCTTGCTGTTTTTACCTTCCCCAACTCGTACATCACGTTTCCATTTACAGTTGCTTGGAGAAGCGATCGTACCAGGCACAAACCACGACCTGAATTTTGTTCTGTCTGTCTGTGATTTCGAACCCTGGCACGCTGTATTCCCAGTTTAGCAAGCCAGCTCACTGTCGACTAGACTACATGCTCCACAACAATAACAGCAAACAAAAAAGTCAGAACACTAAAATTTACCTAACCGCCATATATAAAAAGACAAGACAAAATGGTATCTTTATTCACCTTGTTGGTCTTAAACTCATGGACATACTTCTTCAGTCTCTTTTTGAGATCACTGGGCTTAAATTCACCATCTTCCATCTGTTGCTTGTGTTTGAATTCATTTAACTGGTCTCTTAGTCCAACATTCAGGGCCTGGTGACAGCAGGGATGATGGAAACAGAAACAGTTTAATTGCAAGAATTATATAGCAGAAAAGACTTTTCCAGAATAAATGACATCTGGAAGCCTTTGCAATAAAACACAAACATCAAACTAAAAATACACAGAAGTGTTGTATGTATTTTCTATATGGCACAGAATGCTGGAGGTAGGAGACCAAAAAATAATTCAAATTGTCATAAATCCATGCATATTGGCAGTGCAGTAATCTCTTTCGGTGATGACTGATTATAGTAGCCCCTTTCAGACATGACTGACAATAGTAGCTCATTTCAAACATGGCTGACTATAGTAGCATATTTCAGTCATGGCTGACTATAGTAGCCCCTTTCCAACATGACTGACCATTGCAGCTACTTTTAGACATGGCTGACTATAGCAGCCCCTTTCAGACATGATTAGCTATAGTAGCCTTTTTCAGACATGACTATAGTAGCCCCTTTCAGAAATGGCTGACTATAGTAGCCCCTTTCCAACATGGCTGACCATAGCAGCTCCTTTCAGACATAGCTGACTATAGTAGCCCCTTTCAGACATAGCTGACTATAGTAGCCCCTTTCAAATATGAGTAGCTATAATTGCCTTTTTCAGACATGCCTGACTATAGTAGCCACTTTCAGACATGACTAGCTATAGTAGATTTTTTCAGATATGACTGACTATAGTAATCCCTTTCAGACATGACTGACTATAGTAGCACCTTTCAGACATGACTAACTATAGAACACCCTTTCAGTCCTGACTGACTATAGTAGCCCATTTCAGTCATGACTGACTATATTTGCATCTTTCCAACATTATTGACTATAGTAACCCATTTCAGTCATGACTGACATTGTGGGCCCTTCAGTCATGACTGATTATAGTAGCCCCCTTCAGACATGAATTACCATAGTAACCCATTTCAGTCATGACTGACATTGTGGGCCCTTTCAGTCATTACTGATTATAATAACCCCCTTCAGACATGAATGACTATAGTAGCCCATTTCAGACATGACTAACTATACTTGCACCTTTCAGACATGAGTAGCTATATTAGCCTTTTTCAGACATGACTGACTATAGTAGCCCTTTTCAGGCATGCCTGACAATATTCACCCTTTTTAGTCATGTCTGACTCACTATAGTAACCCCTTTCAGTAATGACTGACTATAGTAGCCCCTTTCAGACATGGCTGACTGTAGTAGCCCCTTACAGCAATGCCTGACTATAGTAGCCCTTTTCAGTCATGACTGACTATAGTATCCTCTTTCAGTCATGACTGACTACAGGATAATGTGACTTTGGAGTGGTAACTCTCTAGTGAGTTGTTGGTTTTCTTTCTCCCTGCGACGTTGTTGTTTCCCTTCTCCGTGCTGGAGAGCTTCTTTTCACCCAGTCTGATGTTGTTCTTTAAGTGCATTTCCACTTCGTTGGGTCTACAGCATCATCTTCCTAGGATGTTAGACTCATGTCCAGTGCTTCATGTCCTGCTTACACACATCTTTGAACATCAATTATGACCGGCTGACTTTTCTTTTTTGTCATCCACAAACTGTTTGTAGAGAATATATTTTGGGATGCGACCATCTTCTATGTGATGAACATGACAAAGCCATTGCAGTCTTCGCAGAACGGAGAAAATAGAAAAAATTTGTCATAGATCGGTGAAAAAAGGAAAATTTGTTTGCAGACAGGTGAAAATACAGAAAATTGTTTGCACACAGGTGAAAATAGAAAAAAATGTGTTCATGAACTGGTGAAAATAAGCAAAACTTGTTCATGACCCGTGAAAATAGTAAAAATTTTCGTGGACCACTCAAGTGGAAAAAAATCTCATTATTTATATAGTATTTTGTTTATTAGTTGTTAACGCTGATATTATACAATTAAAATTCTATAGCTATTTAAAATAACCAGAATTCTAGTAGTAAATAGATAAGGGGTTCAGCAGCAATTTACTTTTTTGTGGTCTGGCGGGAAATTTCTTCAGACTGGCCTAGTGAGTGACGTAACTAGGATATTTAACTGATAAGTTTTTCAGTGACAGACTAGCACACTAACTGTTCTACCATTAAGATGATTGTTGTTATTGAATGCCCACAATGAGTAAGTTTACTCTTTTGTGCTATGCTTGGTTTCATCTGCCTGATGTTCACTATTGCAGGGAAAAAAAAGATGCTTAATGCAGATATATTTTGCCAACTGCAAGAGTTTAGTGATAAATGACAAAACAAACACACAACCTTGGCAGCTTCCAGCTGTGACACAAGTTTCTTGGTCTCCAGGTCCTGTCGATTCACTTCTTGAATTCTGTGGGTCATTTTTTCTGCCCTTTCCCTCTCTGTCTGAAGCTGTTTCTGCATTGCTTTCCACTCCATCTGAAAACACAAAATGCTGGCTAAGTGATATTAAACTATGGTATGGGATCCATTATTGCAAAATTTGCTGATGACACAAAACTATGCAGTAGTGTCTCATCTAAAGCAGAAGTGGATATATTGAGGTCAGATTTAGATAAAATTCGAGAATGGTCTGTAATCTGGCAAATGGAGTTTAATGTAGATAAATGTACAGTCATCCACATGGGTAGATCCAATATGGAACATAATTACAGAATGGGAGAGAACAATATTAGAAAGATAGATAAAGAAAGGGACTTAGGGGTTATAATAGATCATACATGTAAGGTGAGGGAGCAAGTTCAGGTAGCAGTAAAAAAGGCAAATGCAATGTTAGGGATGATAAAAAGAAATATTAAACATAGGAGCAAGGAGGTGATAGTCAAACTGTATAAAGCATTAGTTAGACCTAGATTGGAGTACTGTGTACAGGTGTGGAGTCCTTATCAGATAGGGGATATAGACATGCTGGAGGGAATATAAAAAAGAGCGACAAAGCTAATAGTGGGATTCCAGAATTACAGTTATGAGGAAAGATTAAAAAGAACCGGCCTACAGTGTCTAGAAGAGAGAAGAATTCGTGGTGACTTAATACAGGTGTATAAGATGATCAGAGGAATGGATAAAGTAGACTATAAAAAGTTTTTTTAAATACAACCACCAACAAGAACAAGAGGGCACAGCTACAAGTTGACTAAGGAGAGGTCCAGATTAGATATTAGGAAATATTTTTTTAGCCAGAGAGTTGTGAATGCTTGGAATGCATTGCCAAGTGAGGTGGTGGAGGCTGAGATGGTTAATGCATTTAAGAATAGATTGGATGCGTACAGCTTCTAGAGCAAAGTGATATAATTGGAACTGGTTGTATACAGACTCTGCAGAGTCTTCTAAGCCAGTATAAAGACGTTAAGTTAAGTTAAGTTAGCACAGCACTGTTACATGAGATATTCTGAGAATCAAAAGTCTCAGTAGTTCCTTGATACAGGCGAACTAAATATTGTCATATCTCCCAAATAGGGGACGGCGTGGCCTAGTAGATAAGTGGCACGGCTCACAATCCGAAGGTGCTGGGTTCGATCCCCATCACAGCACCGGCCGTTACCCCGGGGAAGCAAACCCTTATAAAATGCCGGAGGAAGCAGACCCTTACATAAAATGCATGCTGAAGTCGGATGCATTGGGCCGACAGGCGCAAAATAAAAACCACAGTGCAACGCACACCGCCTTGGGGATTAGAGAAATAAGGCGAACGCAAAAAAAAAAAAAAAAAATATCTCCCAAATGTCAGCTCCATGCTATTGCCCTCACTTTACTACCCTTGGAGGATAGGAAATAGAATTTACAACACTGTGGTTTCCATACTGCAGTTGTTTAATTTCATGACTGATGCAATTATGAAGCTAATGTTTTAGAGGTATGCTGTGGTTGCTGCTGAGCAAGCCTGCTCTTGGCAGTCCAATGCCATTCTAATATATATACAGGTCTTCTTCAGTTGTGTCCCTGCTCAGTAGAGTGTTGGTAATTGTCGGCAGTGGTTGTAAGAATCTTTTCCTCATGTCCGCAAGTGCCTTGCACTCAATGAGTAGATGTCGAACTGTTTCATCAGGATTAGAGCAATGTCTGCACAAGGGCAGGTGCCGGGGATTAATGCGCTTCAAGTGGCTATTGACTCTGGTATGTCCTGTTAGGAACTGAAAGATGAGACTTTGATCTCTTTTATGTAGCTTATTTATGTCATTATTACTTTTTGGCTGTGACATTTCGCTAAATACACTGGGACTTGTTTGTTCCCATCGCCCACCTGTACATCCAGATTTCCGGAGTATTATTCTTAATAATTCGTTTTACTGTGTGTTTAGTGCAGGGTCTATCCAATTTTTTTGTTTCGAGGCTCCTGTTTTTGCCAATCTGTCTGCCATCTTGTTCCGTAGTAGCCCACTATGTCCAGGGATCCATTGCAAGGTGATATTTATCTCGTGGGCAGTAATGATGTTGTTGATCGCTCTCCCCATTTTAGAGGTATATGTTGCAACAATATTCAAAGTCTTCATCTGTTGTCAAGAAATGTCTTCCTTCCCCTTGCAGGATCACAAGAACTAAGAGTGATGATACCTCATCGAGAACTAGAAGGAAAATGAAGCAGCAAAGCTACATACCGCTGTACAGAAGCCAAAAACCTTCACGCCATCAACAAGTTGTGGGAAAAATTAATGCGGACAGCAGATTCTACCAAATTCACCAGGTTAATTAGTTAACTATCAGTCCACTTGTACCCTGTTGTGCATAATGGCGAACCTTAGCTGCTTCTCTGAGCCAGATGTGTCACATCTAACATCAACAATCCTTGTTGCTGGAGAATCGCCTTTATGTTGGTTATTCACCTTCCCATCAGTCACCCTCTTGCTAAAAAAACAGCACCATTGGGCATTGAAGGCTTACAGGGAAACATTCTCATGAGATTACTGAACCAGTGTGTTTTCTGTCTGGATATGTATTTGGCATGTGGGATGGCATCAACCCTTTTGTGAATGTTTTCATTCCTCAATCTCTCTCGCTCATAGAGATGCCTGCGGCCATTCGTATACATCTCATTTCGCAGGTAGAGATTTTGCTTTCTCATGCCTTTATACGTGAGCCAGCATGTTTGTATATACAAAAATTAATTTAACAAAAATAAAAAATTGGAATAGGAGGGGACTTAGGCTTGATAAGAAATTCAAAGTTTATCGAGCCATAGTGTTCACTACTCTTCTGTATGGCAGTGAGACGTGGACTGTGTACAGCAGACATGCTAGGATAATACACCACTTCCATACAAGGGCCTCTGTAGATTGTTCAAAAATAAAGTGGCAGAATAGGGTACCGAACACCAAGATTCTCATGAAGGCGAAAATGTCGAGCATCCACACACTGTTGCAGAAGACCCACGTTGTGCGTATGCCAGACAACCGCATCCCTAAACAATTAATGTATGGTGAGTTGGAAGATGGCCTGTGTCAAGTCGGTGGCCAAAAGAAACACTTCAAAGACTGCCTCAAAGTATCTCTGGCCCGCTTCAGCATAGAGCCACCACCAGAGACACCTTCATTGCTGAGGAACGCTGGGCCTCCGAAGCACAGAAAAAACGCACCTTGTGAAAAGACAAAACAACTGACACACTCATGTCAAATTCTGACATTAAATACTACGTATGTGGAAGGATTTTCCTTGCCACAATTTGATTATACAGCAGCCACCTCCGAATTCACTGGTGAGGTGCAACACAACATGTCTGACTGCTGTTGTCATCATCGCTTGTGATGGGCGGCTATTATTATTATTATTTGTATAATATCAAAAATAAGTCTCACTCTTTTGGCATTATAAGGATTAATGAATGCTACTTCTAGTGCCTCTAGATACTTCAAACAAGTGAATGTCAATATGGGACTTAAACTCAGACTGATTAACATTTATTTTTTTAGAACTGGCCAACCCATGATGACCTAAGAAAGAAGACCTGGCCAGGGGGTTTAAGCAGCTGTGGAAAAAGCTGTAGAGCTCATGTCTAGACCAGATCAAAGAGTTCACGCTGTGGCAGAAACTGTAGAGCTCCTGTCTAGACCTGGCCAGGGGGTGCAAGCTGTGGCAGACACTGTAGGGCTTCTGTCTAGCCTTACCAGGGGGTTCAAGCTGAGACAGAAACTGTAGGGCTCCTGTCTAGGCCTGACCAGGGGGTTCAAGCTGAGACAGAAACTGTCGGGCTCCTGTCTAGGCCTGACCTAGAGTTCAAGCTGTGGTAGAAACTGTAGGGCTTCTGTCTAGACCTGACCAGGGGGTTCAAGCTGTGGCAGAAACTGTGGGGCTTATGTCTAGACCTGATGAGGGGGTTCAAGCTGTGGCAGAAACTGTAGGGCTCCTGTCTAGGCCTGACCAGGGGGTTCAAGCTGTGGCAGAAACTGTGGGGCTTATGTCTAGACCTGACGAGGGGGTTCAAGCTGTGGCAGAAACTGTAGGGCTTCTGTCTAGACTTGACCAGGGGGTTCAAGCTGTGGCAGAAACTGTGGGGCTTATGTATAGACCTGACGAGGGGGTTCAAGCTGTGGCAGAAACTGTAGGGCTCCTGTCTAGGTCTGACCAGGGGGTTCAAGCTGTGGCAGAAACTGTAGGGCTTATGTCTAGACCTGATGAGGGGGTTCAAGCTGAGACAGAAACTGTAGGGCTCTTGTCTAAACCTGACCGGAGGGTTCAAGCTGTGACAGAACTGACCAGGGGGTTCAAGCTGTGGCAGAAACTGTAAGGCTCCTTACTAGACCTGACCAGGGGGTTCAAGCTGTAGCAGAAACTGTAGGGCTCTTGTCTAAGCCTGACCAGAGGGTTCAAGCTATGACAGAACTGGCCAGGGGGTTCAAGCTGTGACAGAAACTGTAGGGCTCTTCTCTAGACCTGGAATAGAACGTGGAGCATGTCCTGGTGATCGACCTGCGGATCTAGCAAGAATAATTAATCTGAATATAAAAGTTGCACATAAGTTGTCTACATCACATCTAAATTGCTCTAGGGTAGAAGACCCTCCAGTCCATGTCACTTCACAACAAATAATTTATGCAGATGAAAAGTCTGCTGACCCTTCAAAACTTGAAAGCAGCTCTTAGAACAAAAACCCCATTTATGATATAGAAATAAAATAGTGAATAACTCAGTTCCCCTGGGTTAGGATAGAAGACGTCTTCTCTATATCCTTTATAGTTGTTCCACAGCCAGAATTAGGGCCTTTTCAGCCTTTTCCCCAAGAGTCTTTATTGTACGGGCCCATCTCTGTCCATTCAGGTATAACTGCTTCAGTAGATCACACACAGATGTGTTCACTTGACATCTTGCAGCTTCTTCAATAGTAAGAACATTTGCTAAGAACATTTTGAAATGTCAATCTTAATCCATTTTTTCTTGTAAAGATATTCATACATCTAAGCAAGTTTTCACCAGTGGAAATGTTTTTATTAAATTTACTGTGCGCAGCAGAAAAAGAGAAAGGAACGAAAAGCCCACACAATCATTGCATAAACAATAAATTAATTAAGGCATAAGGCAAATTATAAAAACCATTGCCAGAAGAGAAATAAAAAGAACTTTTAGGGATAACTAAATAAGAGGCTGTTCAGCAACGTAGAATATAACAGTGAAGATAGATTGGACTGGTACTGAGAACAGTGACCCTATCACAGACTTGGCAGATATTGTCATTTATTTTCAGGGAAAGAGGAAAAAAAGGGCAAGGAACACTTTGACAACAGACAACTGTACTAGAACCAAAGGATACTCGATGTGAGAAAGCTAAATATAATATTAAACACAGATCTGTGGAAATGGACACCACAACAAGCTTCTTCTTCTTCTTCTTTGATCAACTGATGTTTATGTTTCTAGTTCGGTGAGGTTCACGGAAGAGACTGCATTTCAAGTCCGCCAGCCCCACACAGTTTGTTTTAGCATGGCTGCTTCCACAGGCGAGACTGTCTCTTTGGTCTGCATAAGTGGGACAGTCTAGTCATGCAGGATATGTTCTGATGTTTGCTTGGGTGCTCCATAATCCACGTGACAGTGTCTGTAAAATCCATTTTGTGCAGGTGGACCTTGAGTTTGTTATGTCCAGTTCTGAGTCTTTGTCTGCCCATCTTTGCCAAGTTTGTCTTGACTGAGATGTCTGGCTTGTATTTTTTGTTCTGGTTTCTCAATTCCATCCTCATGGATCCTTTTATGATTGTCTTTGCTTTTTTATAGCTTTGTGGAGCCACATCCGGCTCATCTGCCTTCTCCTTTCCAAGGATCCTTAAAGATTCTATAAGGATCCACTGTAAAACTGAATCTTTTTTTTTCGGAACAGCAGCCCAATGTTATATTTTATTTTGTATAAGAGTCTATCTTGTTTGGGACGAGATGACTTGGAGTATATTCCAAGAGTCTGTTATAATTACCATTTTTCTTGTAGCTGTGTTATGGCCGATAAGAAATTAAGTTGTACCACAGCAAGCAATGCAGCTAGGGATTACAGAGAAAAAGTGGTTTGATAGGACATGCTTTGAGGAAAAAGTTTGACATTGATAATCTTTACATTATGTTATCAGAGTCAAACATGGACCCTATTAGATGGGCACATATAAGATCAATCCCTGTGAGATGCACAGTATATGAAGTGCAGAAGGAAAGGCAATTTGCAGCAAAATTCGAAACAGCAGGCTGAGGAATATGGTGAGGACTATATCAGTTAAATTACAAAATGAGGATTGGGACAGATGACAAGTGTCCATGTGGGGAGCATATTATGACCATGGAACACATCCTGCAAAGCTGCACGCTGATGTAAGAAAAGAGAGAACAATACTGGCCTCACGAGACAGATATGAGACAAAAGCTATATGGAGATAAAACAGCCTTACAAACAACAGTGTCCTTTGTAAGAAAAACTTGGACTTTGATCTAGAATGAATGAAGAAGAAGAAAATGTATTTCAGAAGAAAAGGTGATTTGGTCATCTGACAAGGATGCAGTATAATCAACCTACAGTGAAATCATACCACGTAAAGGTTTCAGGGCTACCAACAACAGGTCAATCCCAGCAACAATGAATAAAGGGAATCAAAGAAACACTACAAAAGTTCAACAATTTGGCAGTACAAGGCCTAGTGCAAACCAGAAGTCTATGCATATCTCCTTTCTGCAACACTACAAGGCAGCAGCAGTAGGTCAAAAGAAGAAGAAAGTCTAACAATGTAACCAGTCATGTGCTGGATTGGAGCTCTCAAAGTAATAGTAGAATGGGGAAGCAATGGAACAGATGGCAAAGAATAGTGCAACAGGATGCAAAGGCAACTTGGTCTTATTTCAGGAGTTCAAGAAGATCACCCAAAATTAGAATAGTTTGAGGTTGACCACTGCAGCATTATTTTTCAACTCAGGGGTTACTGTAGTCAAGGGAAGATTCTCGACTTTCAAAGCGATGAAAAGAAACTGTAGGTGATGGAATCCTGCATGTTTCAAGTGACTCCAGGTCTCAAGACAGGTCAGATCAGAGTGTCTGCATCCTGAGTTACTTCCAGTCGTCTTGACTGATTGCCTTGTCACTTGTCCAAGGTAGCTCGGAACAAGAGAGTGAGGTTGATGACCAGTGCAGTATCTTCCTCACTGTAATCCAGATATAGCGCAAGTTACATCACGACAAAACCGTCTGATGATGTCGCCATTATTGCTTGTGATAGGCAACTAACATTTTCTAACTGAATTGAAAGGATGCAGACCACGACAGCACGTGATGATGAAACTCACCTCTGTTTTCTTTTCTGTCTCATTGAGAGTCTGTCTCAACTGCTTGGCTTCACTTTCTGCCCTCAGGAGTCTGTTCTGCAGATCTGGATCTTTCTGGTGACTACGCTGAACTTCATCCCTGAGAGTGGTATTCAGTTCTTCAGTTTTACGAAGTGAGTCCTCCAGCTCTGAGAGTTTCTGCAGCAAATATAAAAATGAATATAATATTGTAGGGTGATGTCGTGAGTTGAGCAATGTGTTTATAGTGAGGGAGATGTGCGCAGGATCTTCCTCACTCTCTCTTCCGGACTCAACATGTTCTAGATGCAAGACATTGTCAAGACTTCTAGTGAAGGGTTCGGATGCAGACAGTATGGTGTCAGTGTGTGCCTCATTTTCTCGGTAGCCCTTCCCTTCTCTTTTATTGTTGGGGTGGAGCTTTGAGGTATCTGTTTCTGAGTGCATTTGTTTATGTATTCTTCTTCCATCTCTCTTTCCTCTGGTCTTTCACCTTGATTGTTTACTTGTGAGTTTCGATGCCTCCTTGGTTAAGTGTATTTTCAGCACACGCAACAGATGTAGATCTGAGTTTGAAGGGACGTAGTGTGCTGATCGAAGCGCGATGAGCTCATTTCTAAAGTACTGTCTTTTTGACAGGGTCAGGATGACCTCCGTTTCAGTGTTCATGCTTCGCTATCTGGTTCACGATACAGCACAGAGAGACACTAGCTTTTGACCAGGTCAAGTTTCGGCCACGCTTTGTCCCATCGAAACTGTACACATTAAGTCTACCTTTCACGACTAAAAATACACTGTTATATACTTAGTTGCATCACTTCTTTCACATTAGTATGCTTAATTCACAAGTCGGCACATTTATATCCAGGAGTCACGGTTAATAGTCCGAGAGTTATCATAGAAAACACAAACAAAACATCATTTTATCAAGAGGGAAATCGACTGCGGCTATGCCCGGCGCCATCTTGACCAAAATATATATAATATTGTATATTGCAGCAAAGCAGCAACTAATATATAAACTCTGAGTCAGCAAAGAAACAGGATTATATTTGAATACGAGGGTATGTCAATAAGTAGATCACAAACTGATATGGGATAGCTGAGTAATTTAGTTTGTGATTTCCAAAGGTTTCATTCAGCAACATCTAGCTTTGATATTACTGTGGGAAACAGGTGCTAGGTGTCACATGCACGTGCACAGCTCAGATACAAAATGGCGTTTGTGCTCATAGAGTGTACAATCAAAGAACAGCAGGCTATTGTGCTTTTTGGAAGCATTTCCTTATATTCATAATGAAATGCTTCCTGATTATGGTGAGAAGTGTTTGTCATGTAAAGCAAAGCTGATGGGAAATAAATCAAAGCCCATCGCTTCTCTCGGTGCATAGACCATTGACAACATCTCGCCAGCGTGCACAGTCTTGGGTTGCTCTTTCTGCCTCTCTCCAGGTGTAATTATTTAATTTTAGCTCCTTCTCACATTCTCTTCTCCCCGTATTTTTGAGTCTACTGTTCTCTCTTTTCCCTTGAGGATTCCATGTAAGAGCCTGTCTGGCTATGTTAGACTGTGCCTTCAGCAGCATATGTTCTATCCAGCCCCATTTTCTTCGCTTAATTTGTTGTTCCAATGGCTGTTGTTGGCTCCTTTCCCACAAGTCTTCATTCCTCACCATGTCCTGTCACTTTATGCCCATTATCCTTCATAGGCATCTGTTAATGAAGGACTGGAGTCTTTGTTGTATGGCCTTGGTCGTTCTCCATGTCTCCGCTCCATACAGCAACACCGGCTTGACACTTGCGTTGAATATTCTTATTTTGGTGTGAATCTTGATCTCTGGATCTCCATATATTGTTTAGTGTTAGGAATGCCCCTCGTGCCTTTTCAATTCTGATCCTTACATCTGCATCTGTACATCCGGATGTGTCTGTTGTGCTGCCAAAATAGGTAAAGGTAACCACTTCTTACAATTGCTCTCCCTCCAGCATGATTGGTTCTTTGCTGTTAGTGTTGAGTTTAAGGAGCTTGGTTTTCTTCATGTTGATATGAAGTCCCAGTTTGGTCGATTGTTCTTTCCCCCTATCAAGTTTCTCTTGCATTTGACTATGACTGTGTGACAAAAGTACCAGATCATTTGTGTAGTGGTCCTCCAATTGTGACAAGTGTCCACTGAATACCAGTTTTTTTTGTCTTCAATTGATGTCTTCAATATCCAATCTATAGACAACAAGAACAGGAAAGGTGAGAGCAGGCATCCCTAGGTCGCAAATGGCTATCACAAATATTAAATAGGTTACGAACTTGAAAATACAATGCACATACAATGTTCCCTACAAATTTCTCACCAGCATTGATATATTTATCATTCTGCTGAAGTTGGATGTGTAAGACCGAAAGGTGCAAATATCTCAGTCAAGCTGTAAACTATGACACAATGTCTTGATTGAGCAGAGCAAGTGATCCTGTTCCGCATGAGAACAAGACAAAACAGATGAAATGGTCACTAAATTGAGCTAAAATTGGCTCAGAACATCCATGTATATGTGCAAGCAAGCAGCACAGACAGCCGGACATATCCTGCAAGATTGGTTTATGCTTAGTCAATTGCGTACCTACGACTGGCCCAAGGGACAAACCTCCATATAAGTTTTAACCAGAGAACTGGATTACACGTGCTTATGGTGTTGAATGTTCACAATGAGTATGTTTACTCTTTTACTCCCCATGAAAAGTGAGCAAGGTAGTGGATTACAGTAGCTTTACTCACATCTTGAGCAAGCTTATGAAGGTGAACTGGGTCATTCAAGCTGTTGTGCTATGCTTGGCTTCATTTGCACATTGCTCACTACTACAGGGATAACATTTCATCAGCCAGACTGCTTTGAAAACAGCCTGTTTCTAGGGAACGCTACATGGAAAAGAGATGAGGTCTTGGTCAGTTCATTGTGTCTAGCCCTGATGTGACATCCTGGTCAGTATATTGTGCCTGACCCTGACATGACATCCTGGTCAGTATGTTGTGTCTGACCAGACTAGAGTCTCAGTTTCCAAGACATCACATGTAGATATAATTTATTTTAAACGTGTAAACGATAAGAAGAACAATGAAATATATAATTTCTTACTTTTTGCATCTGTCTTGCATTATTAGCATCACTTTCAAGGCCCCGAAGCTCGGCCTCCATGTGGCGTATCTTTTCCTGAAGCCCCTCTTTCTCTCTCACAAGTATCTCAAAATCATGCTTATGCTGTACGCTCTGACCTTTGACATTTTCTAGGTATCCTGATAAACCACTGACAATATCATCGAGTTCATGCCGTATCTCCTCATTTTGCTCAGTTTCATCTGGGTCAATGATAAAGTTAGTAAAGTTTTTGTTTGCTTTCCAGACAAAATAAAACACTAGTAGGCTTAAACAATATTAGGAAGATAGGAAAGGAAAGTGATCGAGGGGTTATAATAGATCATACAGGTAAGGTAAGTGAGCAAGTCAAGGTAGCAGTGAAAAAGGCAAATAAAATGTTAGGCATGATAAAAAGAAATATTAAACAAGGAAGTGATAGTTAAACTGTATAAAGCATTAGTTAGACCTAGATTAGAGTACTGTGTACAGGTGTGGAGTCCTTATCGTAGAAGGGATATAAACATCCAGGAAAGGATTAAAAGAAGAGCGACAAAACTGACAGTGAAATTCCAGAATTACAGTTATGAGGAAAGACTCAGAAAAACTGGCCAACAGTGTCTAGAAAAGAGAGAGAATTTGAAGTAACTAAATACAGGTATATATGATAATCAATGGAAAGGAAAAATTAGACTATAACAAGTTTTTCAAAATACAACAGCCTACAAGAGCAAGAGGGAACAGCTACACATTAATTAAAGAAAGGTCCAGATTAGATATTAGGAAATATTTTTTTAGTCAGAGAGTGGTGAATGCTTGAAATGCATTGCCACAGGAAATAGTGGAGATAGGGTCAATTAATGCATTCAAGAATAGATTAGATGTGCATAGCTTTTAGAGCAAGGAAATGTTAAAGAGACTGGTTGTATACAGACTCTGCAGTCATCTAAACCAGTATACAGATGTTAAGTTAAGTTATGTTAATTCCCTAGTCAGACTTAACATTTAAGATAAAGCATTCAAAATGTTACTGTACAATGTATAATCTCTTTGTTTGGTGATGTGGCCAGTTTTCTTCCATCCACACTTATTTGACATCCACTTGGCACATCCAGCAAAATCAGATATCCGTTTCTGTTATGTTTTGTTAAGAATCAACGTCATTCAACTTCTGGCAAACCTATATGTGCTCAGTTCCTCTTAGCAAAAACTGAATAGTGTAGATACTGATGGTTCCTTTTGCTTGCTGGTTGTACACACTCCTGCTCTGGCTTCACAAGCGCCTCTCCATGCTAGACCTACGTATGATTTGAAAATATTGTACTCTGTGCATTGCTGGTTCATTGACTGCAGTGTATTCATCCAAAAGCAGTCGTTGATCAACTTCAACATGTGACCTATTTCCACTGCCAATATCCCCAATGTGGGTGCCAATGAGGCCAGGATGACAGCTCTTTCATTCCTGCAAACGCCAGTACGGCCAGGACAGTAGATCCACATAAGTTCTCGGAAGTTCAAGGCCTCTATGTCCATTATCCACTCATGCCACAGCCAACCTTTCTGCGCCTTCCAAAGCAAGGATTGAGAGAGAATATTACCTCATTAAAGAAAGGAGGAAGACTAACATATGGTCAGGCAAAATAGACTGACCAGATATGTTAGTCACATACTGGCCAAGACACTCACCTTGGCTTCCTAGTAGCCCTCCCTGGAAACGAGCTGTTTATATGGCAGCCTGGCTAACGAGGTGAGAGATTGACGTATTCCCATTAGTAGTGAGTGACACACAGATGAAGCCAAGCATAGCACAACCGCCTGGAGTACCTCAGTCCACCTTCACCAGCACGCTCAGGATGTGAGGAAAGCTACTGCAAAACACCACTGAAGATCCTTTTCAGGGTGCACAAAAGAGTCTATCTATCTTCAGTCCACTTATGTCATTAGACATCGTGGGGAGGTGTGACTGCCTTTGTTTCATATTTTTTGTCAGGTGAAAATCCACTGGTGACTTGCCAGGTAAATTCCAACATCTGTTAGCCCCTGGTATATATGATAACCTATTTTTGGAACTGGTGGAGGTGGAAGCGTAAATTAGAGTAAGGTAGACAGACCCGCAGCCTTTCAGGCACCATCTATGCTGTTCCACTAACCACATAACCAAGACCTGATGTTTTAGTCACGCAGTGCCCTTTTTGTGACATACTGCCATTTGGATACTATCTACTAGACATAAAATTAGTCAAATAAGTGTGTGTTTGGTGAAACAAATAAAACATGGAAAATTGATAATTATAAACAGATGATATGATTAAGGAGTACAGTATATGTTACAGCATGGCAATAATGATGTAAACATCATGAGAAGGTAATGATAATGTAAATGTTATGGGAAGGTAATGATGATGTAAATGTTATGGGAAGATAATGATGATGTAAATGTTATGGGAAGGCAATGATGAAGTAAATGTTATGGGAAGATAATGATGATGTAAATGTTATGGGAATGTAATAATTATTGAAATGTTATGGGAAGGTAATAATGATGTATATGTTATGGGAATGTAATAATTATGCAAATGTTATTGGAAGATAATGTTGATGTAAATGTTATGGGAAGATAATAATGGTGTAAATGTTATGGGAAGGTAATAATGATGTAAACATTATGGGAAGGTAATAATTGTGTAAATGTTATGGGAAGGTAATAATGGTGTAAATGTTATGGGAAGGTAATAACGATGTAAATGTTATGGGAAGGTAATAATTGTGTAAATGTTATGGGAAGGTAATAATTGTGTAAATGTTATGGGAAGGTAATAATGGTGTAAACATTATGGGAAGGTAATAATTGTGTAAATGTTATGGGAAGGTAATAATTGTGTAAATGTTATGGGAAGGTAATAATTGTGTAAATGTTATGGGAAGGTAATAATTGTGTAAATGTTATGGGAAGGTAATAATGGTGTAAACATTATGGGAAGGTAATAATTGTGTAAATGTTATGGGAAGGTAATAATTGTGTAAATGTTATGGGAAGGTAATAATTGTGTAAATGTTATGGAAAGGTAATGATGATGTAAATGTTTTTGGGGGAGGGGGGCTATTGTAAGGAGACGGGATGGGGATGGGGGGATGAGGAATAGATATGGGTGGATGTATTGGATGGAAAAGAGTGCTATATGTGGCAGGGAAAAAGTGTAGGACAGTTTTTTTCTTCAAAATAATTACTGCCATAATTATCCTGAGCAGCGCTAGGTTAAATGCTAGTACAGTTTTAAATTGAGAACTGTGACAGACACATGTGACTAACTTGTCCTTCATGACTACAACCTACATAATATCCAAACCTCCAGCAGCTAAACAACAAAGAAGCTATTCACAACATAAATCATGACATTACTGGCAGAAAGCTGTTCTTCTAGTTTTTTAATATCAGTTGTTTCCTTGGAAATGCCAGTCAAAGTTTCCTCAAGCTGTTTCTGTAGCTCCTTCTGTGCCTGGCTGTTCTCAGTAATTTGTGACTCCTTGTCTAGCATCTCCTTTTGTTTCTTTGCCTGAGAATATACAACACATGATATACTGTATTATTGGTATTAGTTATGGGTATTAGATATCAGTTGAAGTGAGTAAATTATTTGCAGAACACGAGTTGAAGTCAGTATATTGTTTGCAAGACATCGATTGAAGCCAGAATACTGTTTTCAGCATGTCAGTAAACTGTTTGCAGGACTTCAGTTGAAGTAGGTATATTGTTTGCAAAACATCATTTGAAGTCAGTATATTGTTTGCAAGATATCAGTTGAAGTCAGTATATTGTTTGCAAGATATCAGTTGAAGTCAGTATATTGTTTGCAAGATATCAGTTGAAGTCAGTATATTGTTTGCACGACTTCATTTGAAGTCAGTAAAGTGTATGCATTACATCAGTTGAAATCAGTAAATTGTTTGCAGGAAACAATTTGAAGTCAGTAAATTGTTTGCAGGACATCAGCTGAAGTCAAATGTTTGTAGGACACGTGTTGTGAGACAAGAAAATATGGCAGCTGCTTTGTCAATGTTATTGTCTATTTCGGGGTCTAGAGAGAGCTTATTATTGATGAGGGACCCCGGGTAAGTAAACTGGTCCGCAGTTCCCAGTTTGTAGTTATCGATAGTGTTGGTTGGAGTGATATCTACGTCTACTTCCAACACATTTATTTTATTCAGGCTTATTGTAAGGCCAAAATCTTTGCAGGCCTGGGAGAAGTGATCTATTAAGCTCTGGAGTTCATGCTGACTGTGGGTGACAATTGCAGTGTCATCAGCAAATAACAAGTCCCTGACAGTAACTTCCCTGATCTTGGTTTTAGCTTTGAGTCTTGCAAGATTAAACCGATGGCTATTTCTTCTAGTGTGGGCAAATCCCTTCTGTTGTATTATCAAATGCATGCTTCAGTAGCAGTGCAAAAATGATAGTGTCTGGGCCAGGACACAGCCTTGTTTAACACCACTGTGAATGCTGATTGGCTGTGATGCATGAATGTCGAATTGGGGTGTTCCTTTCATATCCTCATGAAATGACACCTTTAGCTGCAGCAGTTTGTTAGAGCAGGATTTTCAAGAACCCATCTCCGCTAACTAAATCTAGGTTGATGAAAACGACTTAAAAAGGCTTGTTCTGCTCACGTGTTTTTTCTTGTTGGTGCTGTTGCACCCACACAACACTTCCCAAGATTATCAGTTAAAATTGATTGCACTGAACCATACAAAACTGCAATTTCTTCTTCTTCTTTATCTTTCATCCTGATAGGACATTGTCTCACTGTGTCATAATTTACAGCGAGGCTGTGATCTCTGCGCCCTTTGGCCCGACATTTTCTGTTTCAGCATGGCATTTTTGGACCAGGTTTGTCTTTTCTTTGTAATCCCTTTTCTCTTAGCTAGACTACACAAGTGCAGCCTGTTTCCAGGGTCACCATCTGAAGGCAGAATACAGTCTTGGTTAGCTATGGTTTGTTGGCCCTACGCAAGCAGCCGGCTATGAGTCGCTGGCTGTTGTCAGCTCGTTCCCTGCTGCATCTTCAATCCAAATTGCCTTTTCACTCTCAATCTACTTAACTGTTAATCGATGATCTTCCGCGCTTTCTTGTTTGTTTCTGTATTTCTGCTTGTTGGGGGGGGGGGGGGGGGGGGTGTGTCTTCCTGATTATTCGTTACTCTTAACTGATGTATGATCATCTTTGAAATGACAATACCCCTAGCTTTATTACCAAATCTTTAATTAATCTTCTCAATAGTCTTCAATTGCATTTCAGCAAGTTGCTGACAAAATTTAATGCAAATTCTTTGCTCAATATTTTTGGTCATTTTGGCTTGAAACACAAATGCAACCAGTGCAGTGCACGAGTGCGACTATCACGTCAGCTTGGCAGCAACTAGGGGAGTGCAAAGTCTTGTAAAAAAATCACGCATGCGCAGAAGATATCAAGGCAGCCCATCCTAAGACAGTTTTTAGTTTTTTAAACACAGAAAATAAGACCGGTTAATTTTTTATCAATCCTCGTACATTACCAACTGAAAGTTAAAAAAAGAAAGATTTTACATATTGATCCCCAATAGCAGTGTGTTATATGAGAATAGCTTTCTTACATCATATTGTAAGGTTCACTTGCTGATCAGCTCTTTCTAGAGTTGATTGCTTTTTTGGTTATGTTCAAGTGGTCAGGCAGGTTACTTTTTATGGCCAAAACATTTAGATTTCTTCTTATTTTTCTAAGGCGTTTGTCCTAAAACCGATGTCGTGGCATTGTGTCATAGTTTACTGCAAGGCTGTGATATTTGTGCATTTCAGTCTGACACATTTGGTTTCAGCTGGCTTTTTTGGGTAACCGGTTTGCCTTCCCACTATGAACCCTATTCTCTTAACCAGACTACACTAGTGCAACCTGTATCCAGGACTGCCACTTGGAGACAGAATAGGTGTCTTGGTCAGCTCTGGCTTTCTAACTCTAATATTATGAGTTGTTGGCTGCTGTCAGCTCATTCGCTGCTGTATTTCGCACCCTCCTCCAACATCCTGGTTTAACTAAAAATCTCTGTATGAGGTAGAAAGAGGTATATCTTATCTCATCAAAAGAATGTTTAGTTCACCAAAATAAATGAACAAATTTGAAGAGATGAAGTGAACGTACATAACCAGAGCTGCTATTGTCCAGAGCTTTCAGTTGGTTCTTCATCTTGTATAACTCATTGCGATCAGTTGACATCTTCTCTTGCTTTCTGTCGATACCTGTCTGTATTTGTGTTGCTGCCTCCCTCAATTCATTCACCTGTCATAACAAAAGTGTTAAAGAGTTGAGAATAAAAAATATAAATATTGGGCATGAGGAGAGTGAAACAGAAGGCAAGTTAAAATTTAAATCATACCAGATACTGTCTTCCACAAGGAATTATTAGAGAGTTCATTACTCAAGATCTCAGTTTCTATAAGAAGAAAGTATTAAAGATTTCATTGCTCACAGCTTCTATAGAAATAAAGTATTAGAGACTTCATTGTTCTCAGCTTCTATAGGAAGAAAATATTAGAGATTTCATTGCTCTCAGCTTCTTTGGCAAGACAGCAGTTTTTTTTGCGTTTGCCTTATTTTTCTATTCCTTGAGGCAGCGTGCGTTGCACTATGTTTTTATTTTGCGTCTGTCGGCCCAGTGCATCCAGCTTCAACATGCATTTTATGTAAGGTTCCTCCTGCGTTTTCTAAGAGTTTGTTTCCCCAGGGTAATGGCCGGTACTGTGATTGGGAAGCGAACCCAGCACCTTTGAGTTGTGAGCCGTGTCACTTAACCACTAGACCACGCCGTCCCCTTGGAAGAAAGTATTTAAAATGTCATTGCTCAAGATCTCAACTTCTATGGGTTGACCAATCCCTTAACCTGTTTTTTTTTGCTCTCTGTGGTTGTCAATCAAGTAATCATTTACAGTTGAGGAGAATCAAGATGCTGAGCAGTGCATGAGCTGTATCGATCAGCGATTCAAAGCTGACTGCCAGCATCAGGGCCAATGACCCAGAGCTGTCCAGACACTTCTCCGCCTACATGTAGTGATCCTGGAAAACAAGCTGCAACAAGGCTAAGGAGAAGGGATTGAAGGGGAAAGGTTAGTCCAGTACTCAAAAATGCTATGTTGAAGTCGGATGTGTCTGACTGAAAGGTGCAAATTTAGCAGTCTAGCTGTAAACTACAACACAATGCATTCCGTTCTCCGGACTATATCCTGCTTCTTGCAAGGCCCTTTTCAGAGCTTAATAATGGGAGTTTGAGAATAAACGATGAAGCATGCTGTGACAAGGGTAAAAACCCAGTCCATTTACTATCAGAAACAAAGCAGTAACCTCTCTGTCACATGGTCGTTTATAAAAAATATAGAATATCAAAATAAGATGAATAAGCACAAATGTATTTTGAAAATAATACACTGTTAAGTAAGGCATTAGGATAGAAAGACAAGTAAGCCGTGTCAACGCAAAGCGAGAAGACAAGTATAAATCTGCAGTCAAACTGAATGTAAAAGTTTGATTCTTACAGAAGCTATGACCTTTTGCACATATAGACACATTTGTTTAAATATTCAGTTTAGATCAGGTGTCCATCCATTTGTGCAAGTGAGCGTCGTGGGGAACTTATGTCATCGTTTTTGGATCAAGTTCATTGCATCAGTAGTTGTAAGCATGTGTCATTGAAGGATTACTTTTATGTTATCTATCCCTTTTGCACAAATTCCCCCTTATGCACTCTAGATGGAACTTCTTGTGTTGTAAATGAGTGAGGGAGTTGATTGAGCCCCATTCTCATGAGTTGCTCAAACAATTGTATTTACTGTCTTAAAAAGCATTTAACATAAGTGGCAGTTCCAACCACATTTCTAATGTCTGAATTTCTCATTCTGTCTCTTCTGGTGACACTGATGATTTTTCTTAGACATTTCATTTCAAAAGTTAGAACTGATGCTGTAATTGGTCATGTGACACCAATGTGTCCTGCTCTCGACAGATCCTTTCAACTCAGCATAAGTCTGCACCTCAATGTTCCCACACGCCTGTGTGATGTACTTTTTTCTTGGACCTCTTCTTCTTTCCCCTGAATTTCTCCACTCAGTATTTTCAGTAGTAGACGTCTATGATATATATCTATATATCTCATGTTATGACTAAACCAAGATTAATCTACCTATTTTAAATATTTGTATATTTATATATTGTTTTACCATTTGTTTCTGCCCAGCTCACTCTAAACATCCTGCAATAGAACCACATCTAAAAAGCTTGTAAGGTCTTTTTCATCCATGTTTCAGAGAGGTAATATGTGTGGATATTATTCTTTTACGTAGCTAAATATTGATGTTACTTGATCTTATAAGATTTTGTTTCTCACAGAATGCTTATTTTGCTTCTGCGATTCTAGTTCTTTCTTCAACTTTACAATAGCCAACTTCTGTATTAATTTGTCTCAAATATAAAAAGCTCTGCACTTTCTTGGTTTTGTGTTTGTGACCATGTAAAACTACTGACCAATACTTGTTTCTGCAGGTATTTTAAGTAAGACATGAAGACAGTACAGCACAAAAATGCTAAAGTTGAGACCATTACAGAAACACAAAAATAGCAGTAAGAATAAAATTAGCTTTTGAATAATAAAATATTGTTACTGCAAGAATCTAAAGAATCACGGGGCTGAAGATGCAGCAGTGAATGAGTTGACAGCAGTCAGCAAATCATAGCTGGCCGCTTGCACCAGGTCAGCAAACCCCAGCTGTCCAAGACCCTATTTCACATCAAAGTGATGCACGAAATAGCAATATGAAACCTATGATGGAAAGCCTAAGCAAAGCAATACTGCAAACAGCCCCCGAGACCATTCCAAGAGGGGCAAGGAAAAACTACAAGCCATATTGGAATCAAGAACTGCAGAAAGCTGAGGATGAAGTCTCAAATGCTAGGAACATGGCAGAGAGAGAGCAATCTATGGAAGCAAATATCGCCCTCAAGGCCATCACTGTAAAATACAAAAGAACACTGAACCAAATAACAAGAGACAGTTGGAAGAAAAAAACAGAAAACCTCAATCTAGATAAAGAAGGGAACAAACTATGGAATTTAGTTAGAGCCATTAACGACGAAACACCATCAAACAAACAAATTACCATCAAACAGGGCGACAACATGCTTACCGGAAAAAAAGCAGCAAACGCCTTTATAGAACATTATCCCAAAGCAAACCACATTGATGTCCCTACAGACAGGCATACAGATATAAGTGAAGAACAAAAGCGCCACGACAACATCAAGATGGCACCAGAGGAGCACATGATGGCAAAACTAACAATGAACAAAATGGATGAGGCCATGAGAACTTTAAAGAAAAAGAAATCCCCCCGAAAAGATGGGATAACAAATAAAATGCTGATGGGGTTGGGCCTAACAGAAAAGAGGAAGTTACTTTCCGTCCTGAACCAAAGCTGGAAAAGGGGAATTGTACCGCAGGCATGGAAAGATGCTGTTCTTATACCAGTACCAAAGAAAGAAAAAGATAGAACAGATCCAAATGGATACAGGCCTATCAATCTACTGAGCTGTGTAGGAAAACTGATGGAGCGTATGATAAACACCAGACTTATGTGGCACCTGGAAGCAAAATACATATTAATTCCACAGCAAGCAGGTTTTAGACAGCACAGATCCACTGAGGACTAGATCACTCTCATAGCCCAGGAAATAGAGGATGCTTACCAGGAGAAAAAGCATACAGTAGCGGTTTGGGTGGATTTAGAGAAGGCATATGACAGAATGTGGAAAGAGGGACTTGAAGTCAAGCTACGAAGAAGTGAAGTATGTGGGGAAATGTAGAGATGGATCAGCCACTACCTCAAAAACAGAACAGCCAGAGTCCAAGTACAAGGGCAGATGAGCAAAAAGGTGGCACTGGAGCAAGGAGTACCCCAAGGGGGAGTACTGTCACCCACACTCTTCCTGGTATATATAAACAACATCACAGAGAATATACCAAGAAGAGTCCATAGCTCCATGTTTGCAGATGACCTGGCTTTGTGGACCTCTGAAAAAAATCTCACCGTAGCAAACAATCGGATGTAGCAGGCCCTAACATCATTGGAGGAGTGGGCGAAATCATGGCTGGTCAAAATAAATGAAGAAAAAACAACATGAACGATATTCTCGCTTTCAAATAAACCCCAGAACACCAAAATAAGTCTTAACTGCAAATATCTGCGGCCTAACGACAACCCAAACTACTTGGGCGTCACATTTGATCGGCGCATGACATGGAAAAGTCAGATCGAGAGAAACCGAATGAGAGTCAGACAAAGAATAGCAGTCATGAAGAAACTTGCTGGCACAAGCTGGGCAGCAGACGAAAGAATACTCAAGAAACTGTACACTAGAAGAGTGAGACCAGTTCTCGAGTATGGCATTGCGGCATGGGCAACAGCAGCAAAGGCGAACTTTGATAAAATTAGCAAACTTCAAAACCAAGCCATGAGAGTTATAACAGGAGGCACGAAGTCAACGCCAATTGCAGAACTTGAAAAGATTACAAATCTGCAATCCATGACAGACAGAAGAGACTGTAGATCCCAGCAGCAAGAAGAGAAACTAAGAAGACTAACAGACCATCCAATGCATCAGAGACTAAATAGATTTGGAAAAGGAAAACTAAAGCGAAGTAACTTTGCAGAAATAGCCAAAGCAAAGATGAGCGAAGACCCTATGAGCACCATAACAACACCAAAGCCCACCCCTACTGTACGCAAACCCACATGGAAGCAGCATATCATTCTGGAGGTGGTAGAAAATATACCAGGTATTGGAAACAAGAACAGCCAGACTGAACAAGAAAGGAGAGACATAACTCTGAGGTACATAGCGGAAAACTTCCCAAGCATGGACTGGACCCACGCATACACCGACGGTTCTGTAACAAACACAACACAGAACGGAGGGGCAGGGGCATTCCTGAGCCTACCAAATGGCAGAAAAATAACACTGCCAGTGGCAACTGGAAAATTCTCAAGCAATTTCAGAGCGGAGGCAGAGGCACTGAAGGCTGCAGTAGAAGCAATCCTGATAGGCGAAAGCAATGAAAGCCAGATAGTCCTGTTTACAGATGCCCTGGCATTGGTTACAGCACTAAAAAGCCAGAAAAATACTGAACTTAATGATCTAAGAGCAGTACTCTGTCAACTATGCCAGCAGTCTACACCAAAAAGAGTAGTGGTACAGTGGGTTCCATCCCACTGTAACATCCAAGGCAATGAGGAGGCAGACAGACTGGCAAAAGAAGGTGCAAGACTACCACAACCAGATTCTAGTGTGACCTACGAAGAGTCCAAAAGGTTTATTAGGGCCAGATACATGGCCAAATGGGAAACAGAACATACTGGCTACACAAAAAATGATGCCTACTACCAGCTGAACAGAAGAGAGCAGGTCGTGGTCTTCAGACTCCGCACAGGCCACAACAGACTGAGGTACCATCTATTCAATAAACTGAAGATAGGTGGCACTGACGAATGCACCTGTGGTACAGGGAAAATGACCGCTGAACATCTGCTGCAAAATTGTCCGACATACGAGGACCAGAGAAAGCACATGTGGCCATCAGCAGTGGCAACACTAGACAAGCTCTATGGCAGTGTCGACAGCCTCAGGATGACAGCTGGTTTCTTCGAACAAATTAAAGTTGACATCTGACAGCGTACGAAGAAGAAGAAGACATCCAAGTGATGGCTTTAGAAACAGGCTGCACTTTTGTAGTTAGGCAAAGAGAATAGGGATTGCAGTGGGAAGGCAAACCTGGTACTCAAAATAGCCATTTGAAATGAGATGTGTTGGGCCGATATTACAGTCTCAATGTAGACTACAACACAACGTCCTTTTCAGTTTGAGCACAGAAGAAAAATAAAAATATAGAATGAAAAAAATAGAAAACAATAAGAATGGGTGATGTGAGAAGCATTGAAACATGTATTACCCTTTGCATCTTTCTTGTCAATCTCTGCCGTATCTTGTATCTGTTGTCATCTCTGAACGGTTCGGGAGTAATTCTGTCGGTGGATATTTTCTTCAGTTCTATCGTAGCATTCAGCAGACTTTTTTCTGTGGCTGTCAGATCAGCTTGTAAAGATTTCAATTTTTCTTCAGCTGAAAATGTGAGCAATTTTTTCTGTCACACATATTTGTTTGTTAGTTAGTTTTCTTTCAATTTATGTCATAAAGCAGTGTTGTGAGCGTAAGTTAACTTAACTTAACATCTTTATACTGGTTTAGAAGACTCTACAGAGTCTGTATACAACCAGTTTCTTAAAGAGTGGTGTATTAGACAACACTACAGCTAAGTAGACCAGCATGCCAGTTAAACGTTATCTATAGCTGCTCTTAACAAACCATCTGGGGGAAGGTATAAATAATTTTTGGGTAGATTTTTAGCTAGAATTTTGTCTGGGCAGCGGCAGTTAAGCCTGCTCTTTTAGATTTTCAGTTGCCAAGGGATTTTTAACATGCTTGACCCTAAACACTGGAGTTTAATCTCACTACCCAGAGATCAGAGAAATTTTTACCAGATCAACGTGATAACAAATCTCGGTCTCCACTGTGATTCAAACCTGCAACCACCAAGTCCCCCTGAGCTGTTTCAGATGAAAACAAAAAACAAATAATAATAATAATAGTACGCTTAGATGACCAGAGCTCGTTGTGTTGAATGACTGTGTCCGTAACTGTGTCTTGATAGCTAAGCTGCAGTTTTGTTTGAAAGAGGGTGATCATCGGTTTCAACTAGGCGTTGTGAAGGTGGTCCCAGGGATGTCTTCACTTACCACCCTTTGCCCCTACAGCCAGATGAATCATCTGGTGAGCCTGGACTTCTTGGAGGAAACAAGGAAGAGGGTGGGTGACACATAATCAAGGAGGGAGAGGCGGTGGCAGTCTATCATGAAGACAATGACTGTGAGCTGAGCAGCCCGAACTACCTCACTGTTGGAAATCAGATGTGCACCAGGTTGCGTAGGTGGAATGTCTAAGATACTGCCATTTCATAAGCTGCAATCAAATGAACAATGAAACTTTAAATATCAAAAACATACTTTTCTGCACTTCCAATTGTTTCTTTTTAAGCTCCAAATCTAAAGCTGTGTGCACTACTGGTGACGAGAGTGTTCCTTGTACGATTCCTGATGAAGGTTTTGCAATGTGCATCTGAGCAACATGTGGTGTGCCACCACTGACAGTGCTCTCTTGGGCGTATTGATTGGTCATAAAGCGAGCTCGGCCAATGTATGGACCTTCTTGAATGTCACCACTATCATCAGCCTGTCAATACAAATTGTATCTATATCTGAAAGTGAATGCTGCAAACATATCTAAATATAGAAATGAACATGACCTAATTTGAGAACAGGTTTATATACTATAACACATGTTCTCAGGATAATGATGAAAATGTTGTTCAGAGTTGTAAAAGAGGTGTCAAAGTCAATGCTATGAAAGTTAATGCCATCAAATTTGTCGACGATCAAGCTGTAATGGAAGGATCAGTAGCAATGTTGCAAAGGATGCTTGAAAAAATTAACAGCACAATCAAAGAGTTTGGCATGAAATACATTGAAAACAAAACTTATGATAATAGCCAACATAGGTAAATGAATATAATCTTCAATGGAAAATTAATTGAACAAATTCAGAAGTTTAAATAAATTGACCTATGAAAAAATAGGTCTCAGATCTAATTTGTTTGCGCGGGAATCTAACAGATTTTGGCAGCTTTGCTTCGAAGATCACAGGCAAGTTGCATCTTTTTCATTTTATGAGATAAGTAAGTTCTTTAAATGTTTCTATTCCCCATGACAGTTATAAAGTCTGTCCTACCACAGATTGTACTGCTTTTAGTGATATCATAAACACATTACTGTTAAAATAAATAGATTAAAGCTGCAGAGGTGCAGAAAGGATAAATACAGATAAAAACACAATTGTTAGTTAGTTGCCCATTGCAAGCGATGATGGTGACATCAGCAGACAGCTTTGTCTTAATAATGTAACTTGTGCTGATAGTGAGAAATACACTGTGCTGGTCATCAACCTCACTCTCTGGTCCCAAGCTATCTTGGACCAGTGGCAAGACATAAGTCCAGATCACTGGAGGCAACTCAGTAGACTAGGGATCATTTTAAAACTTATGGGATTTGATTGCCCACCGTTTATGTTCCTCGCTTTGGGAGGTGAGAGCCTGACGTCTCAACCACAGCAACCCCCAGAAGACTCTGTAGACAACCAGTTTCACATTCCAATTGTGTAGTTTCATCACAAAGTGACCAACGTGGGATGATCATGCCCCGTCAAAGTCACCTGACGTAGTCATGCCGGCACTGGAAGGGTCTTGGCTGATGGATCTGGGATTGTCGTTGGTCATCTCTTTCCTAATCAGAGGGCCTGTACTGATCAGGGATTGTAGTTTCACTAGTTCCGCCTGGCTGCAGCCCCACTCCGTCTGCCTCTATCATCTGTTGTTTGCTTGGAAATTGACTGCCACTTGAGAATTATACTGAGGATACTGGAACATGAATTTAATAGATTTCCTGCATGAGAACGGGCTGTGTAGAGAAAAATGCTAGTAATATTGATGACAAGACGAAATTGAATCGTGCATCAAAACCCTCTATTGTGTTCATTACTCAGTGTGATATTTATTTCATACGTTACTTTTCTTCCTGCCTAATGCTTCACCTCACCAGCTCAAGTCGGTTTTATGTTGTCTACTTCATTGACTGCTGCAGGCCACTGAGACTTAGTCAACTATCATCAAAAACAAATATAGGTGATGGCTCAGTGGCCATACCAAGACAAAAACAAAATGATGTATTTGATTTGGTAACAAACTGCTTATTTTACATCATTTATTGTTTTCCGTTGCGAATTGCTAGTTGTTTTGGTTAGTTTTTTGCTCTGTGGCAAAGACCTAGTGGCTGTAACATAGGTATCAAGGTATCACTTTGTTTTAATCGTGATGCGTCACTGAGCTATTGCCTGTAAGTTTTTTTTATCAACACAATATTGTCACACACACACACACATACATACACACATACATTACACACACACATACATACACACACATATACACACATGCATACACAAATACACAAATACACACACACACATATACACACATGCATACACAAATACACACACACACACAGAGACATACACACACACACACACGTTAACATTGTCACTGCTACAAGAGGATGGTGTGGGCTAGTGGTTAAGTGACACAGCTCACAACCAGAAAGTGCTGGGTTCGATCCCCATCACAGCACCAGTAGTTACCCTGGGGAAGCAAACCCTTAGAAAATGCAGGAGGAAGTAGACCCTTACATAAAATGCATGCTGAAGTCGGATGCACTGGGCCGACAGGTACAAAATAAAACAGTGTAACGCACACCGCCTTAGGGAATAGAGAAATAAGGCGAATGCAAAAACAAAACAAAAAACTGCTACAACAGGGCTTACACTTTCTACTTGAAACTGTGGCACTTCACTCAATGCGTTGAACTTTGAATCAATCTTGTAAAATGCTAACTCCTGCTCCAGCTGGTAATGTTTTTGGCTGGCTTTGTTCAAGAGTAGGGTTTTCTTCTTCAGCTGTCATAGAGATAACATAACCATTGAGAATACAATGCAGAGCAAACTTGCTCAACTGAAATTTTTGATTGATGCTTGAAATAAGGAATAAAAATTGACAACATTTATTTCAGTATCAAATGTATTATTTAGCAGTAGTAGCCCCTTTCAGTCATGACTGACTAAAGGGAAATTTGACCTTGCAGTGGCAACTTTATAGTAGCCCTTTCAGTCAAGACTGGCTATAGGATGATGCGATAGCTCCTTTCAGCCATGACTAACTACAGGATAATGTGACATTGGAGTGGTAACTCTCTATATTAGCCTCTTTCAGTCATGACTGACTATACGATGATGTGATCTTGGAGTGGTAACTTTCTATAGTAGTCCCTTTCAGTCATGACTGACTATAGGATGAAATGAGAGTATAGCCCCTCTCAGTCCTTACTGACTACACAATAATGTGAGAGTATAGCCCCTTTCAGTCATGACTGACTATATGATGATATGACCTGAAGTGGTAACATTCTACTGAGTTTTTTTATTTTCATTTTCCTTGTGGCTTTATCATTTCACTTGTTCATGTTGCATGAGCTTCCTTTCACCCAGCATGAAGTGGCTCTTCAGAGTACATCTCCACTTGGATCAGTCATCAGCTTTATCTTACCAGGATGTTTGACTCCTGCCAAGTGCCTTCATATCACACATATATGCATCTTTGAACCTCACCTATGGTCGGACAACTGTTCTTTAGCCATCCGCCAACTGTTCATAGAGGATATCTCTGGGAATGTGACCATCCACCATGTGACAAACATGACCAAGCCATTGATGTCTTTGCCTGTCTTAAGGAAAGTGTATATGCTTGGGAGATGGTAGCAACAGTGCACCTCTGCATTTGCCACTCTGTCCCTCTAAGTTTTTCCAAGAATGGATTACAGGTGATGCAGTTTAAAACCCATGCTCTTGTTTGGTACATGTTGCTCAAGTGTTGCTACCATAAAGGTGTGTGCTGATGACACATGCATTGTAAAGTAAAACATGACCTTAGTTTTAATTGTAAGTTTCAGATTTTCCCATTAACGTATTATGAGACAAGCAAATCTAGCAGCAACTTTGCCAATGCAACTATCTATTACCCTGTCTAGAGTGACCCCCAGGCATGTGAATTGCAGCACAGCAACCAGCTCATAATGATCAATGTTAAGAGTTAGCATTGCGTCTACTTTCTGCAGCATCACATCTGTTTTGTTGAGACTTATTGTGAGACCAAAATCTGTGCATGCCTGGAAGAAATGATCCATCAAGCTCTAATGATCCTGCTGGCTGTGGTTAACAGCATCATCAGAGAAAAACAAGTCCCTGATGGTGACTCCTTGATCTTTATTTTGGTCTTAAGCCTTGCAAGGTTAAACAGACGACCATTTGATCTAATGTGAAGACAGATTCCTTCATTTGCGTTACCAAATGCATGCTTCAGTAAAAAGAGCAAAGAAGATTACAAGCAGTTGGGGCTTTGCTTAACACCGCTGTGAATACCATCCTACTTTGAAGAAAAATCCTAATTATTGAAATTATCTGCCCTTTTTTATTCTACTACACATCTGCTGTTACACACAAGACTTTTCATGTTTGTTTCACATGGCAGTTTTGATCAAAAACATGTTTTGATTGTAACTCAAGCTGTAGTTTTGTGTCCAAATCAAACTGACCCATGCTTTATCTGAGAGAGTATTTACATTCAATCATGAATAATAATATCAAATTGTATTGTACCCAATTTTACAACATTATTCATGTAATCTCATTTGACTAACTTGCTCCTCTTTGGTAGCCATTTCTTGTTCCATCTGCTTCAGCCTGTTTTGTAAACTTTTCTCCTTGGACATTAACTGAGTTTGTGAGCTTTCTTGAAGTGAGCGCTCCTTTAGAAAAAATTAAAAAACAGAGAAAAGAGAACAACTTAGGAGATGTATAACTGAAACTAGTCATAAAGTATGCCAATGCCCATATAGAAGTACTTATTAAAGGTACTAAAAACCATGATTTCCACACTTCTCCAACTGCTGAGGTCTGATGGTGGGAATTATATGATTCTGTAGGAATTATACAATACAATACAATATTCTCGACTTCAGTCTGACATGTGTGCCATATGCGAGGTAGTAAACAAAGTCCTGTATGCAGTCCGATCTTTCACTGTGTTGTACCATTTCAGACCTAGGTCTCCCAACTGACCATCTCGCCATCGTATAGGCAATGATTCTGTAGGAATTAAGAGGTTTTAATACTTAGATTGTATGGTGTGAGAAAACATTAGCATTAAACAAATAGTAGGAAAAGAAATTTGAGACTCTGGAGGTTCAGCTATGTAGAATAATGAGGCACATTTCATGACAAAAGAAGAAAAAAATAAGCAGGTCTTGGAAAAGTTAGAGATGAAAAGAGAATAATGAAAGAAATCACAGTCAGACACTTAAAATACTTTGGACACATAAAGAGACAAAACAGCTTGCTGAAATCCACAAATTGGAAGGAAAGTGGAAAACTATGCTGTAAGAGGATAACATCCATGACAGGTAAGCGCCTGTCAGACTGCACTATCCAGACAAGATATAGGAGACATTGAAGGTGCTGACCTTAGATGTGGAGAAAGAAACTGATCTGATCTTAACCTTGGAGCAGGCTGGAAGACTTGCAGAAGACAGAGTTTCCTGCAGACAGGCTGTCATGAGAGCGACATTCTGTAAAGGACATGCTATATGATGATGATAAACTAGCATGTGAAATCTTTTTAACAAATGTTTTAAATAAGGGACTGGAGGTAAGCAAAGTTTGTTGGATGAAGTAGTATTTCGTCTGGAACTAATATGACAAGGAAATAGAACAAGAACAAGAAATACACAGGGAAATAATAACAGGAGACAAGGACATGAAAAAGAAACTTGAAATCTTGATCACCTCATAAGACACACAGATTACAAATATTTGGGTGAAACCTGTTGTGGTCGGTCACAATAACTAAGATACTAACTTGCAGTGACTTGCTATGTGACTCCTCTAATTGTGTGTACTTCTTCTCTTCTTGCTCAAGTTTCTTCTCCAGTTGTTTAACTTCCTCTGAAGAAATATGATAGCCTCTTTAACAATACACGTGAAATATCAACAGAGAACAAAAAATACAATTTATATAAAGACGTTAAGTTAAGTTAAGTTAAGTCAAGTTAAGTTATATCCACTAAACAAAAACATAGTTGTGGAATGGAGTAAATCTCCATCTCTGTATTCTATGCCAAAGTCTGGTGTTTCTAATTTGTATTCTAAGACAACAATACTCAAACGATGTCAAGCAATTGACCCCAAACAATGTTCTAAAATTGTATAAATATTTAAATTTTCATTTTCATGTAAAAAAAGATTGCAACTGTCTTCATGGTTGTTTGAATCCACAGAAGGCTGAGAACCCTTGCTTTAAGTAGCAAGGTCTATTTACTACAAAGACTGTCATTATTGATCTCTCCTTTAGTCTTTGTGACATCTTTTTAGTGTTTTATTTTCAGCATTTTCAAATCTATTTCATTGATGGCCTTTGTTTAAAATATGACTTATAAATGTATAATTGCAGACTCCTTGTCTATTTCCTAGCTTTGATTTGAGTAGTGTCTTATTATCGTTTTCTGTGTCTTCCACCTGTGCAACCAAAGGCGCATCCTTGGGATCCATGACCAGATTTCCAACAATGAAGTAGTTCGATGTACTCAACTTGCAGACTTTGCCTCAACAACTGATCATCGTCGCATCTTCGGTCACATTGTTCATCTCCCACGGGATGCTGTGACAGGCAGGCTGTGGGGGCAAGAGACGTCCTCAGGGCACCCTCGTAACACCTGGCTAAAACAGATCGTCACCTCATCAACAAAACTTTGCAAGCTGTCTGTGATACAGCCAACATAAGTGGTTATAGACACGGTCAATTAACGCAACGGGCCCTAGTCATCTAAGCACACTATTGTATTGTATTGTATGCCACTGTATTGACAATGGCGTTTTAATTTAGTTACTTAGTTTTTTATTTTTCCCCTTTAATTCCATAGAAGCTTAGGGCTGCAGGTGTCTGCCTCCAATTTTTCCACTTGAATTCCATAGAAGCTTAGGGTTGCAGGTGTCTGCCTCCAATTTTTTCACTTGAATTCCATAGAAGCTTAGGGTTGCAGGTGTCTGCCTCCAATAATTGGAAGGAGAGACAGCTAGAGGTTGTGTGAGTTGAGGGGGAGAGAAGATTATGGAGTAGTGGGTTTGACTTAGTTTAAGGTTAACAAGAATTGCATAACAAAATTAAGATCAAAATAATTAACTGAAAGTTTATTAGAAATATAAATTGTGACACCCATGATCCAAACTTCTCAAGAAAAATAAATACCTCAGCAGTGATAACTGGTGATCGTTAAATATGTCAACATCACATGACCAATGAGATCGCAAGTGTAACATATGCACTCAGATGATTCCAGAAGCCAATTTCAAATTAGTAAATGCATCGATCATGGGCCTTAAAATATAAGTTTGTTTATTGTTTCTGGAAGACAAAATTTTAATTTAAAATATTGCAGATTTCCCTTAAAACAAAAATTTGAATCTACTAGTCCTGTGTAGTCATAATCCTACTTTATGGCTCTGAAACCTGGACATTACTTAAACATGACGTATCAAGACTAGAGGACTTCCACATGCACAACCAGCGGCTTATCATGGGCATCCGATGACTTGACTACATTCACAACGGAGAGGTTTCTGCGAAAATAGGCCTCCACCCAATCTCGGAAAGACTGGATCACCGCCAAGTTTCTATATTCGGTCATGTCATGTGGCTGGACCAGGAAACCCTAGACCACCGCCAAGTTTCTATATTCGGTCATGTCATGTGACTGGACCAGGAAACCCTGGCCCACAAGATACTTCACAGATGATTCTTCAGCGCCAACTGGCTTTTCCCGAATGGCTGGAGGCATAGAAGAGACCATCTCCGGACAGTATGGCTTCGGCAGATAGCCCCTCCCCCCCAAGACCTAGAGCCATGCTGCAGCAGTGGGTCATAGATGTGGCTGATCGATGCAACAGGCCTCAGATGTCTAAGAGAACTTAATTATTATTGCAGACTTTTTATTAAACGGAAAAAGTAAAGTACATGGATACGATGAGGAGATTTAGCAGGTTGAAGGTGGAAGAGATTGACTGAGGACGATAAGGAAAGGAGAGAGATTGGTGGGTTGAGTGAGAGAGAGAGATTGGTGGGTTGAGTGAGAGAGAGAGATTGGCAGTTGGGGGGTGGGGGTAGAGATGAAGAAGAGATTGGCAGATTGGGAGGGATGAAGAGATTAAGATTGGCAATTTTAGAAAGGGGGTGGGAGAGAGATTGGCAGTTTGGGAAGAAAAGAGAATGGGTAGTTGAGAAGAGAAGAGAGATTGGTTGGGTGACAGGTGAAGAGATGGCAAGTTAGAGGACAGGTTAATAGTGCGATAGGGATTTGATGGGAGGAGAGGGGTCTTAAATAATTTAACTACTTTCATAATTATCCTGGGCTGTGCTGGGTTCCACCAGATAGGGAATTAAAACAAATGAAATAATAAAACTATATTTCTGTACAAATAGTAACAAGCAACTAGTTCAGTCAAACAAGATCAGAGAAGCGAAGACTACCATCTGGTCAGGCAAAACATACTGATCGGACATGTTAGTCAAGGTCAGGTGAAATAAACTGACCAAGACCCTCACCTCACTTTCATGCAGTTCTCCCTGTAAACGGGTTGTTTCATAAAAGTAAATCTGGCTAATATAGGTGGGGGGTTGACATGATCCCCATAGTAGTAAGCGACAGCAGATGAAGTCAAGTATAGTAAAATATCTGGAGGAACCAGATACACTTTCATCAGAACGCTCAGATGTGAGGAAAGCTACTGCAACCCACCACTAAACACCCTTTTCAGGATGGCCAAAACAAGTAAACTTACTCATTGTGAGCATTCAACAACAACCACTTCAAGGTCACATTATCCTATTGTCAGTCATGACTGAATTGGGCTATTACTACTACTACTATACCTACTCCAGTCAGCCAACAACAAAGAACCAACCTATAGCCAGTCTATCTTGTGCTTGCTTCCGCTCCTGATCAAGAATTAGCTTGCCATCAAGGATCTCCAGTGTTCTGAGGTGGAAGACAATGTACAGACGGAAGTGTGGAATATCACACATTGGGTTTCCAGCCATATCAAGTTGAGTAAGATCTTGCATAACTTTCAGCTTCGAAACTTCAAACAGCTGTCAAATACATTGAGTGTCAATAATTTTCATGAATTATAAATTTGTCTTGATACTATATTAATTTCTTAAATATGTTTTTTTTTCCACTGTCACATTGTGATTAATAATTTCTACAAAATCATATAAATATGTCAATATTTTTAATTATTCAAATAGCACATTTATCTTTAACATAATAAATAATTTTTTTTACATTTGTTGAAAAGTTAGAAAATTTAAACTGAAATTATAGACACATCTCTTGGTCAAAAATGTAAACATAAATTAATCTGGCCACAGAGTGTTTTTTAATCTATTAGTTAATGACAGTAGTTACAAAAACTGGTTTAAAAATGTTGACCTGTAAAAGTTTACTGATTTAAACATGTTTAAAAGTAAATAAAATAAAATAAAAGTAGTTTAAAACATTGTAAATGTAAGTTAAATCAAAGTAGTTTAATATCTTGTGCCTTCTGAATTCTTAAGTGGATGTCCTTTTCGGTGTCCCCAATTTTGTCCAATTTGCTGTCCAGATACATGAATGAATCCACATCAAGAGAGCCATGCCAAGCACAAGCAGAACATTCTCACCCAAATTTATTCTTATAATCTTGGTCTTGCCTCAGTGGACTTGAAACCTCCAGGACCACATCAGGATGTTTTCAAATCCAGCTCACACAATAACTCTTTCAATAGTACACCTACAATCAAATATCTCAAATAAAAATGATGTCCTCTATAAAATAGTATAAGGACTAGAACATATAAAGTTGTCTCAATAATAGTAAATGACACCAAAAAGACTGCATGACTCACAGAAGGTAATTTATTTCTTGCAATTCTAAAAGTCCGCAAAGTTTTCATCTTTTTAGCAAACCACGGGGGAATATGCTCAATATGGTTATCATTGACATTCAAAAACTGCAAGGATGTTAAGTTGTCTAGGCCTTCAATCTTAGTCAGCATATTACTGGCCAAGTTAAGCTCCCGAAGCTGTACTAGCTTGTCCAAGCGCTCAATACGTTCAATGATATTGGAGCTGAGGTTCAATGTCTGAAGCTTGTGTAGGCGATCCAAATTTTCAATGAACTGGAAATGAAATCATTTTAAAAATTGAGAATGTCATAACAAATAGCCAACACAAATTAAGAAAAAAGAATGAATTTTAAGAAAAAATATACACAATGTAAATACTGTGCAATTAAATAGAGGCATGGTACTTTTGTTGTAGAGTGCACTCTGAAGGCAAGAGACAGGATATGTGAGTTTTATTATTATTATTATATTATAGTGGTCTCGAGGTAAGGTGTCCGCCTTGGGTGCCGGAAGTTCGCAGGTACGAATCACGGTGGAGACCAAGATTTTTTCATGTGGATCTTCTGGTAAGAAATCTCCTGATTTCTGGGTAGTGAGATTAGACTCCCGTGTTCAGTGTCGAGTACTTTAAAAATCTCTTGGCAGATAGAAATTAAAAAAAGTGGGCTTAACGGCCGCTGTCCGGACAAAATTCAATATTCTTGATAAAAATCTACTCAAATTATTTGTACCTTCTACCAGGCCTAGTAAGCTGCAGGAAGTTTTAAAATACCTGCTATGTATAGTCTAAGCCTTTGATAACCTGGCAATAGACATTACCATGTCTGTTTGAATACCAGGATTCCAAGTATAGTAAATCTTCCATGTGGAGACATCATCAAATTATTCATAGTTGTTTATGAATCAGTGAAAAATTGTATTTTCCTACATTTCTATATATTGTTAGCCCAAGAAAGATACAATGACACACATACTAGGGTTTTTCCTTTCAACAAAGACGAATACCTATAGGTGGTGAATATAATGTAAAAACGTGAAAAATAAATTTCATTGTTGTTAAAGATCCAGTAGCATCTGGGCTCTTGCCCTTTAGCCCAATACCATGTAATGGTATATGTACATATTTCTTAGTTGTTGTTTAGTGTCATATAAAATGTTCCATTTATCTGGCGTCATAGAAAGAAGCATTTACATTACCATCGAGCACTCAAAGAGATGATGATCAACAGTTTCATATGGGTGTGAACACTGCTGACACTCTGTAGTGTGTTGTAGTTGAATTCTGTTCAGGTGCTTGTTAAGAAGGATGTGTTGGTTCCCAGCTAGAAAATGATGCTCTGATCCTTCCATGTGAGTTGACTGACACTATCATTTGGATCGGCACTTGTCATATGACTGTAGACCCCACTCTCTGTTTCCTATGGTCCATCTGTTCAGCAAAGTTTCTTTGTTTGCTGTTCTGCTGTTCTTGTCTTGATCCCTTCTTTGCTAGACTGTCTGCTTGTCATTGCCCTGTGTGTTTGAGTGTCCAGGGATCCACTGCATAACTATTTTGATGACGTGTTGTCAATGTCTAGAAATATTTGGATAAGATCAGGTCTACCCATCATGAAATGCAAAAAAAAAACAAATGCATGCAGCAGCCTGACTTCTAGCTAAACAGTTAAACTCACTGGGTTCTGGCATGGGTGTGTAGGAAGAGAACAGGAAGGTAATTTCACGAACACGTAGAGGAAAGGCGACATAACAGAAGTAAGGACTGGGAGCACCAGAGGAAAGATGGAAATAATGAGAGCCAAGATAAATAACAAATACATGGTCTCTGGTTCAAGAAAATGTCAGACAGGGCACTGACATATTGGTATTTGGAAAAATATATAATAATAATAGTTGTCCATCCTAAGTAAAGATAGTGGCAGCATCATACTTGTGCTGAGAGATGTGTTCTTATATGATTTTAAAGACCAATCATGGCATGGCAGACCCTGCCACATGTTTCTGAAAATGTCACCATGGTAGACTGCATATTTTGTTCTGAGCAGGTGTTAAGGGCACAGTTGTCAGTGAACAGGAGATGCAAGATATGGCTTCAGTCACTTTGGTGCAAGACTACAGGCATCTTGGATTGTACAGTCAACCTTAAACATGTATAACTGCCTTCTAGGACTCCAAAAGAAACATGAAGCCACAATAACAGAGACTGGAAGGAAGCATATACACTTACATATTGATCATTATATTGTTAATTATGATGATGATGAAATAACATCAAATGATTATGAAAATGGTAATACTGTTCATAGTCATCTTATTATAGATGATAATCTCACCTTAATCTTCTTCTCTCCTGCAAGTGTAAGGCTGAGAGATGTTATAAGGTCAAGGTTATCCTCCTTCGCTATCTTTTTAATTAAGTCCTCCGTTATGTACCTAACTCCAGGCTGTTTTATGACTGAAGACAAAATTTAAGACATTCAGTTTTTAAAATTTAATTAACAAATTCTTTAAAAAATACGTTAACAAAAACAAATTCAGATTCTAATTACAAATGGTGACAGATCTATCTATTTATCTATCTTTATCAGTCCACTTGTGTCGTTAGATGTCGTGGGGAGGTGTGACCTCCTTTAGTGCATTTATATTTGGCAGGTGAAAATCCAATAGAGACTTGCCAGGTTTATCGCAGTATCTGTTATCAAATGTTAGGTTGGTTGCCCCTGGAATGTACGATCACCTTTTTTTACTGCTGGCGGTCGAAGCGTAAATTAGAGCAAGGTAGACCCGCAGCCTTTTAGGCACCATCTATGCCACTCCGCTAACCACATAACTAAGAGTTGATGTTATAGCCACACAGTCCCCTTTTTGTGACATATTCTCTGTGGGGCAAGAATCCCTAGAATAATTTGAGTACATTTTTAACTTGAATTTTGCCCGAGCATCTGCCACTAAGCCTACTCTTTTCGATTTCCAATTGACAAGGGATTTTTAAAGTGTGCGCCCCTAACATCAGACACCAGGGGCAAATTTTTCAAGATGATACACATTGAAAAATCCCAGTCTCCACCACTGGGTCTCCCACAGTGACAGATAACAAACAATAATAAACAGTGCATCAATTCTATCTCAGGAATGATGCTTATTTTCAGGTGACTCATCCCATTTAGAAGTTCAATATAATATCACCCACATTGTTCAATTTATTTATGGAAAAGATTGTCACAGATACTACGGATGGTCATACTGGAACGGTAACTATAGGTACATGCACTGTCATAAACCTCAGCTCTGCTGTTGATGTTTTGGCTGGTGAGGAAGAGAATTGCAACCACTGACAGCTAGGCATGATTGTACTTCTATGAGATTTCTCATGACAGCTAGGCATGATTGTACTTCTATGAGATTTCTCATGACAGCTAGGCATGATTGTACTTCTAGGAGATTTCTCATGACAGCTAGGCATGATTGTACTTCTAGGAGATTTCTCATGACAGCTAGGCATGATTGTACTTCTAGGAGATTTCTCATGACAGCTAGGCATGATTGTACTTCTAGGAGATTTCTCATGACAGCTAGGCATGATTGTACTTCTAGGAGATTTCTCATGACAGCTAGACATGATTGTACTTCTAGGAGATTTCTCATGACAGCTAGGCATGATTGTACTTCTATGAGATTTCTCATGACAGCTAGGCATGATTGTACTTCTATGAGATTTCTCATGACAGCTAGGCATGATTGTACTTCTAGGAGATTTCTCATGACAGCTAGGCATGATTGTACTTCTAGGAGATTTCTCATGACAGCTAGGCATGATTGTACTTCTATGAGATTTCTCATGACAGCTAGACATGATTGTACTTCTAGGAGATTTCTCATGACAGCTAGGCATGATTGTACTTCTAGGAGATTTCTCATGACAGCTAGGCATGATTGTACTTCTATGAGATTTCTCATGACAGCTAGACATGATTGTACTTCTAGGAGATTTCTCATGACAGCTAGGCATGATTGTACTTCTAGGAGATTTCTCATGACAGCTAGGCATGATTGTACTTCTAGGAGATTTCTCATGACAGCTAGGCATGATTGTACTTCTAGGAGATTTCTCATGACAGCTAGGCATGATTGTACGTCTAGGAGATTTCTCATGACAGCTAGGCATGATTGTACTTCTAGGAGATTTCTCATGACAGCTAGACATGATTTTACTTCTAGGAGATTTCTCATGACAGCTAGGCATGATTGTACTTCTAGGAGATTTCTCATGACAGCTAGGCATGATTGTACTTCTAGGAGATTTCTCATGACAGCTAGGCATGATTGTACTTCTAGGAGATTTCTCATGACAGCTAGGCATGATTGTACTTCTAGGAGATTTCTCATGACAGCTAGGCATGATTGTACTTCTAGGAGATTTCTCATGACAGCTAGGCATGATTGTACTTCTAGGAGATTTCTCATGACAGCTAGGCATGATTGTACTTCTAGGAGATTTCTCATGACAGCTAGGCATGATTGTACTTCTAGGAGATTTCTCATGACAGCTAGGCATGATTGTACTTCTAGGAGATTTCTCATGACAGCTAGGCATGATTGTACTTCTAGGAGATTTCTCATGACAGCTAGGCATGATTGTACTTCTAGGAGATTTCTCATGACAGCTAGGCATGATTGTACTTCTAGGAGATTTCTCATGACAGCTAGGCATGATTGTACTTCTAGGAGATTTCTCATGACAGCTAGACATGATTGTACTTCTAGGAGATTTCTCATGACAGCTAGGCATGATTGTACTTCTAGGAGATTTCTCATGACAGCTAGACATGATTGTACTTCGAGGAGATTGCTCATGACAGCTAGGCATGATTGTACGTCTAGGAGATTTCTCATGACAGCTAGGCATGATTGTACTTCTAGGAGATTTCTCATGACAGCTAGGCATGATTGTACTTCTAGGAGATTTCTCATGACAGCTAGGCATGATTGTACTTCTAGGAGATTTCTCATGACAGCTAGGCATGATTGTACTTCTAGGAGATTTCTCATGACAGCTAGGCATGATTGTACTTCTAGGAGATTTCTCATGACAGCTAGGCATGATTGTACTTCTAGGAGATTTCTCAAGACAGCTAAGCATGATTGTACTTCTAGGAGATTTTTCATGACAGCTAGACATGATTGTACTTCTAGGAGATTTCTCATGACAGCACCAGCAAGACAAAACTAATGACGACCGATGAGATGGAGTTCAGCGACTTTCTCACCTTCAATAGCCAAGCACTTGAACAGGTTAATCAGTTCAAACATTTGGGGAATGTCATTGATGATGAGGATACAGAGCGGAACTACAAAAATGGTGAGTTCAGAACTGGCAGATGTTCTTTAGGGAGACACTACAGAGACTCTTTGAAAATCCTGGATGTTGCTTGCACAGAACTATTTCACTTTGCCTGCTAGCATCACTAAAGGTGAACATTCCAAATGTCCAAATTGTTTATATATATCAAAAACAGAATTCGACCCAAAACCGAGCCGTGGCACTCCACTTTTTACTTTACACCACTCAGAGTACTCCTTATTTGTGCCCACTCTCTGCCTTCTTTCCGTTAACCAATTTAAAATCCATTATGTCTCATGCTGAAGTCGGATGCACTGGGCCGACAGGTGCAAAAATAAAAACCACAATTCAATGCACACCACCTTGGGGATTCGAGAAATAAGGCAAATGCCAACAAACAAACAGACAAACAAACAAAAAAATCCATTTGGTAACTTTCCCACCTATTCCATGTGATTTTAACTTCCTAAATAATCTTTGATGAGGTGGTACTCTATCAAAGGCCTTTGCAAAAGAGATAAATAACATCTACTGGTTCCCATTTATCTATCATTTTAGTAACCTCCTCCATGAATTCTAATAGATTTGTTAAGCATAATCTCCCTCTAGTAAACCCATGCTGACTATTTCTGATTAGATTAAACTCATCTAAATGCATTACAATGTTTCCTTTGGTTATTGACCTGGGACAGGATGAACCAGCACAGCACCAGATGGAGAATGGAACGGAGCACTGCTTTGAAATATTGAAATCAGAAATGGAAGCGACCCTGCAAGACAGCAAGAAAAAAAAAGCAGCAGGCATAGATGGTATTACAACAGAGATGCTACTAGCCTGCATGACAACTGCAGTTGACTGGATGACCAGAATATTTAATGTGGTCTGGACGTTGAGAAAGGTACCGACAGACTGGCAAGGGCAATCATCGTTCCTATTTGGAAAAATAACGGAGGCAAGCGAGAGTGCAAAATGTATAGGTGAATACTAGAAAGCAGAGCAAGACCAATACTGGAACTCCAACTAGAAAATAATCAGTTTGGGTTCAGGAGAGGAAAGAGCTGCACAGACGAAATATTTACATTGAGGCAAATATACAAAGTTTATAGAATACGATGGAAACAACTGCCTTATATTCATAGATCAAGAAAAGGCGTTTGATAGTTAACAAAAGTAAACTATGGGAGATCCTGGCAGATTATGGACTGCAAGATCCTTTCCTTAGTAACATCAAAGCCCTATATCATCACAGTCAGAATGCAGTAAGAACATCAGAAGGTAATTCGGAGTCGCTCCCCCCTTTCACCAGGCGTCAGACAGGGTTGTGTTCTGTCACCACTCCCTTTGTCACTTATATGAATAAAATCACCCAGGAGGCAAATACAGAACAGGAAAGTACCAACGAATTGCTCTTTGCAGACGACCAATATCTGATCCACTCCAATAAACAAAACCTACAAAGTCATAGTGACTCCCTCTACTTGAACTGTCAAAAGTACGATATGAATATCAGTACATCAAAAACAGAGGCAATAAATATAGGTAGAAACCACACCCCACTTGATAGTCATGTGAATGAAACAAAAATAAGGGGGACGGCGTGGCCTACTGGTTAAGTGGCACGGCTCCCAACCAGAAGGTGCTGGGTTCGATCCCCATCACAGCACCGGCCGTTACCCCGGGGAAGCAAACCCTTAGAAAATGCAGGAGGAAGCAGACCCTTACATAAAATGCATGCTGAAGTCGGATGCACTGGGCCGACAGGCGCAAAATAAAAACCACAGTGTAACGCACACACGCCTTGGGGAATAGATAAATAAGGCGAACGCAACAAAAAAAAACAAAAATAAAGCAGGTACAGAAATTAAGGTATTTGGGAGCTGTTTTTACTGAACATGGCAGACTCGACAAAGAGATAGAGACGAGAGTGCAGAGGGCAAATGCTTTCACATACCAGCTGTCTAAACTACAAAAATTTCCCTCCAAGCAAAAAAGCAGGTGATAAAAAGTATCTTCATACCAACCCTGTGCTGTCAGTGCCAGACATGTGCATTGAATAAGGTCCAGGAATGAAAGTTAGCCTCCTCCGAAATGAGGTGCCCCAAAAATTCACTAACAACACTAGAAGAGACAGAATCACAAATACAAGTATTTGGGAGAAGGTTGGAACAATTCCCTGCCTAAAGTACATAGAGCAACAGAGAATGAATTGGTTTAGCCCCATTGTGAGAATGCAACCAGATCATATTGTTCATGCAACCTTCTACAGGAGAACATCAGGAAGAAGGGCTAGAGGTAGACCGAGGAAAAGGTGGACAGACAGCGTAAAAGAGACCTGCCGTAAAATACGGGAAAATGTTACTCGAGCTACAAAATACCATAACACTGGGCTACAACTCAGAAGAAAATGAGACGACAAAAGAATAAGAAGATTGACTCTAATAATTTACAGACTATGCTGGGTCTGATTTGTTTGCTCTTTTTGAATAAGGGGATCACTTCTTCATCTTCCCAATCCCCTGGAACAATCCCTTTTGCAAGTGATTGAGAAGATAATATAGACAATGGTTTTCTTAGTTGGTCTCTAATTTCAAACAGCAATGTTGAATGAATACCATCTTGACCTAGATATTTATCCACTTCCAACCCCTCCAATTTTTAAAAAAAAAACCATTTCCTCCGTAATACAGATTGATCTTAATCCCATTCTATCCATGTCTCCTTGGAAAATATTTATAGGCTCTGATATCTTGGAGCAGTCTTCTTTTGTGTAGACTGTGCTAAAGTACTGATTGAGCAGAATAGATGCATCTCTGTTTTCACTTAGTATTTTTCCTGTGCTATCTGTGAGAGGGCTACTTTGTCTTTCCTTCTTTGTTTATTTCTAACTTAAGAAAAGAAGCTTTTCCTATCAGTCTTGATCTAATGTGCAAGTTGTTTCCCCAAGTCTATTTTTGCTGCTATATTCATTTTCTGGCCTATGTTTTGCTTGTCCAAATATTTTTAATATGTGCTTTTGATTTACCTGTCTCTATATATTCTGTCCATGTTTTATTTTTAGCTCTTCTACATTTAACTACAAATCTAGTAATCCACTTTTTATGCTTGAAGTTAACATCTCTACATGGAACACATTCCTCTTTTGGTTTTTTAAAAACTGTTTTGAAACTCTCCTACTTTTGTTCAATAGCTGTTCCTTCGACAATATTTTTCCATATTATGTGGCTTGCTTTCATCTTCTTAACATCTGTCTTAGAGAAGTCGTATGATCGTGTGTTTATGTTTACTTCCTTCCTTGTCTTAAGATACTAACAAATGATCTGATTGTCACTTTAACCAAACAGTTCTCCAACGGTAACATTTTAAATCATATTTTCTTCTGTAGTAAAAACTAGGTATAGTGTGTTTGTGCCTCTGGTAGTTTCTTCTACATGTTGAATTCAAAAATTGTCAGTCGTGCACATAAGAAATGGTTTTGACTCGACAAATGGTTCAGTCATATCCCATTTTATTTCTGGAAAGTTTAAATCCCCATTAAAAATAATTTTTCTGCACTTGTCTTTTCTATACTACTGATTGCCTCCTCATATTTTCTTAAACGCAATTACTTGCTGCAGCTTACTGCTACAGGTGTCTAAACAGCATCTGTTATAATAATGATGCAATAACAAGAATGGATATAATCAGTAATGAAGATATTAGAAGACAAGTAGGTACAGCACCAGTGCTAGGCATCATCAAGAGATGGCAAACCAAATGGTTTGGCCACGTGACACAACAAACGCCAGATAGTATCACTCAGAAAGCTTTGCTATACAGATATAATGAATATAAAGTCAAGGGCCGCCCACACAAAAGATGGATAGCAGAAATAACAGACGCAGTGAAACTCTTATGTACGATGCACATACTAGGGCCCAGTCAAGAAATCTCTTCACAACATGACGCTGAATGGTTTAAACAGAACCAAAATAAAGCAAAAAGAAGAAAGTTGGTTTTTAAGGTTGTTTTTTTTACTGTGTTATTTATATGTCAATTCATATGTATTTTATGAATTTTTTGTAACTTTTGAGATACAATAGATTTATTTAGATCTGAAATTGAAATGTAAAGATATATATAGAGATCATCTCAAATCAGAATTTATATCGATAATCTGAAATGTGAATTTATAGGTCTATATAAATAATCTGACATTGAAATGAATGAACATATTGAGATCATCTAAAATAGAAATTTATATAGATAATCTGAAATGTTGATTTATAGATCTAAATAAATAATCTAACATTGAAATGAATGGACATATAGAGATTATCTCAAATTGGAATTTATATAGATAATCTGAAATGTGAATTTACAGATTTATAAAGATTATGTGAAAATAGAATTTATAGATACACAAAGAAAATCTTGCGTAGGAATTTAACTTCCTCACAGCCAGCATATATTACATAGCCAATAGTTTTAGTTTACAGTCTTCTACAACCATTGAGTGGTCTCAAGGTAAGATGTCAGCCTTGGGTGATGAAGGTTGAGGGTTCAAATCACAGGGGAGACCGGGATTTTTTCACGTGGACTTTCTGGTATTTCCCCAGATCTCTGGTTAGTAGAGATCGGACGCCTGTGTGCAGTGTCACGCACGTTAAAAATTCCTCAACAGTTGGAAATCAAAATGAGTAGGCTAAACGGCCACCGTCTGGGCATAATTCAAAATTATGTAAAAAATGTACCCAAATTATTACGGGATCCTTGCCAATGCTACGGAGTTTGTGCATTGTGCCGAGATTCTCTAAAAATATAGAGAATAACAGAGCACTTATGGGTTAAACCGTGTGCAATGACGTTTATTCTTCGACTAAACTAAACTAAACAAACACTTGCTTACTTACCACCAGTTTGTAATGTAGATCTGAGTTGTGAAGCTAAATTCCTAAATTCCACTGGTGATGGAACTCTTCTCCCAGTAGCAGAAGGCTGATCTTTCTCTGCTATATTACCAAGACTTGAGCCAGGCTATAAACACAAAATTGTAAAGTTATATTTAGGTCAAGTAGCAGAAATGTTCTCACTGTAAAATTGACAGGATGATTTTCTCAGTCACGTTGCATTTCAGTCAACCCAGCTGTAAATGGGTACCTGACAATGTATAAGTTAGGAAAAGCAAGAAAGCAAAGTAGGGAACTGTGGAAATCAATATCACATAAGCATGAAACTTTAATATTATATCTATCTATCTGTCTGTCTGTCTGTCTGTCTGTCTGTCTGTCCTTCCGTCCCTCCATCAATCCATCTATATATTTATATTCTTTGAACGTCAAACACGGCACATAAAACAGAAACATATGCTCTACAGTTTGATTGTTGTGACGCCCCTTGTATAAGTTTGTGTATGTTGTTTAGACCCATAATAGCACCCTCTCTGATGATCATTCTGTGAAGTCTCTTTTGACCTTCCTCTCTTTCTGCTGCTATCTGGAGCCCCCATAACCGCCTACAATGGAAGTTTATTGTTCTTCATTCTAAGCTCATGCCCGATGTATGTCCACCATTTTGTTTTGCTTATGAGGGTAAAAACAAATGACTGGTTGGTGATTTCACTAAGCTTGCTGGTTTTGAAATCTTCCCAGCCAACGTTCAAATGTTTCTAAGAGATTTATTTTCAAAAGCATTCAGTTTATTTCCTAGTGTCCTGTCATTTTCCAGCCTTCGAATCTGTATGTTAGCATTGATATGACTTTGGAGTTGAACAACCTGAGCTTTGTGTGTTTGATCATTGATTTTAATTTCTAAATATTTGCTAGCTGGTTAAAGGCACATGAGGCCAAAGCAATTTGAGTAGAAAATTCTTTTGTTCTAGCTCCATCTAGTGTCATTTTAATTCCCAAATATATGTATCTTTGAACCTTCTGTAATAGTGCTCTGATCAGATGGACAAGGGATGTTTTTCCCATGTCAGAAGAGCGCCTCCCTAAACAACTGTTATACGGTGATCTCATGATAGGGTAGCGCTCGCAGGATGGACAAAAGAAACGATACAAAGATACTCTAAAAGTTTCTTTGACAAGTGTCTCCATTGATGTTGCTGACTGAGCGGTACTTGCTCCGAATCACTTAGCCTGACGTACTGCCATCACACATGGTGCTTGCACCGCTGAGCAGAGGACCATCACAGAGGCGCAGGAAAGGGAGCTGCATGAAAGGAAAGAATGCAAGACTGCCCAACTAAAAATGCTGTTCATGTGTGCCCTACATGCAGTAAAGTTTGTCACACGCAAATCGGACTGTACAGTCCAATGCAGTCACATCTGAATAAACATGTCTAAAGCTGTCGCCATCTTCGCTTGCGATGGGCAACTAACTAACTAACTAATAGTGCTCCATTCAGCTTGATATCAGCAGCTTTGTTTGTAATGTCAGTCTCTTAAAATGTTTTACCCAATGGAAATAACTACTTTAAAACTACCCTTCATATTAAGACTAGTTTGCCGGGGTCTATGACAAGGACAAAAATATCATCACTGCCCCACAGAGAGCTTGTCGTAAGTGGCGACTAACTGTTTGACATGGCATAACCCCGGCGATGGCTAGGTGATTTGTTAAGAGCAGCATAGATGGCACCTAACAGGCTGCGGATATCCTTTGCTCTAGTGCTTGAGTCTATTAAGATGGACTCGCACATCAGTTAACCACCATCCATAGTGGAGTAATAAGCTGCTCGAGCCTAGCCCACTAAGCAGGAAATCGTCCTCCTGGCTACATCCAGCTCATACCAGAGATAGAACCTGCACAGGGGCTTATGCCTCTGTAGAAGTACAGATCAACAAAGACTAAGTCTAAGTTACTTACTTCCCCTGACCAAGCACCACGTTATACAGTATGCATCCAGTATTCAGCAACATGGATTGCCTTGTCATTTGCCTCCAGCATGTTGCACCTATTGCATGTTTCCTGGAGGTTGGTGCAGATCATCAGGTGGTCTGGGTCCTGTATTGCGCCCCAGTCCAATGTGTCATCATCTGTGTATTCCCATCTTTTCATGTTCCTCTTGAACCATGATAAACCAGATCAGAGTCTTTTCCGCGACTTCCATGTCGTGTATGGTAGATGATGTCCTGGGGCAGATGGCTCCCGACGTTCCATTTCTGGGGCCTGCATCAATTTGTGCCATCTCTCGATGCAACGTCTTTCAGGGTTTGTCTGTATAGGGTGTTATGATTTTTGGAAGCTATATCTGGATTTGAGTCTTGTGCTCTGTACCTGATATCTAAACATTGAGTGCCTTGGGTTGTGCTAATTTTCTCGTTAAATTTCTGCTGTGAAGCTTCTTTGAATCTCAGGTGGTGCTTTGCCAATTATGGGGTATATTTTATCAATGGATGTGGGTATTAGACACACTGATACTGTCCAAACCCCCTCATCTATTTCTGTATGAACTACTTTTGCATGGACAGAATTTTTCCAGATTGGACCAGCGCATTCAGCTACGGAAAAACACAAGGCAAGTGCAGAAGTCCAAAGGACTGATGGCTGTGGCCCCCCCCCCCCCCCTTCCCCATGTTATGCCAGTCAGTTTTCGGATGATGTTATTTCTTGCGTGTATCTTACGCTTTGTTTCCTGGCAGTGCATGCGGCCTAACTTCAAGCTTAGATATTTGGGAGCCGTGCAGTGTTCAAGCTCCTGCCCTTGCCACCTAAGCTGAAGTTTTCTTTTTGCCCCTATTTCTGAGGTGGTAGACTAAGATTATTAAATTTGACTGCAACCTGTATGTTTTCACAAAATGTCTCATCAACCGTTTTCAATCAAACTATTTTAGCTGCCCGTAGAGCTCACGTTTTTAACAAAGACATGCCAAGTTGTCAAATGTTGACCTGTCCATATCTGTTAAAGTTTTTGTGGCTTAAATTTTCTACAGGATGACAAAGTCAGTCCCATGCCCAACCCTAAGTCACCTCCTAAGACATGCCTGGCAGGTTACAGCGCTGCTATTCTTTACTCCTTTTCAAGTCACAGCAACATTTGGGGGAAAAATCTCATACTCTATTAAAAATCTAATTAAAATACATTTTTATTTTGATGATTGTTGATCCTTTTATAGACTGACAAAAAAAAAGGGAAAAAAAACAGCAAATCAATTTCTTACTTTTACTATTAGCACCCAGAAACAAGCACCACTAGTGTTTTTGTTTGTTGTTGTTGAATACCAACAATAAGTAAGTTTACTCTTTTGTGTGCCCTGAAAAGGACGTTATGTGGCGAGTTGCATTAACTGTCCTCACATCCTGAATGTTCTGATGAAGGTGGAGCGAGGTCCTCCAGACTGTTGTGCAATGCTTGGCTCCATATATGTGTCGCTCACCCTATGTTGATCATGTCACTCCCCCACCTCATTAGCCAGACTGCCATGAAACAGCCTGTTTTCAGGGAGAACTGTGTGGAAGTGAGGTGGGAGTCTTTGTTAGTATATTTTACCTGACCCTAACATGTCTCATCAGCACTGCACTCCTGTTAATGAACAGCTAATTTATCCTACAATTACTTAATAACTTCTTCAATATTAAAAAAAAACAAAAGAACATAGCTTGACAAATCCTTAAGTAGAACCAACAATGAGGGAGAATAATAATCATCAGGAATAACAGAGCCTGGAGTTTATTATGAAAACCAAATAAATGTAGTCAGTGTGTCTGATTGCTACCCATTGCACATCAAAGAGATCAACAATATAATGATCCTTCTAACAACTGCAGACATGTAAACAGCTATTACCTTTCATCAAAATGATTAATTTTACAAGACATTATTATGGGATACTAGAATTATTATTGTTATATTAAAGAAATAGAAACAACAATATTCATACAAAACTAACTAGTAAAACAGGTAAAACGTTACAGGTATCTGGGTAACATAATCTCAGCAGATGGAAAAGGTAACACCAAAATCCAAAACAGATGTATTAAAGCAAGTAAAATTAATGGGCAAATGTCCCAGATAGTACTATATAAGTAAGTGACAATGGATTTTAAAAAACGCTTACAACCCAATATTCAACCCACACTGTGCTATCAGTGTCAGAATTGGACATTAACAAAAAAGATAAAAGAAACACCGTAACAACAGAGATGAAATGCCTGCACAGAATGATTGGAGTAACAAGAATGGATAAGAATCAGAAATGAAGATATTAGGAGACTAGTAGGTACAACACCAGTGATGGGCCTCATCAAGAGACAGCAAACCAAATGGTTTTGGCCACATGACAAGTCAAACACCAGATAGTATCCATCAGAAAGCAATACTTTACAAATACAATGGATATAAAGTTAAGGGTCAACCACACAAAAGATGGATATCCTAAAAAGTAAAGTTCCCATGTACAAACCATATACTAGGTCAAGAAACATTTTCATAATCTTACGCTGAAAAGCACAAGCAGAACAAAAAGACAAAAGAAAAAGATTATATTATTCAGTAAAATTGTTCGTTGTAATTACTCAGTTTCACGTCTTCTTTTAATGCATTTAATTGAGAATACCGTTTGAATATAAAGTGTACCATTTGGTAAACTAATGATCTTAAAATATAAGCTTTTAAAGTAAACATTTGTGTTTGTTTCTAATTTAGTTTACTTTTCCACTTGAGTATCTGATAACATCATTATACTTCTGCTAACATATTTGATAACAATATTAACTTAAATGAAGAGCCTGCTAGGCTTATAAGATTGTCAAAACTGTCTTACCTCCTTTGGAATATCCTCTGCTGAATGTGTCAGTACAGTGGGACCTTGCAAATTTTGAGATGAAGCCATGCTATTCGCAGGGCTGCCTTGTGAACGTGTGGGATGTGGATGGATAGAAGGCATTGTCCTTCCTACACCTCTACGGTTCATTTTGAAATGTCAAATTTTCACAAACTTCTGAAAAAAGCAGAAATTTACAGAAAGTTAAGTTTAACAAATTATGTAATTTAAACTTATGTACATATTTATATGTCAAATTATAACAGAAGATGAACAATGCCATTGAAAAATAAGACTAGAATTGGGTGGGTAAATAAGGCAATTAGAGAGAAGCAGACAGTCCTGATATCAGGTAGCAAATGACACTACAGAATAGAATCCTGACCACAGGTCTGCCCCTTCCTGTCTTTCCTTGTGTCTTCTAAGATTATTTTCACTGGGTCCTTAACTTAACGTCATTACTGGTTTAGAAGACTCTGCAGAGTCTGTATACAACCAGTTTAATTTACATTTCCTTGCTCTAAAAGCTATGCGCATTCTTCTTCTTCTTTTTTCTTCTTCGTACGCTGTCAAACGTCAAACTGTATTTTTTTCAAAGAAAGCAGCGGTCATCCTGAGGCTGTCGACACTGCCATAGAGCTTGTCTAGTGTTGCCACTGGTGATGGCCACATGTGCTTTCTCTGGTCATCGTATGTCGGGCAGTTTTGCAGCAGATGTTCAGCGGTCATATTCCCTGTATCACAAGTACATTCGTCAGTGCCACCTATCTTCAGTTTATTGAATAGGTGGTACCTGAGTCTGTTGTGGCCTGTGCGGAGTCTGAAGACCACGACCTGCTCTCTTCTGTTCAACTGGTAATAGACATCATTTTTTGTGTAGCCAGTATGTTCTGTTTCCCATTTGGCCATATATCTGGCCCTAAAAAGCCTTCTGGACTCTTCGTAGGTCACATTAGAATCTGGTTGTGGTAGTCTTGCACCTTCCTTTACCAGTCTGTCTGCCTCCTCGTTGCCTTGGATGTTACAGTGGGATGGAACCCACTGTACCACTACTCTTTTTGGTGCAACTTCTGGCATAGTTGACAGAGTACTGCTCTTAAATCATTAAGTTCAGTATTTTTGTGGCTTTTTAGTGCTGTGACTGCGGCCAGGGCATCTGTAAACATGACTATCTGGCTTTCATTGCTTTCGCCTGTCAGCATTGCTTCTACCCCAGCCCTCAGCCTCCGCTCTGAAAGTGCTTGAGAAATTTCCAGTTGCCACTGCCAGTGTTATTTTTCTACCATTTGGTAGGCTCAGGAATACCCTTGCCCCTCAATTCTGTGTTGTGTTTGTTACAGAACTGTCGATGTATGCATGGGTCCATTCCATGCTTGGGTAGTTTTCCGTTATGTACCTCAGGGTTATGTCTCTTCTTCCTTTTTCAGTCTGGCTGTTCTTGTCTCCAATACCTGGTATATTTTCTACCACCTCTGGAAATATATGCTGCCTCCAGGTAGGTTTGCGTACAGTAGGGATGGGCTTTGGTATTCTTAGTGCGTTCATAGGGTCTTCGTTCATCTTTGCTGTGGCTATTTCTGCAAAGTTGCTCCGCTTTAGTTTCCCATTTCCAAAATTATTTATAGTCTCTTATGCATTGGATGGTCTGTCAGTCTTCTGAGTTTCTCTGCTTGCTGCTGGGCTCTGCAGTCTCTTCTGTCGGTCATGGTTTGCAGATTTGTAATCTTTTCAAGTTCTACAATTGGCGTTGATTTCTTGCCTCCTGTTATAACTCTCATGGCTTGGTTTTGGAGTTTGCTAATTTTGTCAAAGTTCGCCTTTGCTGCTGTTGTCCATGCCGCAATGCCATACTCGAGAACTGGTCTCACTCTTCCAGTGTACAGTTTCTTTAGTATACTTTCGTCTGCTCCCCAGATTGTGCCAGCAAGTTTCCTCATGATTGCCATTCTTTGTCTGGCTCTCATTCGGTTTCTCTCGATCTGACTTTTCCATGTCATGCGCCGATCAAATGTGACTCCCAGGTAGTTTGGGTTGTCATTTGGCAGCAGATATTTGCTGTTAAGACTTATTTTGGTGTTTTGGGGTTTGTTTGAAAGCGAGAATTTCGTACATGTTGTTTTTTCCTCATTTATTTTGACCAGCCATGTTAGGGCCTGCTGCATCCGATTACTTGCTATGGTGAGATTCTTTTCAGAGGTCAACATAGCCAGATCGTCTGCAAACATGGAGCTGTGGACTCTTCTTGGTATATTCTCAGTGATGTTATTTATATACACCAGGAAGAGTGTGGGTGACAGTACTCCTCCTTGGGGTACTACCTGCTCAAGTGTCACCTTTTTGCTCATATGCCCATGTACTTGAACTCTGTACTTGATCCACTTGTACATTTTCCCACATACTTCACTTCTTTGTAGCTTGACTTTAAGTCCCTCATTCCAGCCCTTGTCAAATGCCTTTTCTAGATCCATCCAAACAGCTACTGTGTGTTTTTGCTCCTGGTAAGCATCCTCTATTTCTTGGGCTATGAGAGTGATCTGATCCTCAGTGGATCTGTGCTGTCTAAAGCCCGCTTGATGTGAAATTAGTATGTGTTTTTCTTCCAGATGCCACATCAGTCTGGTGTTTATCATACGCTCCATCAGTTTTCCTATACAGCTCAGTAGGCTGATATGCCTGTATCCATTTGTATTAGTTCTATCTTTTTCTTTCTTTGGTACTGGTATAATTACAGCATCTTTCCATGCCTGCGGTACTATACCCCTTTTTCAGCTTTGGATCAGAACTGATAGTAACTTTATCTTTGCTGTTTGGCCTAACCCCATCAGCATTTCGTTTGTTACGCCATCTTTTCCGGGCGATTTCTTTTTCTTTAAAGTTCTCATGGCCTCTTCCATTTCATTCATTGTTAGTTTTGCCATCATGTGCTCCTCTGGTGCCATTTTGATGTTGTCGTGCATCTCTTGTTCTTCATTAATGTCTGTATGCCTATTTGTAGGAACATCAATGTGGTTTGCTCTGGCATAATGGTCTATAAAAGCGTTTGCAGCTTTTTTTCCAGTGAGCATGTTGTCACCCTGCTTGATGGTAATTTGTTTGTTTGATGGAGTTTCGTCGTTCATGGCTCTGACTAACTTCCATAGTTTGTTCCAGTCTTTGTCTTCTTCTTCTTCATCGTACGCTGTTTACAGAGATATTTACGTTGCACTGTTTTATTTTGTTAAGCCTGTGGCTCAGTGCATCCGATTTCAACAGGCGTTTCTGTAGGGATGCCCTCCTTAGCCTTTGGCTGTCCCCAGCTTATCTGCAAGGCAGCAGTTGTTTTTGGTCAGAGTTGTCTCTCTTAGGGAAGTTGTCTTGCAGGACTAACGAGTCTTCCCCACTCGTGTCTATAGGGTTTCGCAATGATATGATATGATGGACTATATACTAGTTTGTACTATCCCGAAAGAGAGGCAGTCCAGTGTGACTGTGTCTCAGGATCGTCACGTCCTGCCAGAAACGTAGCATATGCATGTGAGTGAGGTATCTCTTTGCTCCCTTTATTTTCTCGGCTCATCTGCAGTGATAGCATTCCCCGCCACCTGGGACGTTGTCACAATAGGGCAGAGGTGCAATGTCCGCTGGACTGCATCTCTTATGCGTCCATTGGGATGACTGATAGCAGACATAGGTAAAGAGCGAGGCAGGAGTGCATTTGGCCAGGTGCATTTCTGCGGCTCAACCGGGCCGGGCTGAGACGCGAGCCCCAGGTCCCAACCATATCGTGGCCTCCCATCACAGCGGTGATGAGATTTAGGGCAGGATTCTGGCTTAGAGGCGTTCGGCCGTAGTCCCTCAGGTGGTAGCTTCGCACCATTGGCTTATCAGTCAAGCACGTTGCGTCTCAACAGTTCGCAGTGAGGTGGCTGCTCTACTGCTTACGACATCCCGACCGAGAACTAAGTCTTCTACTAGTGGTTTCACACCTCATCGCCGTATGGGGTGAATATCGGACGGCTTCTCGCCCGCTTTGATCAGCGGACGGCATATACCTCTTTCTGAGGCTCGACCGGGTCGGGCCCCAGGTCCCAACCATATCGTAGCCTGAGATTTTGGTGCTGAGATTTTGGGTGGGATTCCGACTTAGAGACGTTCGGCCGTAATCCCTCAGATGGTAGCCTCGCACCATTGGCTTTATCAGCCAAGCACGTGAACCAAGTGTCTGCGACTAGAGATTCCTCTCGAGTTGAGCAGGATTAACGTAGCAATGCCCTGTCATTAGTAGGGTAAAACTGACCTGTTTTCCGAGGGTCTAATACCAGCAGCTTCTTTATCTAAATTGAGGCTTTCTGGTTTTTTTTTCTAGCTGTCTCTTGTTATTTGGTTTAGTGTTCTTTTGTATTTCGCTGTGATGGCCTTGAGGGCGATATTTGCCTCCATAGATTGCTCTCTCTCTGCCAATATGGCTTGTAGTTTTTCCTTGCCCCTCTTGGGATGGTTTCGGTGGCTGCTTGCATTATTGCTTTGCTTAGGCTTTCCACCATAGGTTTCATATTGTTATTTTATGTGTTCATAGTTTCACACAGTCCATCTGTCAGCATTGCAAATCTGTCCCAGTCGACTCGTTTATAGTTCCAACGTGGGAGCGGTTTTATTTCCTGTGGGCCTACGTCCATATCAATTTCTAGCCTAATTGGCCTGTGGTCGCTACCTGCCAATTGGTTGAGCACCTGGCGGTCTATTTTGTGGTGAATATCCACCGTGGAAAAGGCCAAGTCTGGAGTGGAGGTGGTATGCCATGTTCTAGAATAGAAGCTAGGGATGTCCTCCGGCCTATTGATAAGATAGAGATTTGTGTCTATCTCCAAGTCTTCCACTTCATCACCTCTGTTGTCTGTGTCCGAATAACCCCATCTCTCCGAGTGGCTGTTGAAGTCTCCAACCACTAGGCAACTGGAGTCCTTGATTTCCATACTCGAGAGTGACATGTCTTTGTTGGGTGGGCCATGCAGGTTGAAGATGCGGATCTTCGTTTCTTGTGTCATTATGTCGACTATGCACATTCAATTTATTCTTAAATGCATTAATTGTCCCTGCCTCCACTATCTCCTGTGGCAATGCATTCCGAGCAATCACCACTTTATGACTAAAAAATTATTTCCTAATATCCAATTTGGACCTCTTTAGTTAATTTGTAGCTATGCCATCTTGTTCTTGTAGGTAGTTGTATTTAAAAAAACTTCTTATAGTCTAATTTATCCGTTCCTCTGATCATCTTATACACCTGTATTAAGTCACCTTGAATTCTTCTCTTTTCTAGACACTATAGGCCGGTTTTTCTGAGTCTTTCCTCATAACTGTAATTCTGGAATACCACTATCAACTTTGTCGCTCTTTTTTGTATTATTTCCAGCATGTTTATATCCCCTCTATTATAAGGACTTCACACCTGTACACGGTACTCCAATCTAGGTATAATGCTTTATACAGTTTGACTTTCACTTCCTTGCTCCTATGTTTAATATTTCTTTTTATCATACCTAACATTGCATTTGCCCTTTTCACTGCTACCTGAAGTTGCTCACTCACCTTACATGTATGATCTATTATAACCCCTAGGTCTCTTTCCTTATCTTTCTAATATTGTTCTCACCCATTATGTAATTATGTTCCATATTGGATCTACCCATGTGGATGACTACATTTATCTCCTCATGACATATGTTGTGGCCCAACCAGGCCAGTTGCTGTTTTTGTATCTTTTGTAGCAGCTTTCTTTTCTCTTTCACTTCCATCAACATTCTTTCATTTGATTTTTTCTCTGTCCAGCCTATTTTATTCATATTTTGATAATAATTTATAGCTGTTCATCGTTGTCGATGAGGACCGCTGACATCATCCTTGTCACAGATTTCCCTGTTGGGTGTGGTGTGCGTGTGGCCGAACAAGCCAATGCAGGCACAAAAACATCTGCTGCATAACGGGCACACGAGGTCAGTAGAAGGTGATGGTGTTCCCGCTGCTCGTGATTTCCGGGTCTCGCTTCTGCTCTGAGCTTTCACAACACAGTGGTTCTCGCTGCTAGCTATACCCACTTTGACTGCACTTCTGCAGTCAGATCTGTTTTGCACAAGACATTCCCAAGTGGTGATATCTATCTGGCAACTTTTCAGTGAGTCCCTCAGACTGTCTTTAAAACGTTTCTTTCGGCGTCCTTTCTCGCACCATTCCTCTCTGAACTAGCCATAGAATAGCTTCTTTTAAAGCCCTTCGTCGGACATACGGGTGAGATGTCCGGCCCATCCTAGTTGTGCTTTTTCTAGCAGTGCATGGATGCTTTTGATAACACCACATCTAACAAGCCTCTTTTAATAATTGTCCATTTGCTAAATTTTAAATAACTCAAACTACCGATTTTACATTTCTGATCTATATACTGATCTAAATTTGCTTTTGTATTCTTAAATATGAGACAATTCAGAGACAGCTCCAAAGCAGCTGTCAACCCTAGGTGTAAAAAAAAAAGTTGCACTCACTGTCATTAATACCAAGTGTGCCCCCTGCAGCATCAATACAGGCTTAACATCGGTGTCTCGCGCTATTGCAGAATGTCTCAAAAATGTTTTGGTAATGGCGTTCCATTCTGCAATGAGTGCTCTCTCCAGATCATTGACATTGTTGGTATCATGTTGGTGGACCCTTCTGTTTAGTTCATTCCACGCATGTTCAATCAGGTTCATGTCAGTAGATATTGCAGGCCAATTCAGTACAAGAAATGTTACTGGGCTAAAAAAATCCCTGTTAATATTAGAGAGGGATGACGTGGTGTTGTGAGAACGTCTTCATGTGTGCCCCAACGGCCTCACCAGTTACGGGATGACCTGATCTATCACCCACCTTGAATGTATAGCATTATAGTAACCTTTATCTAATGCCATTAAATTGGATGCATCTCCTAATTTATAATATTCGCAAGTTTAATTATATACAGGGATGAAAACTTTTCTCTCATCTGATCGATTCTCAGAGTTTCTGTGTATTTTGCTCTAATCAATTAATCATTATTGTGTATTAAAAGATATAAGGAAATCCAATGAAATTTTCTTTATCTAGTTCCATAGTTATAAAGTTTAAATACCGTAATATCATTTTCAAAGTTCAATATTTCGACATACAAAAGGTCATACTATCCCTTATTTTTTTAGAGCAGTGACAATAGTGACATTACTTTACAATCACAATGTCAACCGTTAAACTTTGAAACATGCATAAACTTGCACCGAAAACATATGTTTAAACAAGCTGAGTATCTTTAACAGCAATCTTTAACGTTTTAATTCATACTAAGTTATGCCAGAAAGTATTATTTATATTAGTAGATTCAATAACTATACTTCTGTCCCCACCTTTTGTCATGCAACACAAACGTCCGATACTTTTGTATACAGTAATTATTGGCCGACTTCCGCCATATTGTTTACAAGTTTAGTAGCTGCGGCGTACCATGTTACCAAATTGCTTACTAATATTTTATAAATAATTGTTGCTACATTTGTATGTACCTAAATTTAAAACAGAATATAGTTAATATTATGAAGATTACTTAAAAAAATTAATAATTGTATTACTGCTAGGATTAATATTTTCTACTGTTGGGATCTAGTTTACAATTCATAAGGATGGGTGGAGAGATAACTCTCATGTCAATTTGCTGGTATCCGGTCAATGTAGAGTTCTGTCATATATTGCTGTAACGTTTACATTTCTCTCAAACAATATGGGCCGGTCTATAATAGCAGACGAGGCTGTTGAGGCTTACATTGACAAACTCGTTAAAACAAATAAATGGTTTGTTGGCGTCATTATTGGGCAGGTTAGTCATTGCTTCTTGTCCACCAAGACTACTATTTTTTTGTTTGCCTTCGCTAGATAGAAGTAGAATTAGGAAATAAAGTTAAAGTTAAAGACTTATTTTATCTAGAAAACTCACTAAAAAATTACAAAAAAGTAATAGTAATGGGTAATATTAAAAAAATAAAAAGGTCTAAGTAAAAATGCCAGCCTAACTTCTTAAACTTGCTATGCCTCTGCCATAAGTCTAAGTTAATCGCAATATCATGAATATGATTCAATATTATTAATTACGTACGATTAATTATTAACTAGACTAATACTAGAACTAAAAAAATAGCATAGTAATTAAATTAGTAAGTAGAACACCGAGTGACTGAACGAACAGTTAATCTCAATGAATCATTTTGAATGATATCGATCATTGACAGTCTTGCAAAGTTACTAATACTAACCTAGTGTTATCTAAGACCAATCATGTAAGCTTTTTATATCTACAAAGAAAAACGATGGTATTATATAGTCTTATTATTAAAATTGAATGATATTGCGGGTAGACTGGGTGGCCACCAAGCCGTCAATTTTTCGTGTGCTTATGTTGGCAGGCATGCCTCTATGCTGTCTCATCAGCAGCATATCTACGTTGCCTTTGATAGAGGTTTGGTTTACTGTTTTGTGGACGTGGTCATGTAGTGTGATTGACAGTGTTCTTCACTGCATTGTCCTTTGAGTTAACTGAAGACTGTCTGCATCTGCCTTTTCAAGGCTTCATATGTCATGGCTGGGATGAACTATTGCACTGATCAGCCACGCTAGCAAGATACTCTATTAAGAAGGATAGAGAAAAGGTTTGAATCTGAAATTCACGTAGTCCAGGCAGGTTTTAGGAAAGACAAAGGGACCAGTGACCACATATTCAATTTAAGGAATATCTACAAAAATGTAGAGAGTTTAATGTAGACCTGTACACATGTTTCATTGATTACACCAAGGCATTCGGCATGGTAAAACATCAAAATATGTGGAGAATCATGAAGGAAATGGGGTTTCATTTGCATATAGTCCATCTCATTGAACCATTATACCAAGATCAACAAGCCGCTGTCTGAGTATCTGGGCAAACATCAGATTGGTTTGCAGTACAAAAGGGAGTCCAACAGGGATGTATCCTCTCACCTTATCTGTACAACATATATGCGGAATGTATAATGAGAAATGTACGAAAAGATGAGAACATTGAAAGTTTCGACCCATTTACGATTGGGGGGTATGAGATTCCAGAGTTACGATACGCAGATTACACAGTGATACTATCAAGAAGTGCAGAAGGGCTAGAGCAGCTACTTTCAGCCGTTAATGGACATAGTAAAGATCAAAATCTGTTCATAAACATAAATAAAACAAAGATAATGACCACCCACAAAACACAATGTTAGCATAAATTTACAGTGGGTGGTGAGGAAATAGATCAGGTCACACATTTTGAATATCTGGGCTCCAGAATTGACAAAAATGGCGACTGCTCGAAAGAAATCAGAAGAAGACTAGCTATGGCAATGCAGAGACTGAATAGCCTGAAGAAATTATGGCAGAGCACCAACAAAATGATAAAAGTAAAAGTCTTGAGAGCCTGTGTTTTTCTTGTGGCAGCTTATGGCTGTGAATCATGGACGATAACCAAAACTTCTAGACAAAGAATCGAATCCTTTGAGTCAAAAATGTTACAGAAACATCCTCAAAATAGCCTGGACAGAGAAAAAAACAAATGTAGACATTCAGCAAGAGTTGAGCATAGAGGAGAACTGGTTTATCAATTCCATTTTGGCTAGAAAATGCAAATACTTTGGTGACATCAAGAGACACAATGGTCTTGAGCGAACGGTGATGGAAGGTATGGTGCTAGGCAAAAGAGGAAGGGGTAGACCAAGAAGACGAGGGCACCAAGATATCCAGGAATGCCTGGGTATGACTGTTGCGGAGGCTGCAGTTTTGGCAAGAAAACGAGTTTCTTTCAGAAAGACTGTGATGGGAGTGATGTTCTACAAAGGACATGCTACATAATGATGATGAGAATAGACACTCCTCAGCTTTATAGACACTTCTCAACCCAATGGGCACTTATTACCTCTCCTCTATAGACACTTCAGCTCTATAGACACTCCTCAACTCTATAGACACTCCTCAATTCTATAGGCACTCCTCTGCTCTATAGACTTCTCAACTTTATAGAGACTCCTCAGCTCTATAGGCACTCTTCAGCTCTATAGACTTCTCAACTTTATAGAGACTCCTCAGCTCTATAGACACTCCTCAGCACTATAGGCACTCTTCAGCTCTATAGACTTCTAAACTCTATGGGCACCTATCTGCTCTATAGACACTCCTCAGCTCTAAAGACACTTCTCATCTCTATTGGCACTCCTCAGCTCTAAAGACACTTCTCATCTCTATGGACACTTCAGCTATTTAGTCATCCCTGAGCTCTATAGACACTCCTCGGCAATGGAAATAAACACTAAAATGATTGTATTTTTGGGACAAATTATTCTTGTACAAAAAGATGTTTCTTGGAATGATTCTGTTGTGCCTTTATTATGAAGCTGTTTGTTTGTTATGTTAAGCAGAATCGACTCCCTAACACTCTGAACAGATCAATAAATGTTTAATCTATATAGCAGCAGATATTGATAGTTCCTATAGTTTCGCTGATGGAATATTCTCATGACCCATCCTCACAGATGCCCTTTTGCTGGACCTACGTTTGAGACCAAAGTTATACATTTTTGTATTACTGATTCAAATTTTGCGGCGTAGTCATCTATTTGGCAGTCATTGTTCAGTATTCCATATTTTTTAAATATCTAATTTATTTCTAATTTGGGTGCTTTTGAGGGCAACATATCGTCTTTTGTATTGCCTGGAGTCCCTTCACTAGGTTCACACATCAAAGAATGAGTAGGAGGAATTGATAACTGCTGTAGGTAATGATATAACACCCTCTAGAAGCTCTGACACATGGGGAAAGGGGTATGTTATCTCATTCTCAATATGCAAGTCTCGGCACTGAATATACTGAAGACATGTGCGAAGGGTCTTGGACATTTTGACCGACAAATTAGTAAAAGAGACACAGATGATAGAGATACTTTGCAGAATAGTCTGGACTTTATTTTTTGTACAGCCATCAGGGACATCATTTAGGCTAGCTTACTATGGAATATGCTCCACTGCCTCGGGTACCGGTGGAGTCCAGTATTGTCACTTGAAGCAGATTCATAAAGCGGGTATTAGAAGTGTTAAGGAGGATTTCAGCTTTAATAACACTTCTTTGTCTTCTTCTGCGTTTGTTCTCAATCTCCCATTACCAAGCACTGAACAGGGCTTTGCAAGTATCAGGATGTAGTCTGGAGAATGGAATGCGCTGTGTTGCTAGTTTACAACTTAACTGCGATATTTGCACCTTTTGGTCCAACACATCCGTCTTCACCAGCAGGCATTTTTTGAGTACCAGGTTAGCCTTCCCTCTTTGATTCCTTCTCCTTAGCCAGCCTGCTCTATTGCATCTTGTTACCCAGGATCAAAGAGTGGAGGTATAGAAGGGTCTTGGCAGCTCTGGTTCGCTGGCCCTGATGCTGCCCGTCAGCTAATGGTCATGCTCTGCTCAGCATCTTAATCCCAACACCACTATTATTTATCAATTTAACTTTCATCATACTTAAGCACATATAGTAATTCCAGAAATTTTGGATTTTTGCATCCATACAGATGTATTGACATTCCCCCACTTGACATAGCAGTGTTGACCGTATTCAATTTAATATTTTTGTATGTTGTAAAAACGGGGCTACAACAGGGTTGCTTGCTTTGAGTGAGTCTCTATAACGGATGTTCTGTAATGAAGAAATGGAGAGACATACTCAGACAACCTTACAACCAGTCTTGGGACTGACCAACCAGATGATGATAAAAACGTTGTAAATAAAAAATATGGTGTAGTATGTGGACTACAAATGTAAGTTGCACAATTTTTATGTTTTCACTTATTTCTATTCACAGCTAACTTCACAACGAGATTATGTAGTTCACATTGCCAGAACACCCGACCCCGTAGAAAATGAAGTTAGCGAGGAGAATGGTGAGAATGATACAGGTGATGCTATACAGAACAACAAAAGGAAACCAGGGGTTGAACGCCCAGCATCACTTGAACAGTTGGATATTAAGTGGGTTTCCACACATGCAAAGCAGGTGAGGTGACAACATCATCCTGTCTTTTTTGTTGTTATTGTGAGTACTCTGGTCTCTTTGGTTCAAATTGTATTTTTGGATTGAGTTGAGACATGTTTGCACGCATACATTTTAGAGTCACACCTGTAGCCCATCTGTTCATGTCTGCAGTTGTTGTAAATTATGGAAACTGCATGAAGCTTTCACTGGACCGGTAATCACTGATGGCTGGGTTATCATTTTTGTAATTAATTCTTTTAATTGGGATGACAGCAAAAAATTGTCTGCAGGTCTCAATGCAACTCAATTATTATACACAGATCTCCTAGCAACTGTTTCTAGCTTTGCAAAACATAAATGTTCAGCATGATCATTTATTGAAGCAGTAAGCTCTTCAATCCCTTCACTTGTGAACAGAGCGTTGAAACAAAAATATGCGGAGGAATCATTAGGTATCATTTCTTGATTCATCCAAGTTATCTTACTTGGTGGAGAGATGAAGAGAAATGCATTTTCAGTTGAGCCAGCATCAACTTCATTGCAGTGTACCTTATCCAGTAAATGATTACTATTTAGTTTAGTTACTGTTACTTCTGTTGGTTCTACACTGACAAGTAGTGATCTAGATCTATCATCTCTATTCATGGGGGCCTTTAGCTTTTGCTTTTTCAAAGACCTGGATATCCTAGTATTGGTAGTAGAACTAGTGCTAGCTAGAGGCCATGCCCCCTCATCAACAATGTCAATATCTCTGATGCTGTTGTCAGAGTCATTTTCACTATAAACCGTGTATTTGGAATATTCTTCTTCTGTCCTGAAATGGATGTTGAGTTGTCGGTGAGGCTGCAATATCTGCACCTTTTGGCCCGACACATCCTATTTCAACTGGATTTTTTTGGGTACTGGGTTTGCCTTCCTGTTAGCTACACTACTGCATCGTGTTTCCAAGACCGTAGCTTGGAGACGGAATATGGTCTTTGTCAGCTATGAGTTGCTGTCAGCTCATTCATTCACTGTGCTGCATCTTCTGCCCCATATTCAGAATCAGTAATATTCTCTACATTACTCATCTTTGATCATCTTTAATCCATGAATAGATAAGCTGATATTTGTTCTACCGATAATTTTTGTTTGCGATCGCGTAAATCCATTTTGGTCACACAAATTTTGCTTAAGCAAAACAGTCGCTGAACAAAATTCTAAAAATTGAATCTCATTATTCGCTAGAGAAAAAGCAACTCGTTCTTAAACTGAATAGTTCATCCACATGAAATGATGACATTACAAATGTTGGATTGGACTAGGTTTAAAAAAATGTTATATCAAAATAGTGATTTGTCGTAGCAATTCTTTTAGGTAGGCATGCCACTCTTTTGGCTTCGACAACACAACTATTATGTAGGCTCATCAGCATTAAAGAGTTAAAAAGATAGATACAAAAAGTTAATTTATGAGAGAAGATTGGAAGGTAATCTAAAGAGATGAATAAAAGAGATTCTTTTAGGAAAGCACAACAAAATGCTACACAGAGCAATAGATGCCCTAACCCTATGGGCAAATAAATGGTGTGTTAGCATCAACACAGATAAATGCAGCACTACGCTCTTCACTCTCTCTCCAAAACAAAAAGCAGAAGACATCAAGATAGATAGAGAGCTACTAAGAGAAGATAAACAATCTACCTCCCTTGGAGTTACATTTGATGATAGGCTGACTTGGAGACAACACTTCAACAAGGCAGCAGGAAAATCCAGAAGGAAGCCATCCTGAGAAAACTAAGTGGAACCACATAGGGAGCCGGAGAGAAAATACTTAGCAGTGTTTACCAACAGGGCATACGATCACATCTGGAATATGGATCAGCTGCCTGGTGTCCAGCATCAAACACTACATTGAAAGAGTTAGATAAGGTACAAAATCAGGTGCTAAGGGTTATTAGAATTGCAATGAAATCAGCGCCTATAGTGGAGATGGAGAAACTAAGGAGAATACAAGCACTAGAGGAAAGTAGGGACACAAAGGAGCTAACACAGGCAAAAAAGTTTAACTCTATGCAGAGTCACCTAATGAGGGATAGATTCCAGGATCTAGCAATGGGACAATTGAAAAGAAGTAGCTTTGTACACCAAGCCAAATAACTTCGTAGATTGCTGAACACCAACCTTGGACCCTATCCTGTGGTATTTCTGAAAGATGCAAAATCAGTACTCCAAGCACTATCATTTGGGAAGCTGTCAGATCTACAAGTTTTATTGTCAACATTGAGCAACCAGCGCAGAATCACGGTGCAGTGGATACCGTCTCACTGCTGAATACCAGGAAATGGGAGAGCTGACACACTGGCGAGGGAAGGTGCCGCAGTCGAGCAACCAGATGTACCAGTTACATACCATCAAAAGAAAAAGATGATTAAATCAATGAGAGAGCTTCCAACACAAATACAAGATGACTAGCATAATATAAGCAGGCAAGAGCGGATGGTCAGAACGGGACACAACCGACTCTGCGGTCACATGTATACAAAATTTAGGATTGGCAGCTCAAGTATGTGTACAGGCACCCCAGACTGCGGAGCATATACTTCAGGACTGTCCAGAGTATGAGATACTGAGGGGGACATACTGGCCAGAATAAACAACACTGGAAGGGAAACTATATGGACCTATGTGTGAACTGCAGAAGACAGTGAGGTTCATACAAGAGACAACTTTGCAGATGTAGACATACTCCAAGCGGCAGAAGACAGTGAGGTTCATACAAGAGACAACTTTGCAGATGTAGACATACTCCAAGCGAACGAAAGAAGAAGGAGTACATGAGAGTAGATTATGAAAGAGATGACAAATTGAAGATGAATTGATGAAAGCAAGTGTGAGAATTAGTTTCAAAGAAATCAAAACAAAGGTTGTTTTATGACAACAGTACACAAATCGATTGGTAAACTGAGTCTGTCATTGTTTGTATTACCTGTTTGTGTTACTGTAGGTATCAAGAATGCTGCCAGGTGGACTCTGTGTCGTGGGGCTCTTTGCCATTGCTCCACCAGCCATGTTGAAAAACTCTCAAGGAAAGCTGAGACAGGTTGTGTTTTATTTATTTTGTTTAACCTTTACCATTACACTTTTTATATCAGATTAAATACCAGATTTGCGGGTATATTTATAGTTCTTGGGGAAGCGTGTGGCCTAGTTGTAAAATTTGCTTACAATCATAATGTACAAAGTTCAGATCACGTCATGTTCAGACTGAGCATGTCGTGGTTTTTTTTTATGGTATGACCACTTCTCCCAGTCTACTAACCTGTAAATTGATACCCTTACAAACCAGGGGAAAATTTCTTCTGTCGTCCGCACTTTCAGCAATGACAGGGACTGAGCACATATTGCGGGAGTCGGTTCTGTGAGCCATTATCCACTTTTTTTTCCTTGTTGTTGTAATCCCATAGCTGCTGAGCTTGGCAGCCCAATGCCATTCTTATATATAATGCAGGTCTTCTTCAGTTGTTTCACTGCTTCATACAGGTAATTGGTGGCAGTGCTTGTAATAATCTTGTCCTTATATCTGCAAGTGCCTTGCACTCAATGAGTGCAATGAGTCTGTTTCATCAGGGTGAGAGCAATGTCTGTACATAAGGAGATGCTGAGGATTGATTCTGTTATTGTGGTATAAGTGACTATTGACTGTGCCTGGTGTGTCCTGTTCGGAACTGAAAGATAAGACTTTGATCTTCTATGTAGTTTGTTTTTCTTCTATAAAATGTTGAATACATTTGTTTTTAAAAATCTTATGTGATTTATCTTTTGTCTATTTGTTGTAACTAATCATTTCTGCCTAAGTAATTTCATTTGTATATATTTTTTTAAAATTCCTTTGATTCTGGCAGATGATATATGCAGTGCATAAACAGCTTACCAGAAATACAGTATTAGTTTCTACTAGAGAAATCACAGATAGAATACTTCTGCAAATGGACACTTCTTCAAAAAAGTAAGACACTTTTGGTTATTGTTAGACTAGCTATAGATGTCTAGTACATATCAAGGAGAATTTTAACAGGTGTGGAAAAGTAATAATTATTTTATAATTTTTTTATCTGCCTATTCTTTCTGCAAAAGAATGGGGGATCATAAGTTTCATTTCTTGGACTTCTTACCTAAGCTTATGCAGTCATAGGATTTCTGTTATATCATCAATCCATCTGCAATCTGGTTTTCCTCATACTATATAACCAGAACATTTATTGTTTTAGATCTGCAGTAGTAACTGAATGGGCTCCAGTCTCATGAAATAGCCAAGTCATTTGTTTTCTATCATTCTATTTATTTGACCTAAATGAGATCAGCATTTGATGGTCTAAGGTTAATAAAACACAATGCCTGAGAAATCCCAACTGTCCACACCAGGAAATCAAAATCATACAGGATCTCAGCTCCTATTGTCTTTTTGGACTAGGAAATAAATGCCGCTGACAATATTGACAGCGAAACCTCTAGTCGGAGAACAGTGGCTTGGAATAGCTTCAATTGCACAAATCCGATACTCTAACATTATGAAAGACTCATCAGCAAAAGCACACACCTTTAATTCCATGGTCGTTCCATGCATGATTTAGGTCTATGAAATGCAGTAGTTGAGCAAAGCAGATGCTGAAAAGCTCGAGAGTTACTCGAAGAGCTATAGAACAATATGTACTAAATGTATGAATAAGGGATCAGATCCGAGATGAGGAAATTAGACATCAAACTTAATTTTGGGACATCATTGAAACAGAATTGTCATGCTAATACCTTTAGGCTGGTCATGTCGTATGTATGCCTGACAACAGATGAACATGGTTATATAGGGACACCCACCAATGCGATGGTGGGATGGTTTAACAAAAGATCTAGATATTCTATGCTACAGCACAGCAATGTATCAGGATGCTTACAAAATGGTGTTGATACCTGCCAGATTGGCAACGCGAATAATGTGATGTAATGCATGATATTTGGCACATGATGTAGTGCCCACAATATTTCTGCATCATTTTTGACAAGTATTAATCATATACGAACTGCACTACCACATTTTGTCTCTTCCAGCGTCAAATTGTGGTACCAGTGCAGAAGGGGGACTGCCAGGGGAATCTTCTCCGCATGTTTGGAATCAAGTGAAACCTTTCGCATCCATATTGCCGGCAGACACCTCAATCACTTTTGATTTGCTGACGACATAGTGCTCATCACATAGAGTCAACAGCAGAAGTCAACCAAATGATGCAGCTACTTGATGGGGAGGGCAGAAAAGTGGGATTGGAGATGAATATCTTGAAGACCAAAGTGTTGTGCAATCGTTTTGCCAATTGTGATCCAGTCTTCCTTGGCGAAGTACAACTAGAGAATGTCAACGAGTACATCTATCTTGGGCACCTTCTCAATATAAAAAATAACCTGGAAACCTGAATTGACAAGACGTCGCATTGCGGGCTTGGGCAGCCTTCTCGTCCATTAACACGGCCCTTAGAGTAGGGTGGAAGTCCATAGTATCAGAAACAATATACTGACTAAGAACTCCCTCCACATTGAGCATCTGAATCACGCTGTATTACAGCAGTCTGGCCAGTGAGTTGGAGATCAACACTGGGGTCTCCATATTGGTGAACCTATTGAAAAACCTAGCATTGCACTGCAGCCAGAAGAACTCTGGTCCAACTAAATCACCAAGAGTTAAGAAATCAGTACAAATAGAAACAAAGACACTCATAAAAAAATACACAAGGATAGAATGGAGAGACCAGCACAAAGAATACAAGTCAACAAATGACAGCATAGACAAACTTGGCAGAGATGGGCAGACAAAGATCTTCAGACTCAGAATGGGATATTGCTGTCTCCAGGCCCACCTCCACACAATGGGAGCCGCCACTATGTGCACTCAAGCAAACACCAGGAGATATATCCTGTAGGGCTGTCCCACTTATGCTGACCAAAGAGAGGAAGGGGGGGGGGGGGGGGGGGACACACAGTACATTTTTTTGTGAACCAGGCTTAGAAACATAGCATCATTGCTGTTTGGCCTTTTGATGTTTCTCTTTTAAATGTTTGACATAGGGAGAAACAGAGTGCTTATCTGCATTTTAATATTGTGATACTCTTTCTCATTACAGGCTATCCTGTTTGACTTTAGACGTGGCAGATATTAAGGTGAGATTTGGTACATTTGAGGGTTTAGATTGATCGCAATATTGTATTATTAGCTCACATTGGGCAGTAAGTAACACTTTATTGACGTTCATTTATTTTTATTTTTACAATTCTGAAGAGGTACGGTACAGTTCATATCAGCTTGTTTTTTTGTGTGTTTGTTTTCAAAGTGGCATAGCGTTTAGAGTATTTGTCTCTCACAGTCAGAAAACCAGGTTCCTGCCCAGAAGGGACCAGCTCTAGTAAGTCCTCATCCCTCTAACATTAACATTTCTGAGATTTCATCCCTCTTACATTAAAATCTCTAAGACTCTATCCCTCTTACAATAAAACCTCTAAGACTCTATCTCTCTTACAATAAAATCTCTAAGACTCTATCTCTCTTACAATAAAATCTCTAAGACTCTATCTCTCTTACAATAAAATCTCTAAGACTTCATCCCTCTTACAATAAAACCTCTAAGACTATCTCTCTTACAATAAAATCTCTAAGACTCTCTCTCTCTTACAATAAAATCATTAAGACTCTATCTCTCTTACAATAAAATCATTAAGACTCTATCTCTCTTACAATAAAATCATTAAGACTCAATCTCTCTTACAATAAAATCATTAAGACTCTATCTCTCTTACAATAAAATCATTAAGACTCTATCTCTCTTACAATAAAATCATTAAGACTCTATCTCTCTTACAATAAAATCATTAAGACTCTATCTCTCTTACAATAAAATCATTAAGACTATCTCTCTTACAATAAAATCATTAAGTCTCTATCTCTCTTACAATAAAATCATTAAGACTCTATCTCTCTTACAATAAAATCATTAAGACTCTATCTCTCTTACAATAAAATCATTAAGTCTCTATCTCTCTAGACTAAATATAGTTTCTACAGTACAAGCTCGGTACTAGATAAATTATGTTATTGCTAACAGTAGTGATGATGAAGATATTGACTGTTCTGATAGCGGCATTTAAATTTCTTCTTTATCTAGTCTTCGTTCTAACTCGAGCGATAAAAGTGAAATTCTACTGACGAGGTTTGGTGCCCTCTTTTTTCTCAAACAATGGTAGTAACAGTTCAAAAATCAGTAAAGGTTCAGTATCCTGCACAGTTACATCAGTGTGTAAATATAAATGTGCGTGTGTGTGTGTATTTTGAATACAGCAGGAACATTATTTGTGTATGTGTATACATTGTAAACACTCACGCTGGTGTTGATTGGGTCTTTCATTTGAGCGCTTTTTTAACTTCCTTAGTGAAATGTGAATACATTTTTTTTTAAATATATCCAGCTCCTGTAGAATTTCTGCATTTTTCTTTTTTGCTTTCCATTAAAAATGCCAAATTCTCCAAAATTTATAAATATCTTTCAAATAATTGTAATAACCTGATGGGCTTCATAAAAACTAGAAGTCACGAAGGCAAATTAGGGTTGTGCTAAATATAGAGAACTTGTTGCTTTGGGACAAGGACTGCCGTGGAGATTAGTAAGGGATTTTGAGTGATTCAGAAATGATAAAGTGCTATGCCAGCAGCAGTTTAAGATGATTCATATGTTGGTTGAGAATGACACCATGTTAAATATGTGTTTTGGTTATATAACAGAGTGCACTGAGACCGGCAGAGTGGAAGTTTCAATCTGGTGGCTGTAAGTGGGTCCAGCTCAACTCTCACATAACCCTGGACATTCCAATGGCTGTGCCCACAGACAGCAAGGCACAGACTTTGCTTAAACAAATACAGGTAGGTATGCTAGATGACTTATTGGATCACTTTTATTTTCTCAAATTTATATGAGCAGTAGTAGCGCCAAATTATTTGTAAAATCAAGCATGCGTATTATACACACATGTGTTTTACATATGAGGTTTTACGGTAACGGTGAAGGACTACACATTGTCACATTAGACCTTATCATATTAGATCTTATCATATTAGATCTTATCATATTAGACCATATCACATTAGATCTTATCACATTAGACCTCATCATATTAGACCATATCACATTAGATCTTATCACATTAGACCTCATCATATTAGCCCATATCACATTAGATCTTATCACATTAGACCTCATCATATTAGACCATATCACATTAGATCTTATCACATTAGACCTCATCATATTAGACCATATTACATGAGATCTTATCACATTAGACCTCATCATATTAGACCATATCACATTAGATCTTATCACATTAGACCTCATCATATTAGACCATATCACATTAGATCTTATCACATTAGACCTCATCATATTAGACCTATATTACATGAGATCTTATCACATTAGACCTCATCATATTAGACCATATCACATTAGATCTTATCACATTAGACCTCATCATATTAGACCATATCACATTAGATCTTATCACATTAGACCTCATCATATTAGACCATATCACATTAGATCTTATCACATTAGACCTCATCAGGTAACAGCGTGGGTTAGTGGAAAAGTGACACGGCTCACAATCTGAAGGTGCTTAATCGATCCCCATCACAGCACCCGCCGTTACCCCGTGGATGCAAACCCTTAGTAAATGCAGGAGGAAGCAGACCCTTACTTAAAATGCATGTTGAAGTCGGATGCACTGGGTTGACAGGCGCAAAATAAAAACCACAGTGCAACGCACACTGCCTTCGGGGAATAGAAAAATAAGGTGAACGCAGAGAAAAAAAAGACTATCACATTAATCCAGTAGGTGCTGCCACTGGCGTGTAGTCGTATATTAGCATTAGTTAGTTATAGGATGATAGGACCTTGGAGTGGTAACTCTACTTAGCTTTTTTGTTACCTTTCTCCCTGCGGCAGTGTCGTTTTACTTCTGCATGTGGCAAGAGCTTCTGTTCACCCAACATGAGGTGGCTCTTCAATGTACATCTCCACTTGGATTGGTCTGCAGCTTCATCTTCTCAGGATGTCAGACTCACATCAAAGGGCCTTCAAATTATGCTTACACACATCTGGTACCTCAGCTGTCGTCGGCCAATTGTTTTCTTGCCATCCATCAGCTGTCTGTAAAGAATATTTTTTTGAAATACAACCATTTTCCATGCGATAAACTTGACCAAGCCATTGTAGTCTTTGCTGACTAAGGAGAGTGTACATGTTTGGGAGACCGGTGCAAGAGTGCACCTCTGCATTTGTCACTCTGTCCATCAATGCTATTCCAAGAATTTATTACAGGTACCATAGATGGAAAGTGTTACGCCCGCATTCTTGTTTGGCATAGGTTGCTCAAGTTTCACTACCAAATAGGAGCGTGCTGACGACACATTCTATATAAACCATGACCTTGATTTTAAATGTTAGTTTTTGGTTTTCCCAAACATGTGTTGTGAGACAAACAATTGTAACAGCAGCTTTGCCAATACGGCTGTCTATTTTCGGGTCTGGAGAGAGCTTGTCATTGAGAGACATGTAGATTGATGTCAGTTCATATTTATCGATGCTAAGAGTTGGCATGACATCTGCTTTATGTCCATCCCAGCACATTTGAGACTTATTCTGAGACCAAAATCTGTGCACACCGGGGAGATGCGATCTATCAAGCTTAGGAGTTCCCTCTGACTGCAGGTGACAATTGCGGCATCATCATCGAAAAGAAAGTTCATTGTCTTTGTTTTGGCATTTAGTCTTGCACGCTGACCATCCGACCTAGTGGGAGACATGTGACTTCATTCATGTTACTATATGCATGATTTAGTAAAACAGCAAAGAAGATTCCAAACAGTGTCAGGGCCAGAACATAGCCTGTGAATACCAAATGGTTGTGATATGCTGCCATCGAATTGGACCGTTACTTTCATGTTTTTATAGAATATTATTAGTTGTATCAGTTTTCTTGGGCCGCCTATTCTAGAGAGAATATTATCATATCATCCACATGATTAGATTCCTCATCACAGGATGTCAGACTCAAAGGATCAAGATGCTGACCAGTGCATGAGCTGTAGCAGCCAGCGATCTAAAGCTGACTGTTATCGTCATTTCCAACGACCCAGAGCTGTCAAGACCCTTCTCTCCACCTCCACGTGGTGATCCTGGATAACAGGCTGCAACAGAACAGACTGACTAAGGAGAAGGAATTGAAGAGGGAAGGCCCAAAAATACCATGCTTGTGTCGGACTGAAGGGTGCAAATACTGCAGTCAAACTGTAAGCTGTAACACAACACATTTCGTTCTTCAGACTATATCCTGCTACTCGCAAAGCCCTTTTCAGGTCTTGGTAGCGGGAGTTTAAGAACGAAAGAATTAAGAAGATTATCCTGTAATCTGTATATTATTTTATCTAGTTATAACTGGAATTCTTTCATCCACAGACTGGACTGGCTGACTTCAGTGATTCTGTACACAGGAGTATTGTAGCAATAGGAGGATCCATCCGTGATCCATCTGAGCCTCTCGTAGGTCAAGGTGACAAGAAGGGTAAAGGAAATAAGGGAAGCAATACAGGACCAAACACCAACTTGTCTCAGGATGTCAATATTTACTTGCCCTTTGTAAGTATGAACTGCTATTATCAATTCATCATTGTTTGTGCATCGTTTCTGAAGAGGACCACATAGTCTTCTGTGATGAGATGACAATATGACCTCTGCGGGAATTGTATTTAAGTGAGGAAGAGTTGCGCGCCATCAGCTTCACTCTCTCATCCTGATCCCATTTGATCCAGTGGCAAGATATGATCAAGAAGACTGGAGCAGTAATCCAGATGCAGTGGACGACCAATGGGAGCTTCTGTGTCTAGCCTTGCTCCAAACGATTAACAGTGAGCTGCTGGCAGTCGCCTTGCTTCCCATTGACCAGCCAGCAGTTCTTCTGCCGAATTCAGTCTTCACATGCTTAGGTAGACAAGCCCTATATCACCGGGGGTTTATTACACCCACTTGGTTTAGCCGGTCATGTTGAGACCATCGCCCGAGGTATGGCCGCTGCCGCATGCTGGCAGCTACATGGAGCCACAAGTGAGAGTTGAGTGCAAGGTGAGGACCAATAATGGACAAATACCCAAGATAGGGAATGACATGTCTGCCACTAGAAGTACCACCCGTCCCTGACACCCCATACACCCCAAATCATCTTAACACATTTTTTAAAGCTTATCTAAAATACACATCCTGTGGTTGTAACTGACGTTATGGTTTGACTGTTAGCATGATCCCCATGTGGGTTTGGGATCCTTACTTGAGGTGAACTGAGTGGTCTGTCAGTATCTTTGTGTATGACAAGGACAAGAATAGCACCACTGCCCCACAGAGAGCATGTTGTAATAGGCGTACTGTAACTGTATGACATGGCATACCACAGGTTCATGGTTAGGTGGGTGGTTTGTTAAGAGTAGCATTGATGGCGTCTAACAGGCTGCATGTCTACTTTGCTCTAGTGTTTGAGTCTATTAAGATGGATTTGCACATTGGTTAACCACCCTACATAGCACTTGTCCCAATGCAACGGTGTAATAAGTGGCTTGAGCCTAGCCAGCTAAGCAGGAAATCCTCCTCCTGGCTACATACAGCGTACGCCATAGCAGGGACCTGCACAGTGACATCTGCCCCATGTAGAAGTATAGGTCAAGACTTGAGGTGAAGGAATTGGATAATTGTATTCTTCTCAATACTACATCCTGCTACTTGCAAAGCCCTGTTCAGGGCTTGGTAGCAGGAGATTGAGAACGAACGAAAAAGAAGAAGCTTCTTAGGCAAGAGGTCGGCCACATTGGATAGAGGGGATGGGAAACAGAACATGCTGGCTACACAAAAAACGAGGCCTATAACCAGTTGAACAGAAGAGAGCAGGTCGTGGTCTTCAAACTCCGCACAGGCCACAATAGACTGAGGTACCACCTATTCAACAAATTGAAGATAGGTGGCACTGACGAATGCTCGTGTGGTACAGGGAAAATGACCGCTGAGCATTTGCTGCAAAACTGCCCGACATACGAGGACCAGAGAGAGCAGATGTGGCCATCACCAATGGCAACACTAGACAAGCTCTATGGCAGTGTCGACAGCCTCAGGATGACCGCTGCTTTTTTCGAAAAAATTAAGGTCGACGTCTGACACCGTAAGAAGAAGAAGAAGAAGGATAGAGGGGATTTTGGAAACACTACACAAGCCTCCCACCTAGTGCAAACCAGAAATCTAGGCATACCTCCTTTCTGCAACACTGTAAGGCAAGACCTGTAGGACAGAAGAAGAAGAGCAAACCACAGGACAGATTTCCTGAGATTTCTGTGTTTTAACTTAAAGTATCCTCTGTGATTTCAGATCAGCTCTGACGTTCACAAAGACACCGTTATGTCTTCATCACAAGCCATAATCAACATGACAGGAACAGTAGTAGTCAGGGCCTATGTCTCTGCCAGAGCCACAGTCGCTGATGCTGTTGAGGTGGGCCTAATTTCTATCAATACAAATTTGTGTATTTTTTTTGTTTGTTTTTGCTTTATTTCTCTATTCCCTCAAGGCATTGCACTATGTTTTTATTTTGTACCTGTCAGCCTGTGCATCCGACTTTGGCTAGCATTTTATGTAAGGGTCTGTGTGGCAGCGTAAGACGTTTCCACAGTGTGGTTAGCTTATCCTATCAAAGATATCCTGGTCACTCGGTCCATAATTGATTGATGTGTGGCAGAGTCTGGATTTTGCTGAGTAGTTACTTATCTAAAGTGTTACAACATGTAATCACGACACGACTTCACATAGTAAATAACACAGTGTACCCTATATATGGTTTATTACATGAATATCAACAAAAACAATATTAGCAAAAAGGACAAAATACATCTGAACTAAATGATCATACATTATATATAATTATTAAAAACTATCTCTGAGGTGTTAAGCACTAGCTTTTGTTAACTCCTCCAATTAATAAAACCCAGTTCTAGCCGATATACTCCCCTCCCCCTCCCCCATCTGCACAATAAATACACTGTCACAAACTCGGCTTCACAATCGTATTTTGTATTTTGTTGTTCTGTGCATTCACCCACATTCAGATCCCTTCAGTCAGGTGATCTGTACATCCACACTCGATTGGTTCACGTATACTCAGGTGAATCTGTGCATTCATATGAAATTAGATCACGCCACTTATAGTCAGAATCACGTACTCTCTTGTGGTCATGCACTCAGTTGATCTGTGCATACACATACTTCAGAACACACATCGTTCACTTGGTGTCCGACACATTCAGATCTCTAACTGTTTGCAGGGTGTTCCACACACACTTAAAGAGCGACTGACCAAACTCGAAAGTGTATGCTGGTTCAGTCACCCTGCAAACTCACACTCAACTCTCACTCTCCTAGTCAGCCTGCTAACAACTAGCAGACTATCAATCACTCTGTTTCTCTCTCCAGGCCAGTCTCCTGAGTTCATCTTTGGCGAGTATTTTATAGTCTCAAGCAACTTCGTGGCTGTCCAATGGGCTTTTGTTGGTTGTCTGACTAAGCCATCAGTCTAATTTGAATCTACCTCCAACTAGTTGTTATTAGACGAATAACTCTGAATTCCTGTCACTCTAAATATTGCAGCAGTCCGTGGTGGCATCACCCCTGGCCTTAACGCCCATGCTCCAGCTGGAACTGTTGCTTCCCTCTTCATTTTTAAGAGTTTGCTTCCCAGGAATTGTTGCTGTTTGCGAATTCCCACAATGAATATGTTACTCTTTTGTGCGCCCTAAAAAGGACGTTAAGTGGCGGGTTGTCATAGCTTTCCTAAGATCCTGAGCGTGCTGATGAAGGTGGACTGGTCCTCCAGGCAGTTGTGCTATGCTAGCTTCATCTGCGTGTCGCTCACTACTACGGGGATCACATTGAACCTCACCTTGTTTACCAGACTATTGTCATCAACAACAGCCCGTTTCCAGGACGACCATCAAGGAGGTCAGGTGAGGGTCTTGGCCAGTATATTTCTCCTGACCCTGGCTAACATTGTCTGATCAGTGTGTTTTTGCATGACCAGACATTAGCCTCATCGTCCCACTTCCCCGGAGTAATGGCTGGTGCTGTGTTGGGGAGGGAACCCAGCACTTTCGGATTGTGAGTTGTGTCACATACCCACTAGCCCACGCCGTCCAATATAAATGAAACTGCACTGTAAACTGCACTGTTGTACCCGTGAAACTAAAGTTGTGCACATGATATGACACGAGAATGGGGCAGTGTGGCCTAGGGATGAAACGCCCGTTTCACAAATCTAACACACCGGGTTCGAATCCCACCGTTTCCAGTTTGGCTGACACTGCTGTTTTTTTCCTCGGTGTGATTGCTCCTACACGTACGGAAAGTAATGATAACCTACCATACTGCTCACCTGCCAATGAACTTATAACTGCCAAATGGGTTGGTGGATGTAAGAAGCAACATTCTTCAAAAGACATACTACTTACACACAGGACATGACAAATCTAGATCACAGGGCTTTTTAAAAAATGCGTGCAAACATATGTGTAAGTAAGCATGGATGAGCGCACGAATGAAGCTCAGATGTTTTTCAGCTATACGCAGATGTTTGGTTCCTAAATTATGTCAATATACATGTCATGACATTTTGAACAAGTAAATATTTTTTTAAGTGTGTTTGTGTTTTTTTTTTTTTTTTTTTTTTTTTAAATTCATGTATTGACATTTTTGGTAGGTCATTCGAGGATCCATACAAATTTGATAGATTAACAGTTGCACTAGTAAAGGATGTTTACAAAATTTCAGGTCTCTAAGTTTATGGGGAAGTTTGGTAAAATAGGAGAAAACAAAAAGTCCACGCAAATTGACAAGGGTCAAGTCAAGTTAAATAAATAAAGAATGTAGTAACGTTTTTAGTAGGTCATTCGAGGATCCGTCCAAATTGATAGATTAACAGGTCGCACTAGTAAAATCCTCGTACAAAATTTAATCTCTCGAGGTTATCTTAGTCTTAGTCAACCTGTAATTCTACAGGGGCAAATGCCCCTGTGCAGGTCCCAGTGCTTGTGTGAGGTGGATATAGCCGGGAGGAGGATTTCCTGCTTAGCGGGTTAGGCTCAAGCAGCTTATTACCTCGTTGCATTGATACAAGTGCCGCAGAGGGTGGTTAACTGATGTATGAGTCCATCTTAATAGAGTCAAACACTAGAGCAAAGTAGACCTGCAGCCTGTTAGTTGCCATCTATGCTGCACTGAACAATCCACCTAACTATGGCCGGTGTTATGCCATGTCACGCAGTCGCCTCTTGCGACATGCTATTCTTGTCTTTATTGTATACATAGTCTCCAGCCATTCACTCAGGAGTCTCTATGTTACAGGGAAGTTATTCAAAATAGGAGAAATAGAAGTCCAAGCAAACGGACTACAATTTTGTCAAGTTAAATCAAAGTTTGTAAGACAAGCTAGAATCATAGCATGTACTGCCATTGGAATGCAGTGTTAAAGACTTTATTTTACAAAATCTCAGTTTCTCTGACATGAGGTGACCAGTTCCCTTTCTCACTGCCTTGTCTTCCCTAACTGTTAGTCAGATTATCATTTATAGACTGGATCCGCTGCAGAAGACGGATGTGTCAGACCAAAAAGTGCAAATATCGCAGTCAAGCTGTAAACTGGCGACACAATGCATTCTGTTCTCCGGACTACATTCTGCTACTTGCAAAGCCCTGTTTAGGGTTTGGTAGTGGGAGATTGAGAACGGACGTAGAAGAAGAAGACTGGATCCATTGTTAACTCTTGTTGATGAGGTTTCTTTGGTAAGCGGTCTGACATCGCCGGGTGTACTCAAGAAGGTGAACCAGGGTACTTCTTCCTGTAATGCAATATAAGGCTTCTCAGCAAGCTCACCACTATGGGATTTCAGTGTCGGTCTCCACCTCGGACAGACTGCTGAAACACGGGCTGTTTCCAGGAGCAAGAACCAAGATGTGAGATTGGGATTTTGATTAGTATGTTTCACCTGATCCTGATGGAGAGAGGCGACTAATTATACTTATAGTTCCAGTAAGATGACGACCAAGCAACAGCTGCTCTCATGGTCTGTGATTTTCATGTGGTTTGTTCGTTCCAATTAATATATGGAGCACAGTGTTGTGTAGCGATCATTTTCTAGCACATCCTACACCATTCACAGGTAGCCAATGTGTGTAATTTTCCTCGGAAATTCGGAGAAAACGCGATCTGTTCTTCACGTGTTATAGATTACACGTTGTTGGATAGGACGTCACTACAGATTGTGCACCGTCGTTGGTTGGTGTGCACGACCTACTTGGGAATTGCGTCCATTTTCATTGCATGCCATGATCGGAATCTGCCCTCAGCCATGGGTTAATGGTCCCTCACCTAGACCTACCGATGTGGGCGCTGGTCAGCAGCAGCGTCTTCTAGTCTACGCGTGGGGGCTGCTGATGTCCAGAGGTACGACATTCGCCTCTCAAATCGACAAGGAAACGGTGAAACAAGTTTCAAGCGACCCCTGGTCTCACAGATTGTACGAACTGAATGTTTGCATCTTGAGCTACTTCCAGTCGTCTTGATTGTATGCTTTGCTACTGGTTCCCAGTAACTCAGGGCGAGAGAGTGAGGTTGATGCCCAGCGCAGATTCTTTCTCACTATAATCTAAATTCAGCGCAAGTTACATCTTCAGGACGAGGACAGTTCGATGATGTCGCCATTTTCGCTTGTGATGGGCAACTTACTTACTTATACTAATCAGACTATGTTAGTCAGGGCCAGGTGAAACATACTAATCAAAGGTCTCACCTCACTTTCAAGTAGTTCTCCCTGGAAACAGACTGTTTCATGGCAGTCTGGCTTATGAGGTGGGAATCAGCACTTTGATCCCAATGTGGATGAGCTTACTGAGGAGTTTGCTCAACAGCCAGGAGTACCCCAGTCAACCTTCTCAAATGCGCTTCAAGATTTAAAGAGGGCCACTGTAACCCACCAAAGAAAGTCATCAAAAGTGCCAAATTCAAATACGAGTGGTATTAGCAACAACAACTTGACTCTAATTACATTTCACTCTTAAAGTCTGTATCCAAGTCTCATCGCCTTTTAACCTTCTAGTTTTCACTTTTTTATTGTGTCCTAAACATTTAGACTTATCCATTTTTGGGTACACCAGTTGTCTTGTAAATCCATGAAATTGCCACAAAGCACTGGTAGTGTTACTAACCAGATCGACATATCTGCTAAGTTTCCACTACAAACGTATTTATAACATCTACATAAACAAACTAAACAGACCTAACTCAGAAAAGTCTGCTACAACAACTTAGCTTCCATCACCCACAATAATTGGATAATCTTCCAAGTCCATGTGAAACATAAAAAATCGTTTAACGATTATCGAAAGTTAAAATACCCATTGTATTGTTCTCCGAAGCGAACGGAAGTGGTCTCGTTTTCGATTCAGCTGTTTCTATAGCAAAACCAGTGTTGGGACAATGAATACACTGGTGAGTATACAGAGACAATGCCCCGGGCTAATTTTTCTGCCAATGGTTCAGTAAAAGTTAAGACACACGTTCTAACCACTGAGTCACTTGGATGTTCAATGTGGGAATATTTAACATTGTTATCAGTAAGTTTATTTTAGTAGTAGATCTATTATACATTAACTTGCTTTAATCCTCTTGTATCATCATGGAATTGTCTCAGGCCATCAAATTGGACATCATCCGGAGCCTCATGTCTCGCTGTGAGCTGCTCTGTGAAGAGTTTGATGTCACAGAAGAAAAACAAGGCAGTGAAGTGTACGACCCTCCAGTACGACTGTTCTGTCAGCTCCCGCATTGTGGCGTGGATGTATGTGACTACGTGTTCCAGGATGAGAAGCAGGAAGAGGTTAAACAGAGGATCCAAGAGTTACTGGATGTCGATGTCGACGAGCTGGAGGAGTCTGAAAAGAGCGCTGGTGAGAATTTTGAAAATCCTTGTCTCTGTGAATTCAACCAAGGCTTTGTCCTCTGCTCATTCCTTCTTCTTTGGGGTTCATCCAGAAAAAGTCGCCCCCGTATTATTTCCTTTCAAATTATTCAGCACAAAAAACTTATTTCTTCAGAATATTTTTTTTCCTTTTGTTGTGTTTGCCTTATTTCTCTATTCCACAAGACGGTTTGCGCTGCACTGCGGGTTTTTTAAAAATATTTTTTTAAAATTTTGCACCTGTCGGCCCAGTGCATCTGACTTCATCCTGCATTTTATGTAAGGGTCTGTTTCCTCCTGCATTATCTAAGGGTTTGCTTTCCTGGGGTAACGGCCGGTGCTGTGATGGAGATTGAACTAAGCACCTTCGGTTTGTGAGCCGTGTCAATTAACCACTAGCCCGCGCGCGTCCCCTTCTTCAGAATATAAAAACAATTAATTAATTACATAACTTGGTACGATTACACAAACACAACTCAGAGAATTTATGCAACTTGTAAGATGGCCACTCTTTTGTAATCAATCTCCAGGTTCATAATATCTTGATCAATTCAAATCTATTTCTCATTCGAAAAACTAATTGTTAGCTAAGTTTTTGCTATTTGTCCCTCATCTCTTGCCTGCAACTTCTGACTTTTTGATGGTTTCGTTTGTCCAAGTTTCACTGTGGAATAAAAATTCTCCTCAAATGTATATTCAGGGATATGATCTCTAATGTTTTACCAACACTTTTCTCTTACAGTACCCAGGGATACGGTCCCTAATATTTTACCAACACTTTTCTTTCAAAGGACTCAGGGATATGATCTCTAGTGTTTTGTCAACACTTTTCTCTTACAGGACCCAGGGATACGGTCCCTAATGTTTTACCAACACTTTTCTCTTACAGGACCCAGGGATACGGTCCCTAATGTTTTACCAACACTTTTCTCTTACAGGACCCAGGGATACGGTCCCTAATGTTTTACCAACATTTTTCTCTTACAGGACCCAGGGATACGGTCCCTAATGTTTTACCAACACTTTTCTCTTACAGTACTCAGGGATACAGTCCCTAATGTTTTGTCAACACTTTCCTGATCTGAGCCACCCTTGGGCTACGACAGACCTCGAGATACACTAACTGTCGAACAGATGCGTACTAGAATTAAAACATCAGTATCAGCTGGAGGAAATTGTGTGCAGACCTCAGCTTCATTGATGTTCTGATATCTCCGAAAGCCGGCTGTCAAGCTCCCCAGATGTCTACTCAGAGTAAATGCTGCGAACTCAAAGAGCTAACTTTGTCTCTCTGCGAATCTGTCTTGACTGCACTGATATACCACTTTTTATATGCATCCTATGCTCCACACTCCTTCCTTAGTTGCTAAGGACAGCTAATCACATGATCCTAAATTGTCCTACTGCATGGACAAATCCTGTGACCTGTGCTCTCATAATCCGGCTCTCAATTTCTAGATTCTCCCTTTCTTTCCAAACTCACCTACTCCCACATATTTGGACATCTCCCCATTTATTGGATGGCTCCAGAAATATGGTCCTCTACTTCATGCTGTTGGACCCGTTATTTCAACCACTCTGTGTCTACATGACCCCATTCCCCCAACAACTGTCAATCTTACTTATGACATGATACAGTCACCGGAGGCACTTAATTGGTATTTATTCTGCTTTCAATCAACCCATTCCCTTCATGGCAATGGCATTTATATTTAACCTTCTCCAGCAGCATACCTACTTAATAAGAATTGATAATGAAAGACAGTAATTTTATTCCGTTGCATAGTTAACTTTCCCTTGACCTGATTTCGGCATGAGACAGTCGCCTGAGGCACCTAACTACATTTGGTTCTGCTTTCAAACAACCCATCCATTTCATGGCAATGGTATTTATATTTACCTTTTTCTAGCAGCATACCTAAATTTGGTGTTACAACCTCTACTTAATAAGAATTGATAATGAAAGACAGTAATTTTTGGACGTTGCATAGTTAACTTTCCCTTGACCTGATTTTGGACAATGAAAAGTTACAAAGCCTGGCTTTGTTCAAAGTGAATGAGATACAGTTAATCTTTGTCTGAACTCTTGGTTATTCATAGTTTCTCACTACAAAAGACAGTGAAGTTTATACAAGAGACAACATTGCAGATATAGACAATATTTTAAAGCGAACGAAAGAAGAAGAAGAAGAATAGTTTCTCACTCATCTCTCTCTCTGCTTTGTACCATCCTAGTTTAGAATGACCTATTTAATATATTTCGCTAATGGTTGGTGTGACCTGGTCGAGGTCTAAAAATAAAACTCCTTAAGAATGTTCATTCTCTTGTGACCTTGAGTCGGAATAAAGACAGTTACAAATTGCCTAACTGAGTGGTCCACCAGGGTTTTTGTGTATGACAAGGAAAAAAATAGCATCACTGCCCCATAGAGATCATGTGATATGAGACAACTAACTGTATGACATGGCATACCCCCCTTATGGTTAGGTGGTTCGTTAAGAGCAGCATAGATGGTGTCTTAACAGGCTGCAGGTCTACTTTGCTCTAGTGTTTGAGTCTATTAAGGTGGACACGAAAATCAGTTAACCATCCTCCGCAGAACTTATCAAAACACAACGGAGTAATAAGCTGCTTGAGCCTAGCCCGATAAGCAGGAAATCCTTCTCCTGGCTACATCCAATTCACGCCCGAGCTGGGACCTGCACAGGGGCATTTGCACCTGTGGAATTACAGGTCGACTTAGACAATTTGCCTTTAATGAACTCTTGGTTCGGGATCCCTGTCACACATCGAAGTATACTATGACACATCCTTTTTTCAGGACGAGCGCAGAAAAAAACCAGAAGAATATCCCCTATATCAGTGTCAACTGTTGTGGCTTTCTCTAATTCTACTTGCAGCTGATGACGACACCTGGAGCCGCCAGTCCTCTCTGTCGTGTATGAGCAGCCACCAGTCCCTGGCACCTTCCCAGCCGGACAAGAAGAATATGTTGAAAACTTATGTTGGTCAGTGTGTCATGTCTCTTGTATGTTCAGTCAGATAATCAAATTTGTACATCATTTTGAGTCTACCCACTTGCTCTTGTAGGCAGTTGTATTTTGAAAAACTTTTTATAGTCTAATTTATCCATTGCTTTGATTATCTTACAAACCTGTATTGTCACCTCGAATTCTTATCTTTTCTAGACACGGTAGGCCGGTTTTTCTGAGTCTTTCCTCATAACTAATTCTGGAATCCTACTATCAGTTTTATTGCTCTTTATTGTATTTTTTCCAGCATGTTTATATCCCCTCTACGATAAGGACTCCACACCTGTACACAGTACTCCAATCTATGTCTAACTAAAGGTTTATACAGTTTGACGATCACTTCCTTGCTCCTATGTTTAATATTTCATTTCATCATACCTAACATTGCATTTGCCTTTTTCACTACTACCTGGACTTGTTCACTCACCTTACCTGTATGATCTTTTATAACCGCTAGATCCCTTTGCTTTTCTATCTTTCTAATATTGTTCACTCCCATTCTCTTGGGATATGCATTGATAATGAATTGAGATTCTGTGACTAATTGTTAATGTTTGTTTCTTCTACTCAGGTGCTGTTGTAGGTGGCTTTACTGCAATAGCAGCCTCATGGATCGCCTACATTTACATGAGTGAGGAATGATATACAACATTCAACATCTATGTATGGGGTGCGGCACGGTTGGAGTGATATGCATCTTTGTATGTGGGCTATCGTTGGAATATGATACACATCTGTGTCTGTGGGCCATGGTTGGAATATGACATGCATCTTTGTATGTTGTCTATGGTTGGAATATGATACACATCTTTGTCTATAGGCCATAGTTGGAATATGATACACATCTTTGTCTATAGGCCATAGTTGGAATATGATACACATCTTTGTATGTGAGCCATGGTTGGAATATGATACACATCTGTGTCTGTGAGCCATGATTGGAATATGATACACATCTTTGTCTATATTCCATGATTGGAATATTATACACATCTTTGTTTATACGCCATAGTCGGAATAATATGACATGCATCTTTGTATGTTGTCTATGGTTGGAATATGATACACATCTTTGTCTATAGGCCATAGTTGGAATATGATACACATCTTTGTCTATAGGCCATAGTTGGAATATGATACACATCTTTGAATGTGAGCCATGGTTGGAATATGATACACATCTGTGTCTGTGAGCCATGATTGGAATATGATACACATCTTTGTCTATATTCCATGATTGGAATATTATACACATCTTTGTTTATACGCCATAGTTGGAATAATATGACATGCATCTTTGTATGTGGGCTATGGTTGGAATATGATACACGTCTTTGTCTGTCATTATAATTAGATTATGATGCACAGCATCCTTTTGGCTTTAAGCTATGTCTGAAGAATGTCACACAATATTCAATGATCATTGCCCGTGGCTGAAACGCTTGAAACATGACTGAAGAATGTCACACAATATTCAATGATCATTGCCTGTGGCTGAAACGCATGAAACATGACTGAAGAATGTCACACAATATTCAATGATCATTGCCCGTGGCTGAAACGCTTGAAACATGACTGAAGAATGTCACACAATATTCAATGATCATTGCCCGTGGCTGAAACGCTTGAAACATGACTGAAGAATGTCACACAATATTCAATGATCATTGCCCGTGGCTGAAATGCTTGAAACATGACTGAAGAATGAAATGAAAGCTTTGACTGGGGAAGATGACTGAGAGGAATACAGCATTACATCTGTTGATCGCGACATGTGACCGAAATCCTTGAGAATATGTTGAACTTTTTTGTCTGTGGGTCATGTGAATGAAAGTTGACATTCTTGATTATGGAACATGACTGAAGAATGAAATATGACTGTGGGTCTTATCATAAAATCAAAATCGCGACTTTATTAATGGAATGTAGCTAGAAACTGTTGGATCAGTTATAAGATACAAATATAGAATAATATTCTGCCCAAGATGGATGTGTAAGCAGGAAAGGTGCAAATATAGCAGGCAAGCTGTAAACTAGTGACACAACACATTCCCTTCTCTGGACTACATCCTGCTACTTGCAAAGCCCTGTGCAGGGCTTGGTAGAGGGACGAACGCAGAAGAATAGAATAAGATACAGCTTTAGACCATAATCATTTATTGCAAGCTTTATTTTGTTATGGACTAATTTGCTAATGATAAGCCTATTCAGGTCCCATAGGCATAGCCCAAAGACCTATAAGACACACTGACAATCCTATAGATGAGAAAGCGGCACTTTTGACACATGCCCTAGACCATAATCATTTACTGCAAGCTTTAATTTGTTAAGGACTAATTTGCTAACGATAAGCCTAGTCAGGTCCCATAGGCATAGCCCAAAGACCTCTATGAGACACACTGACAATTCTTCAGATGAGAAAGAGGCACTTTTAACACATGCCTTAGACCATAGTCATTTACTGCAAGCTTTAATTTGTTATGGACTAATTTGCTAACGATAAGCCTATTTAGGTCCCATAGGCATAGCCCAAAGACCTATAAGACACACTGACAATCCTATAGATGAGAAAGCGGCACTATTGACACATGCCGAAGGGAATCGACTGTGAGTTCATTGGCTCACAATTCCTGACACTATTCCTAGTCATGTCTGCCTTGATGCAGTTCACATTGTAACTGGTTAACATTCGTTAGTTTATTCCATAATGCTTTATTTGTTTTATTTCTTTATCTAATTTTTGTCTTTTGAAGTTTATGTTTGGTAGATGGCAAAATTATGTAATTTTATGTTTGACATTCCTTTTGCATGATCATCATTTGATTCAGTACATGGTTAACTGTGTATGATTGTTTATGAAGTCAGGGGTCAACTGTGGGGGTTATTTAGGAAGTGAGTGATCAACTTTGGATGGTTGTCTATTAACCCATTCAATCCCAGCCCGGCTGGCGACGGCCGCTATCGACTCACTCCCGGCCGGCAACGGCCGCCGTGGATATACTGATTGAAGATATTTTTCATTACGTTTTACCTGCGAAAAGACACGCTAAATTTATCTGTCATGTGACTACCGGTAATGGGTGCTCCCATTTGCAGTTTACAGATCGTTTCTATCGCGTATGGTATTCGAGCCGTGATATATTTAAAATGACCTTCAATTTTCTTCAAAACTTGCTGCGGACTGAAGATACTTATGAGTCAGTGGTTGCAAATTTCTTGATGGAGTTGAAGAGAATGAGAACGAATCGGGCGTTGATGAGGAATAAATTCAGGACTGACCTCGGTAGTGATGACGAATTATCGGTAGAAGACGGTGACAACGTGACTGTCCCCACAGGCAGGCCCTAGTGTTGGTAGAGAATGGTCCAAGCAACGGAGTAATATCATTATTGAAAGATTTACTGAGGAAACAGGTCCTGCAATATTACTCTGCTTTTGATTACCTTTCACTTTCATTATTTATACTTCAGACCTTTTTTGAGTACTTGGCAGAGCAAACCAGTGCAAATGCCTGCATCAGAATTTAGGGAAAAAAGATCCTTGAGGAATTAAAATTTGGTGTGCCGCAGATCCTCATACTATATACATCTATAACTTTGAGGTGTATACTGGAAAGTCAGATATTGGACAAGAAGCTGAAAGATATACTAGTTGCAACAAACCAAGAGAGATTGCTTTTTGCTTGAACATTTATCAGCAAAATTGACAAGAGTGAAACAGACATTTTATATTGACACTTTTTTTTTTCTTCACTTGTTTAATTTTTCGCATCCAACATACAGGACACTCACAAAAACATGTGAACAGAAGAGTACCTCTTCCATTTGTCTGTAAACTCGAGTTTGAATCACACAAATAAATTTAAAATTGTATTTGTTATTAATTTTATTGCGCAAGCACATCTTCTTCTTCTTCTTCTTACGCTGTCAGACATCGACCTTTATTTTTTCGAAAAAAGCGGCGGTCATCCTGAGGCTATCGACACTGCCATAGAGCTTGTCTAGTGTTGCCACTGGTGATGGCCACATCTGCTCTCTCTGATCCTCGTATGTCGGGCAGTTTTGCAGCAAATGCTCAGCGGTCATTTTCCCGGTACCACACGGGCATTCGTCAGTGCCACCTATCTTCAATTTGTTGAATATGTGGTACCTCAGTCTATTGTGGCCAGTGCGAAGTCTGAAGACCACATCTAATTTTTGCAAAGCTATTCCCCTTGCCCTGGGAATTCAGGTTTGAGTTTTTCTGATCAGCTGGGATTGAATGAGTTAAGTCAGTGGTCAACTGTGGGTGGTTATTTATGAAGTGTGTGATCAACTTTGGATGGTTGTCTATTAAGTCAGTGGTCAACTGTGGGCGGTTATTTATGAAGTGTATGATCAACTTTGGATGGTTGTCTATTAAGTCAGTGGTCAACTTTGGGTGGTTATTTATGAAGTGAGTGATCAACTTTGGAAGGGGGTCTGTTAAGTCAGTGTCAACTGGGTGGTTATTTATGAAGTGTATGATCAACTTTGGATGGTTGTCTATTAAGTCAGTGGTCAACTTTGGGTGGTTATTTATGAAGTGAGTGATCAACTTTTGAAGGGAGTTGTTTATTTAGTTAGTGGTAAATTTTTTGGGGGATTGATTATTAACCCTTTCCAGTCCTAGATAATTTTGCAGATTTGTGTTTTTAAGTCTGGGCCAAGTGCCGGAATTTTGGACGTCAACGTTTAATTGACAATAAAGTAAATTAATATTGAACAAATTGAGCTAAAATTACTATCGAAACATGAGACATAATTAAAATATCCATCAGACGAAGTATTCTAAATAAATATAATTAATTAGTATAAAGCGTAAATGGCATTAAGATGGAGGTGGAAATTGGAGAGAAAATGTATTTGTACTTGCCATGTTGAGTGCTTCACCATCAATTCCTATGCACATACATTTCATATTATATGTCCTGGTCATAGTTAGAATCGAGCATGTTTTAAATCATCATCAGGTGCCCTGCCCGTTGGCGATCATGGACTGTTGTCCATTTCTATCACATGTGTCGTTTACCAACTCTGTTGTTGATTGTCACCCATGCCATTCTCTCATGATGTCTAGCATCTTCTTTTTCAGCTTTCCATTGTCTCTATTTCCTGCTATCTTTCCCATTGTCAGGACTTGCTCTTAGTCACCTCTTCTCATAACATGCCCGAAAAAGGATGACTGTCTTGTTCTGATCCTTGCAATAAGATGTCTTTGTGTCTCTTCAAGTACTGTATCATTAATCTTCTTTGCAATCCATGGGATCCACATCATTCTTCTGTAAAACCACATCTCCGTCGCTTCCAAAGATCTAAGCGCTTGCTTGCTAGTTGTCCATGATTCACTGCCATATGTCAGTAGTGTTTTGAATATCCAATAGTAATCCAGATGTGTGATCATTAGACTGATCAAATAAATAATTTCTAGGGCCTTGAAGCAAAATATGAATCGACTTTCAAATGTAACTTTCTTTGATGTCTACCTATTGAAAATAATGTTACTGTTGAACCAAAATTGTGGATGTCACCATCATGTAGAGCTATTAACAAAATGATATTCCACAAACTAAATCACAAATCGCAAAAGAAGTCGTTTTGGTTGAAGCAGGCTGTAATTTTTGGTTTTCCAATTTCAGCGCCTACGAACTGGAAAGGGTTAAGTTAGTGATTACATTTAGGTGAATGTTTATTAGGTCAACGGTCAACCGTACAAGGGGTGGTCAAAACGTTTTGCACTTTAGTATGAAGGGGTCAAGGCACTTGCTGCTTGAACATTGGTGTTGACTTTAGCCCTTTTCAATGTATTCACCCTGCAAGGCGATACACTTCTCCCATTTGTTCTTCATCTTCCTGATTGTAGAACTTATCCATCTGGGCTCGGAGCCACGCCTCTAGTCCAGTAATCAAGTCCTGGACGTCAGAAAAACGTGCAAGTATGAAATCATGTGCTATCCACCATACTCACCAGAGTTTGCTCACGTGACTTTCCCTGAAGTTGTCGAAGAGAGAAAATCATGCCGATCGTCGATCTTCCAGACTTGAATCCACACAGTGACTCCGGATACTTATACTCAGTCAATTTCTGTAGCCTAAGTAAGATTACTCTGGCGAAGACTTTGCCTATAACACTGAGCAGAGAGACGCTTCGATAGTTATTACAGTCACTTCTATATGAGTATGGAAGATGGTTGCATTCCCAAAGAATACCCTCTATGGACAGTTGGCAGATGGCAAATAGCAGTCAGCCAACCAAATGTGAGGTTCAAAGATATGAAGGCCATGGACATGAGTTTTTATCTAGGGAAGACGAAGCTGTAGACCGATCCAAGTTGAGATGAACACTGAAGGGCCACCTCACACTTGGTGAAGAGAAGCTCTTGCAACACAGAGAAGTGAAAAGACAACGCTACAAGGAGAAAGACAAGAATACAAGCTAAGTATATTGATTGTATTTTGATCTTTGTTGTTTATCACTTCAAGTCATATCCTATAGTCAGTCATGACTGAAAGGGGCTACTATACTATACACTGATATATATATATATATATATATATATATATATATATGGGTTCAAAGGGTTAAGGTATGTTTCTCATCCATCAAGTCTGTCATATGCTCTTTTCCCTATTTTCTGCCCATTTCATGTCACTACTTGATCATTTACACTAATGTACTCAACCCATCCCAACTCACATTTGGATCTGCACATTTGGTTATTGGTTCTGTCCTGTTATTAAGTTAAGTTTCCAAATGCCATTCACAATTATTTCTATTGAGGTGCTTGAGTACGGCAGAATATATGTACATATATGAACTTTTAAACTTGCAAATTAAAAGCAAGTTTATTTCTTTGTTAATTTGTTTTTCTTTACTTGATTATATGTTTAATGTTGTTGTCATGTTTCCACAATAATAAAAATAATAGTTGCCTATTGCAAGCGAAGATGGCGGCAGCATCATACTATTGCTGCAAAATTTAATCTCTGATGGTTGTAAATACCAATCCTGGAACGCCACACCCTGTCACATATAGGACACACATGTGGGGAGCCAGCTATGGAATCGGTGTGAGTATTGTTCTTTCGGGCAGCATGTTTTCACTGAGTCTCCACGATGGATATACTCTCTGTCATCTGAGCACCTTTTGTGATACTAGCTCGCCAGGTGATACGGTCTTGTACAAGCAATTCTCAGGAGGTGACATCAATGTTTCCCTACACAAAAATACAGAAGAGCATGCAGGGCATCGAGAAGAATTATCAAAATTATCTCTAATTGGATAGTTCTAAAAATAATTATTTCTTTCACAATTTGTAATGCCCATATCTCGATTTCATTTCACGGACTCTTCATTCAACTCCACATGTCATATCACCCATTTTTTGCTTGGGCAATGTACAATAAACACATGAAAAACAAACAAAAGCAAAGTATATTGTGCAATCAGTTCCAATTTATTGACCATGTCAAGAGAAAACTTAAAATCCCATTGTTACTTCTTTTGTCCTACTGCCCTCGCCATGAGGCATCGCAGAGATGCGGGATGTATATACTTCTTGTTATCGCTAGGTGGGAGGCTTGTACTGTCGTTAGGTGTAACTTCCTGAGAGTGTCGAAGACACCCTTGATCTACCGACGTCGAGGTATGACCCTTTCACGGGGCCGGAGACTTGTATATTATATGCTCTTACTGCATTCTGAATAAATGACAAAAACACTTGAATTTTTTTGGGAGTCAATGTAGGCACTAAATGGGTTTGCCACATTATCTGCCTCAGGGTGGTCTTATGGAATTGCTCATGGATTGTCTTTCCGCCTGCACTTCTCACACAGCGCATCTCACATTTCTAGATCTTACTCTTGTGTGTTTCTAATAAGGACCAAGATTGACATTGGTAACACAATGTAGGAATAAACAGTGTATTTATCAGCCTCCTCTTAGTTGAAAGAAGTGTGTTTAAAAATCTGTGCAATTTGATAGTGGGCGATGTTTGCCTTCTGAATTCAATGTGCGATTTCTCTGTTGACTCTGCCGCCGTTAATGAACATACTACCTAGGTATTTGAACTCCCTTACTTGCTTGATACTTATGTCACTGCTGTGAAAACTTCTCTGCACTCATTTAGGCGATATCATCATAGTCTCAGTCTTTTCTGTGTTGATCTTCATGTCATATTTGTCACAAGCGAAATTGAGATAGGCTAAGTGACGTTGTAGGTCTTACGTATTTTGGTGATAATGAGAAAGGTTATGGTGATCAATTACATGATGACGGAGATCAGATTTTAGGCAATGTCATGGCAAAGAAAATGGTGTACAACTGATGAGCAACACTGAGTACTTTCAGCTGTTGTCGGGACACATAGTGACCTGATAATCATATCTCTCAACACAAGAGTATAACCAATAGTATCATCCAAACCAAGAGAATACATGTGAAGTGCATGTATGTGTGTTAAAGTCACTGGTTGCAGCTGTTTCAAGAGTCATCAACTTCTAACACTTACGGGTTGCTTGTGTTCAAGAATAAAACACAGGTCAGTCATCATCAAGTGCCAGGAAGCATTGAGGACCAATTCCTTCTATAACTATCTGTCCTTGGAGTATTTTAGTACCTCTGATGCTTTGTTTACCATCCAAATTATCTTCTTGGTTCTTATCACTTTGGGGTACACAGACCATCAACAAAACCTCCCTCATCACCTTAGGGTGCATCGACCATCAACCCTCTCTTCACCATCATCATTTTCGGTTGCATAGACCATTAGTTAACCCTCTCGCTTCACCCTCATCACCTTTGGGTGATAGGCCATCAACCAACCCTCTCACTACACCCTTGTCACCTTGTGGTTGATGTTATTGTTTGTGAATGCCCACAATGTGTAGGTTACTCTTTTGTGTGTCCTGAAAAGGACGTTAAGCGGTGGGCTGCAGTAGCGTTCCTCACATTCCGAGTGTGCTGATGAAGATGGACCGGGGTCCTCCAGGCGGTTGTGCTATGCTTGGCTTCATCTGCATGTCACTCACTACTACGAAAAACAGCCTGTTTCCAGGGAGGACTACTGGGAAGCCGAGTTGAGAGTCTTGTCCAGTATGCTTTGCTTGGTCCACTCTAACATGTCTGATCAGTATAATTTGCCTGACCAAATGTTAGTCTTCCTCCCCGTCACCTAGTAGTCTCAACCAATCCTCTCAAAGCAGTCCAATCCTGCATATTTTCTCCAGCTCTTTTCAGCTTCTCTCTGTTTACCTTGTATCGACCTCTAGTTTTCTTCTGCAATTGTTATGATCCTTCCTTTGCCTGTTTTTCTCTGTGGGTTTCATGACCTAGATTACTTGGTGATACTGGCTTGGAGCTTTCACTGAGTGTGGCCTATCCATCTTCACATTCTTCTCAAGATCTCCTGTTCCATCTGTCTTTGTCCTGTTCACTCTTGTAAGTTTTAGTTCCAGTGGGACTGAGTGTTCTCAAGGTAAGATGTCGGCCTCAGGTGCTGAAGGTCGCGGGTTCAAATCACGGTTAAGACCATGCATTCTGTTCTTTCGAGCAACTCTTTTTTACTGCGCCTCAATAATGTTCTTCTTCCAAGCAATGAGAGTACCATGTGTGAGAGCAGTGTGCCTCGCTGAGTTTCCAGGTGGCGATAACAATGGAAAAACTGTTCAAGTGAACTTTAAGATAATCTTTGTGTCGTTTATTCTGCCCCATCCAGCCTCGAATGATCTACTGAACTGTACTTCACCCAAGATAAGAAGTTCACCCACCTTGCTGGCCAGACTACCGTGATACAGCCTGTTTCTGTGTTGTATGTCCATACTATTCGATGAGGACTACTTTGTCAGCATTCAATGTTCGCATGAGTTCAAAGTAAAAAAGTCTTAGTAATCAATAGCATTACTGCTGTACGGGTATGAAGTGTTAGCGACCTCACATTTCAAGGCTCGGGTTATATGTGGGCAGGTGCCACGCCTCTCACTCTGCTTTAACTTCCCAGAATGAACCGGTACCGATTTTAGGCTGAGTCGACCTGGGAGCCCTTGTGGTCTTGAAAAAACTTTTCACCTCAACTGGGAAATGAACTCAGGACCACTCAGATGCGAAGCCAGCTCGCTAACAACTGCGTTATGCGGCTCCCTCATGAGTTCAAGGATGGCTAAATAAGCCAATCTGAGCTTTGAATTGTCTGTTGCCCTTTGTACAGGAAAATAAGACACCTCCTTCCACCGGAGTGGAAGAATGGTTGATGTAACCTGACTTGCAGAGCGATCGTCTCTGGGTAGCCTCATCTATCCTTGATGCCTCATGTCTCTGAACACCCACAGCAGTAGTGCTGCGCCAGTCTGTGCGATTGGTGGTGATTCTTTCCCAGTCATCGTGGCTAATACCGCACTGGATCAGTGATCTCTTAAGTGTGTTCGTGTAGCTTTTTTTAAAGCCTGTTTCTAGGAACCTTGGGAGGAAGTGAGACGGGGGTCTTGATCGACAAGTTCACCTGACCCTGATGTTATTCTTTGATCCCGGCTAAATAACACCAACATTACCGTCATGTTTTAGTCTTCATCATGTAGCATGTACTAAATATAGAACGTCGCTCCCATCACAGTCTGTCTGAAAGAAACTCGTTCCCTTGCCAAAACTCCAGCCTCCACCACAGTCATATCCAGGCATTCCTGGATATCTTGGTGTCATCGTCTTCTTGGTCTACCCCTTCCTCTTTTACCTCGCACCATACCTTACATCAATGTTCTCTCAAGACCGTTGTGTCTCTTGATGTGTCCAAAGTGTTTACATTTTCTAGCCAAAATGGAATTGATAAACCAGTTCTCCTCTATGCTCAACTCTTGCCGAATGTCTACATTTGTCTTTTTCTCTGTCCAGGGTATTCTGAGGATCTTTCTGTAACATTTTGACTCTAAGGATTTGATTTTTTGTTTGGTAGTTTTGGTAATCGTCCATGATTCGCAGCCATACGCTGCCACAGGAAAAACAAGACTTTTACTTTTATTGTTTTGTTGGTGCTCTGCCACAATTTCTTCAGGCTGTTTTGTCTGTGCATTGCCTTGGCTAGTCTTCTTATGATTTCTTTCGAGAAGTTGCCATTTTTGTCAATTCTGGAGCCCAGATATTCAAAATGTGTGGCCTGATCTATTTCCTCACCACCCACGGTAAATTTATGCTGACATTGTGTTTTGTCGGTGGTCATTATCTTTATTTTATTTATGTTTATAAACAGGTTTTGATCTTTACTATGTTCATTTACGGATGAAATTGGCTGCTGTAGCCCTGCTGCACTTCTTGGTAGTATCACTGTGTCGTCTGCATATCGTAACTCTGGAATATCGTATCCGCCAATCGTAAATGTATCAAAACTGTCAATGTTCTCGTCTTCTCGAACATTTCTTATGATACATTCCGCATATATGTTGTATAGATAAAGTGAGAATGCATCCCTGTCTTACTCCCTTTTGTACTGCAAACCAATCTGCTTTACTTTATTCTACTCAGCTGCAAATGGGTTAGGCCCTATTGTCTAAATGAGAACAACGTTGCGCGTACTGATAATGTCCTACGTCCCGCTGTAATAATATTAAAAACATTATAATATTCTTTTTCTTCCTCTTTTGTCCTGCTGCTCTTGGCTTGCGACGTCGCAGAGATGATATGTACGTAAACTAGAACCTGGTGGAAAGATTGTCATTGTGATGTTGAACTTTTGGAGTGTTTCTCTTATCACCTCTATCTATCGTCGTCAGGGCGACATTTTGCTCATTTCCTTGTAGTATAACCTCATTGCAGATTGATCATACTGCATCCTTATCAAATGTTTAAACCACTTTATTTGCTGTGCTTCGATACAATTTACGATCGGATGTCGTCTCCATTATTTTTCTCAACATTTGTTTCGAATTTTGTCGCGAATTGTTTTTTGTGTTGCATTTCGTACACAGCGCATCTCGCCTGTTTCAATTTTTTATTTATAATAATAATAAGACAAGGGAGTGGCAGAAATGGAAGAAGAATACAAAGAAATCGGTTTTAAACAATTGGTGGGGTTGAAAGTGGATACGTGGAATCTGGGTCAACATGTTACTCATCCAAAATTGCTATTTGAAGGTAGAGACCTGCTAGCTACACCATTGGCTATATTATATTCAAAATCACCTGTGAGGGTGATTCCTGAGAATTGAAAAGATGCAGGAGGGATCATCTTATTGAAAAAATCAAGATCCAGCAAATTATAGACCGGTGAATTTAACGAGCATAGTCTGCGCAATTTTGGAGTCAATAATCAAAGAAAACAATATAATGCACTTGGACACTTTTAATCTAAGTAGGAATAGTCAGCATGGGTTTACTTAAGGGAGATCGTGCTAAGATTAACAAATATATTAGAATTCATGGAGGAGGTTACTAAAATGATAGATGGAAGTTTCATGATGGCATGTCAGCCCGCGTACTGAATGATCTTGAACTCTCTGCAGCGTTCCATGGTCATAAATGGAGTCAAACAGGGCTGTGTGCTGGCGCCACACTATTTACCATGGTATTTGCGGCCATGCTTTCTAGTAGCAACTGTGACATTGGCATACAGATCAGATACCGGACGGATGGGCAGATGTTCACTCTGAGGCGCCTAAAAGCCCTCACAAAGGTGAAAGAAGCAACTATCTTAGATATCTTTGCCGACGACTGCACAATTAACAAGTGCTCAGGACATGCAGGCAATCATGAATGAGTTCTCAACTGCGTGCATTAATTTTGGTCTTAATGTAAACACCAAGAAAACGGAGGTAATGTTTCTACCTGCGCCCGGTGAGCCCTACCATGAACCAGACATCACTGTACGTGGACATCGCCTAAAAGCAGTTTATAGCTTTACCTACCTTGGCCGTACCCTCACCAGAGAAGGAAATATTGACTCTGAGGTCCACAAAAGGATTTCCACAGCGAGTGCTGCTTTCAGAAGACTATGAGAAAATGTTTGGGACCGGCAGGGAATCAGTGTTGCCACCAAGATTAGTGTGTATCATGCTGTTGTGTTAACCACCTTTCTGTATGCATGCAAAACATGGACAGTCTATTGCAGGCATGTCAGGAAACTTAATCATTTCCATGCAAACTGTCTCCGCAGACTTCTCAGGATCGGTTGGCAGGACAGAGTGCCCAACTCTGAAGGCCTCAGAAGGGCCAGACACTCTGGCATCCATACGCTGCTACAGAGGGCCCAGATCAGATGGACAAGGGATGTTGTTCGCATGTCAGATGAGCGCCTCCCTAAATTACTGTTGTACAGAGAGCTCATGACAGGACAGTGTTCGCTGGGCGGGGGGAGAACAAAAGAAACGATACAAAGACACTCTAAAAGTGTCATCATTGATGTTGCTGACTGTGAGGCTGCTTGCTCCGAACCGCTCAGCCTGGCGCACTGCCATCACACATCGCGTTTGCACAGCTGAGCAGAGGACTACCACGGAGGTGCAGGAAATCCGAGCTGCACGGAAGGAAAGAATGCAAGACTGCCCAACTAAAAATGCTGTTCATGTTTGCCCTACGTGCGGTAAAGTTTGTCACGCTCAAATCTGACTGTACAGTCATATGCAGTCACATCTGAATAAACATGTCTGACGCTGTCGCCATATTCGCTTGGACAACTAACTAGATGGAAGGGAACCAATAGATGGTTTTTATCTAGATTTTGCAAGACCTCATCATAGAATATCCAGAAAGTTAAAATCATATGGAATAGGTGGGGCAGTTACCAAATGAATAGAACATTGTTTAACGGGAAGAAGACAGAGAGTTGAAATAAATAAGGAGTACTCCGAGTGTTGTGAAGTAAAAAGCGCAATGCCACAGAGCTCGGGTTTTGTACTAATTTTGTTCTTGATACATATGAACGATTTAGACATTGATATGGGATCCATGATTGCAAAATTTGCGTGGCATAAAACTATGTAGTAGTGTCTCATCTAACGCAGAAGTGAATATGTTGAGGTCGGATTTAGATCAAATTCGAAAAGGGCCTGAAAGCTAGCAGATGGAGTTTAATGTGGATAAATGTACAGTCATCTACATGGGTAGATCAATGATGAAATATAATTACCGGATGGGAGATGACAATATTAGAAAGAGAGAAAAGATAAGGGATCTTAGGGTTATAATAGATCAAACAGATAAGGTGAGTGAGCAAGTCCAGGTAGCAGTGAATAAGGCAAATGCAATGCTAGGTATGATAAAAAGAAATATTAAGCATAGGAGCAAGGAAGTGATAGTCAAACTGCATTAGCTAGATTGGAGTACTGTGTTAAGGAGTGGAGTCTTTATCATAGAGGAGAAATAAACATGCTGGAAAGGATACAAAGAAAAGGCTAAAAACTGATAGGATAATTACAGACATGAGGAAAGACTCAGAAAAACCGACCTTCGGTGTCTAGAAATGAAAAGAATTCGAAAGGATTTAATACAGGTTAAGATAATCAAAGGAAAGGATAAATTAGATTATAAAAAGTTTTTCAAAGTACAGCCGGCTACAAGGACAAGAGGTTTAGCTACAAATTAATGTTTAATTAATTTGTCAAAATTAGATATTAGAAATATCGTTTTAAACGGTGTTCTTCTTCCGCGTTCGTTCTCAATCTCCCGCTACCATGCCATGAACAGGTCTTCGCAAGTAGGAAGTAGTCAGGAGAACGGAATGCATTGCGTTGCTAGTTTACAGCTTGACTGCGATATTTGCACCTTTCGGTCCGACACATCCGTCTTCGACGGCTAGGGAGTGGTGATTGCTTGGAATACATTACCACAGGAAATAGTGACTAGGGTACATTAATGCATTCAAAAATAGATTTGATGCACATAACTCTCTTTAGATCAAGTCGGTTAGAAGTAACTGGTTGTATACACATTTTGCATTCTTCTAAACCAGTATACATAAGTTAAGAAGAAGAAGAAGAAGAAGAAACAAAGTGTGAGGTAGGTCAAAGGTTGATGAAGATATCATCTATCGAAGCAGCGATCTAAGATAACGGATATTCATAGTATTATGAGTCATACATTGTTGACAGTACCTCTCTGAGGCGTTGGTTGGTCAAAAGAGATCACAATTAGAAGACTTGACAAGGCCGTTGAAATAAACTCGAGTGCTCTGTGAAGGATCGTGCAGATTATGCTTGTGCTGAATGAAGGATCTTATTGCGATTCGTCACCCCGATGAATAGATACTAGGCCTATATACCAAAATTGTATGTGTGTTTGTGTTTGACGCTAATTTTTGCTTGTGAGCGTTTTCTGCCCCACAAAATAAGCTATTTACCAGAAGTAGAAATGTTTAATGTTACCAAGAGGCGACTGTTTGCCTATGCACCACTAGAGATCTCACGATGTTGCATGCTGTTGTTAATGTTCTTAAATTAGACAAAACTATCAATGAATATATACAAGTGGACTCGAGTAAGCACGACCACACTTATCTGATTGCATGTATCACGGGTTCTCTTGTCTGTGGGGATTCTAAATTGTCATGGTCAGGTAGACGATATAAATACACGTTACACCATCGGTATCAATCATTTCTCATTGATTCAGGACAAGAAAGGTATGAGTTTATGTCCATTTGTTTCATAAACTGTTGTGGTTTCTCTATCCTTAGTTAGGAAGGTACAGCAGGGTTGGTTACGGCATAGTGGATGTAGGATGCTTCCAAGCATATTATATCCATACTTTGCGTTGACACTAAATTTTCCCCAGAAGTTTCTTCAGAAGGGTCTGAACGCCATTCTATTTATTGTTCCACTAATAACCATATTGTTGCTATCTGATCCGCGTATGATCTCATTTACCTATAGCCTGTCTGGTCTTTCCTCCGCTGGAAAGATCTTATATGGCCTCTTTCAATCCCTGTAATATGGTATTGTTCAATAAGTTCCTAGGCACCGATAATTACTTTTCGTGTCCAAGCACTACACCGCCCTTTTTGCATCCAGTATCCAGCGCCATGGATTGCCTTGTTATTTGCCTCCAGCATGTCGCACCTATTGCATGTTTCCTGGAGGTTGGGGCAGGTTATCAGGTGGTCTGGGTCATGTATTACATCAGTTACGTGTATCATCATCTGTGTATCCCCATCGTTTGATATTCCTTTTGCACCATGATACACCAGTTCAGAGTTTGTTCAGCAACTTCCATGCTGCGAATGGTCGATGATGTCTAGGGGATGTTCCATCTCTGGGACCTGCATCGATTTCTCGATACGGCGGCTTTCAGGGCTTGCCTGTATCGGCCATGTTGATTTTAGAAAGCTATGTCTCGATTTGAGTCATGTGCTCTGTACCTGATATCCAAACATTGGATGTCCTGTTTTTTTTTTCTCGTTTGATTTCCCAGGCCCTCCAACAATATGCTTCCTCTATAATTTGCACACTCCTGTAGATCACCATTTTCTTTTTGGTTGCAAACTCACTACTTAGCCTTCCTCCCAGTCTGTGTTATTTCATCTTTGGGATTTCTGTGACGCCTTTTCGATCTGGTGAGATTATGTTACCCAGGTAGGTGAACATTTTCATCGGTTTTGAATGGATATTGTTGTTTCTATTTCTTTTCTAGCAATTGTCATAACTTTGGTTCTCTTGTCACTCTACCACTTTACCAAGCAATTTGTACTCGTATCATATTTCTGTTGCAGTGTTCGTGTATTCTTTAATTGCTTCTGGGTCGGCGGCATCACCACCTTTCAGAAGGAATATTGTTTAATTAATTTCTTCTTGGTTTAGGAATCTCACAATTGGCTTGTAGTTTTGTTTGTACAGACTGAATGTTTTGGAGATCTTGTGGAGCTGGCATATCTAGAAGGTCTGAGAAATGGTAACCCCATTTGTTCATTTGTTCATCTGTTCATTTGTTCATCTGTTCATTTGTTGATCTGTTCATTTGTTCATCTGTTCATTTGTTCATCTGTTTATTTGTTCATTTGTTCATCTGTTCATCTGTTCGTTTGTTCATCTGTTCATTTGTTCAGCTGTTTATTTGTTGATCTGTTCATTTGTTCATTTGTTGTTCTGTTCATTTGTTTATCTGTTCATTTGTTCATCTGTTCGTTTGTTCATCTGTTCATTTGTTGATCTGTTCATCTGTTCATTTGTTGATCTGTTCATTCGTTCATTTGTTCAAATGTTCATTTGTTGATCTGTTCGTTTGTTCATTTGTTCATTTGTTCAGCTGTTTATTTGTTTATTCGTTCATCTGTTCATTTGATAATTTGTTTATCTGTTCATTTATTCATCTGTTCATTTATTCATCTGTTCATTTGTTCATTTGCATATCTAAAAAAAACCATTTACTTGCTAAAATGTTCCTGTTAATGTTCTGGTGCTGTTGTAAAGGCTCTTTACATTTCCTTGTGCTGCGACTTTCTTCGTCTCTCTTGCCAACTGCGAGGATAAGTCAGTTAGTAGGTGACAAACTGAAATGGGATAGCTAAAAAATGTAGTTCGTAGTTTTTAAAGGGGTCCTAATACGTGACAGCAACATCTAGGATTGCGATTACTGTAGGTAGGCAGCAGACCCTAGGTGTCGCGTGCAGGTAGGCAGCAGACCCTAGGTGTCGCGTGCAGGTAGGCAGCAGACCCTAGGTGTCGCGTGCAGGTGGGCAGCTGAAAAACAAAATGGTGTTCACTCAAAGCGTTCTGCTGTGCGGGAGAGGGGAGGGGGACGACGACTTTCTACAAAGAATTTTCATAAGGAAATGCTTCTTCTTTACAGTGAGACGTATTTATCGCATTAAGTTGTACATTTTTTTTGCAATGCGAAAACCACTGCACTGTAAGTTTTCTTTAGTCAACAAAAATACTTCTGCGAAGCATCGAGAGATGAGTGAGGAATAGAATAAAACTAGAAAGCGATGAGCAATGCGGGTTTATGGAAGGCAAGGACATAACTTGCTGCATAACTGGGTCTATACATTTTTTAATGGCGCTCAACAATTGTGGATGAAGTCCGATCTGGTCGGTAACGATAGCCAATGTAATGTAGCAGACCCCACTGTTTGCCCTATGGTTATTCTAACTTAGAACATTATCACACTCATCCACATCATTCATGACCACACACAGCAAATTACATAGCACACAGCAAATGGCATATTTATTATATTATACTCATACCAGAAAAATGAGTAGTGAAATTACAAACGCAATACAATACATATCATCTTAACTAAATATTCTTATATTTGATATATGTTAGCATAAATATTAAACTAAAGCGGAAATTTTAAGCATTAGCCATTGATGGAATTCCCAACTATCAAAACCCAGTTCTATTGTCGTACACACATCACACACACCTCTCAGATCTGCCTCCTCAACACACTTTCAAAAACTATTCCTCACTCAAATCCCATCAGGCGGGCGATCTGGACATAATGCATTCAATATATTCCACGTATACTCACATAAGATCTCTCAACTCAGTCGATCTGCGTATACACACGCTCTGAAACATACCTCGTTCCCTCGGAGTCTACACATACCCCACACACATCTAGATCTCACCTAGTCGATCTACACACTCGCTTAACTCGTCAGGACATACCTCGTTCACAAGGTGTCCTGCATACAACAAACGTTCAGATTACCTCTAGATACAAAAACGCCCACACACACCTAATTGAGCGGCTGGCCCCGATTCAATGGCATATGCTTTTTAAGCGATCCTGTTCTATCTCCAACATTCGTACAACAGTCTATCAGACGCTCTGCTACTAAGTCGGTGAGCTAAACAGACTCCTATCTACATTCACACGTCCCCTCTCCATGCCAGCCTGCTTGAGCTAAACTTTGTCTAGTGTTATATACTCTCAAGCAGTATCACAGCTGACCAATGGATCTCAAGGGGATGGCTCTATTCAGTCGTTATTGGAACGAATTACTCTGAACACATGTCACTCATCTATCGCAGCAAGCTCCGCTGTCACTCACCCCCCACTACCCAAATCGGAAAGCCAGTGGTCAGTATCTACCTGTACATTCATTCCCCCAACTCCGATTTCCTTTGTTGAGACGGTGAGTGACCTTGGCGTAGTGACCAGACAGAGAGTGGCCTTGGCGTAGTGACCAGACAGAGAGTGATCTTGGCACGCATTCAGGTACCTTTGTTCTCAGCAACCACCTCTCTCCTGCCCTAAACGCTCATGGTCAGGCTGGAACTGTTACAGTAATAACTACAACAGGGTGTTATCCTGATTTCAGCAAGGTACAGAGTTTCTCCTATCTAGGTCATTAATAACAGAAGAAGTCAGCTGTGAAAAAGAAATAAGAAAGAGAGTAGGTATGGCCAAGATGGTATTCATCAACATGCGACACATAATAATATAATAATAACATAAATATCATAAAAATAAAAAAGAGAAATTCAGAGATATAGAGTAGGAAAAGATGAGGACAAAGAAAGTAATGCAAAGGAATGGATAGATCTGGCAAAGCAAAGGTATGGAGAGTAACCCAATAGTACGGCTTAAGACTTCCAACAAGGATAATTAACCGATTTTCCAGCACAAACCGGTGTTGATCATCAGAGGAGCAGGAGACGATGCCACTGACTTTTCACCGTTCGCTGAAAGTGACAACACCTATGAGTCTGCCACGAGTGCTAGGATATTTGTTATGTTTAACATACCATAACATACTATGTTTTAACCTTTTTTTTTTTGTCAACCAATATCGGTATTGTATATTACTGTTGTGTCTCTGATATTCGGCTAATTTCAGCTAGACAATCTCCCAAACATTTGCTGAACAACATGGTGGAAGCAATCGTAGGAAAATGGAAGTCTGATGTCTCCAAGACAACAGGGTTTCAGGAATTTCGTGAAGCAAGTAAGTGAGCTTAAGTTAGAGTAAAGTAGTTTAATGTAGATAAATGTACAGTCATCCACATGGGTAGATGCAATATGGAAGATAATTACAGAATGGGCGAGAACAATATTAGAAAGATAGAAAAAGAAAGAGACATGGGGGTTATAATAGATCATACAGGTAAGGTGAGTGAGCAAGTATAGGTAGCAGTGAAAAAAGCAAATGCAATGTTTGGTATGATCAAAAGAAATATTAAACATAGGAGCAAGGAAGTGATTGTCAAATTCTATAAAGCATTAGTTAGACCTAGATTGGAGTACTGTGTACAGGGGTGGAGTCCTTATCGTAAAGCAAATATAAACATGCTGGAAAGGATACAAAGAAGAGTGACAAAGCTGATAGTTGAATTCTAGAATTGCAATTATTAGGAAAGACTAAAAAGAACAGGCCTACAGTGTCTAGAAAAGAGAACAATTTGAGGTAACAATATAGGTTTATAAGATAATCAACATAAATTAGATAAATTAAACTACAATAGGGTGTTATCCTGGATAAATTAGACTAACAAGTTTTTCAAAATACAACCACTTTCAAGAATAAGAGGGCATATCTACAAATTAACGATAGATCCAGAATAGATATTAGGAAATATAATTTTTATTCAGAGAGTGTTGAATGCTTTGAATGCATTGCCACAAGAAGTAGTGCAGGCCAGGAACAATTAATGCATTTAAGAATACATTGGATGTGCATTGCTTTTAGAGCAAGGAAATGTAAATGAAACTGGTTGTATACAGACTGTGCAGACTCATCTAAACCATTTATAAAGACATTAAGTTAAGTTAAAGTTACAGTATTTGTATCTCAAATTTCTGGTTGATGCATAAACAATACGTTTAGTACAATTCTGATTGGGCGATCTACTATCATCATCCGTCATGACTCGTTGTGTTGATAATTAATTCCCACAAAATCATATGTCCGTTCTTCATTACATCACTTCAGCTGTTCTTTGTTTTCCCAGTTAATTTGTGTGTCCTTCCGCGATCCACTTATTTGTCTTTCTAAACTATTTATACCCAATCTATTACTGCATTCTGGCCAGTGCTACTGAGTTCGTGCATTGTGCTGAGATTTTCCAAAAATGTGAAGACGAACAAAGCACTTATGAGAAACCATGTGCAATGACGTTGATTCTTCGACTAAACTAAACTGTACTGGTTTACAAGACTCTGCGGAGTCTGTATACCGCCAGTTTTTGTTTTGTCTTTCCCGTAATCCCAAGAGGTCGCAGGAGGCATCACTAATCGTGTGAGTTATGTGTCTTGGGCATCTTGCTAGCCAGACAGGCCCAGTCTCTCCTGGGCAATGCGTTTTAGTCAATTACTGTCCAGTGTGTACATTTGCAGCCACACCAAAACCAACACTGTCTGCAAATAGGACGAAAGGTGTCACTCTGATGAAGTTCATGAACATAGGTGCAGTAAACAGTGAAAGTTGTGGATGCTGATGGTTCCTGTATTTCGTTGGTTGTACATACTTCTGTTCCTTCCTCTCTTACGTCCCAGTCAGCTTGTGAGCCTCTCGTTCGATAACAAAGATTTGAAGTCTGTGAATTGCTGATTCATCTGTTGCGATGTCGTCATTTAACTAGCGGTCATTGATATACTTTAAAATGTCACTTCCATCTATTTAAGTATATATGGGTTGAATGCTATGGTGCAGAGAGTTATCTGGGTGAAGTCAACTTAAAAATAACAGTTACAATAAATTTACAAACTTATAAAATGTCACTTTAAACAAATTTTGTTTAAAGTTTTGTTAGCGACCAGTCCCAAGTGATGATGGCAACGTCAGCAGACTGCTTTCTCTTAGTGATATAACTTGTGCTGTATTTGGATAATAGTGATAAAGGAACTGCGCTGGTCATAAGCCTCACTCTCTGGTCCCGAGCTACATTGAACTAGTGGCAAGACATAAGTCATGACGTCTAGAGATAAATCAGAATGCAAACACTCTGGTTCCACCACCCTTGAGGTCAGGGCTCACTTGCAACATGTAAGGTTCGATCGCCCATCATTTCCGTTCATCGATTTGAGAGGCGAATGCCTTACCTTTCGACCACAGCGTCCCACTCTCCCTCCACCGCCAGCAAATATTAATGGTTTAAAAATTCATGTGTGGGTGGACATCCCCTACTCCATGTATATCATGTTTTTCAGTGTCCAAGGCACTACGCCAGACATAATGTTTCCAATGTTCAGCCAAATGGATCGTCTTGTCATTTCTCCCTCAACATGTCATCCATATTGCATGTTTCCAGAAGGTTTAGGTACATCATCAGGTGGTCCAGGTTTAATGTTGTTCAACAATCTAATGTCTCATCATCCATGCATCACTATCTCTTTAAGTTATCCCTGCATTAAGACACACCAGTTCAGAGTCTACCTAAGGCAGGTCGTGTCCATGCGCAGGAACGCCTTCAGTTCGGTCCAGGAAAACCTGAGTCAGTTCTCTTCCCTTTTCGATGCGACGTTTTCCGGAACTAGTCTCTAGGGACTGTTCTGACTGCAACAAACAACTGACATAAACAATCAATGCTCTCCTTCTAGTTGGCAACCCTGAATTTTGGCCAAGCGAGCCAGAAACTGTCAGTCTAGACATCAGTAAACAGGGCGACGAATGGACGGTAACGAACCAGTCAGGAGGCAAACCTGCTCACACGGTTACTTTCAAGGAAGGAGAGAAGAAGACATCGAAGGGTTTAGATGGAAGTGAAGTTGAGGTATGTAAATGTAGATGAAAATGAAGATTGACATCCCTCATTTGCATCATTTTCATCATTTTCATCAATTTCATATACTTATCATCATCATTACTCGCAGCGACCAAACTTGACAATACTAAAGCTACATGTATTACTGGTACGACTATTTTGTAGAGGCATTAGACCATTGCTGCGATGAGCTTCTTTGCCATAAGCATGGGCAATAGCATTTATGTCCTCTTATAGAGATGCAGGTTGTAGTACTGTGTAATACATGGTGAAGTTGTCAGTCCATGTTTAATTACAGTGTAACAATTTGTTGTACATTATCAGGTTGATGACGCATGCAACAGACCCAACCTCACGTCAGGGCCAGGTGAAACAGGCCATCTCTCACATCAGGGCCAGGTGGAACAGACCCCCTCTCACGTCAGGGCCAGGTGAAACAGACCCCCCTCTCACGTCAGGGCCAGGTGGAACAGACCCCCTCTCACGTCAGGGCCAGGAGAAACAGACCCCCTCTCACGTCAGGGCCAGGAGAAACAGACCCCCATCTCAAGTCAGGGTCAGATGAAACAGACCCCCATCTCACGTCAGGGCCAGGTGAAACAGACCCCCTCTCACGTCAGGGCCAGGAGAAACAGACCCCCTCTCACGTCAGGGCCAGGAGAAACAGACCCCCATCTCAAGTCAGGGTCAGATGAAACAGACCCCCATCTCACGTCAGGGCCAGGTGAAACAGACCCCCTCTCAAGTCATGTTTAGGGGAAATGTCAGGTGAAACAGATCCAACCTCACGTCTGGGTCAGGTGAAAAAGACCCAAAATTACGTCAGGGCCAGGTGAAACAGATCCCCTCTCAAGTCAGGTTCACGTGCAATATACTGATCAAGACTCCTTCCTTACTCCAGGATCAGGTGCAGCATACTGATCAAAACTCCACATCACACCAGGGTAAAATTAAACATACTAATCAAGATACCACCTCATGTCAAATGCAGGTGAAACGTTATGACAAAGACCCCACCTCTCTCCAGGGTCAGATGAAAAATACTGGCGAAGACCCCACCTGACGTCCGCGATCGTGGTCCCTGGAAACAGGCTGTATCAAAGCAATCTGACCAACGAGATGGGAATATACACTATAATCCCAATAGTAGTGAGCTTGCTAAGGAGCCGATCATTGCACTACAACCAGGAGGATCCTCGGTCCACCTTCTGAAATCCGCTTTGGAATGTAATTAGAGCCCACATTACCCGACATCAGAGAAACACAGTGGAGGGCTACAGCTGGTAATGGAAGCCAATCAGGGGATATTATCTTGAGATGAATAACATCTTTTTGTGTTACCGCCTTTGCCATGAGGCTTCACAGAAAGGTGGGATGCGTAGATTTTTTGTTATCGGCAGGTGGGAGGCTTGTGCTTTCGTTCGTGTATCAGACACACTCGATCCACCTACATCAAGGGACCGGAAACATGGATATGATATTCTCTCGCTGCAGGTTGATCATAATACATTCTAACTAAATGACCAAACCACTTGATTTTTTGGCGTCAATGAAGGCACTAAGTTTGTCCCAACTTTCTGCATCGTGGTGTTTGGGGACTTGGTCACGTGTTGTCTTTCCGTCTGCACTTACAAATAGAGTAAAATACAGACTTTCATAGTGAAAAACCATTTTCGATTATTGCTAATTATTTACGTTCTCACAATCCATTCCTAGGTGGAAGGACATGTAGAAGGTGATAAGTGGGTGGTAGTTATCAATGCTGGAGGAAAGGAAATCCAGTCTTCTGCTCACATTGAAAATGGCCAGCTAGTACAGGTAGGATATTATCAACAAATTTGTCATTTTACACCTCAACAATCATTAACTCCTCCATTAATTTCAATATTGCCACCACCATCAGCATTAACACCATTCATATTTTATCATCGCAACTAACAGCACCACCGCTACGATTGTCGCATCATCATTATTTTGCATCATTGTAACCATCAGTACCCTTAACGCCATCATCACTAACATTATCGATATCATCAATATAATTAACATTGACATATTATCATCACCTCCATGACCTTCATAGTTGCTACCTCGGTCATCATCAATGTTAACATAGTTACTCCTGTCATCATTACTGCTGTCATCATTACTCCTGTCATCATTACTAACACTACACTTCCCAAAATTACTGCTATCATTACAAATACTACACTTCTAATCCCTACTTCCGCTATCATTACTAACACTACACTTCCCATCATTACTGATATCATTACTAACATTACACTCTCCATAATTACTGCTATAATTACCAACACTACACTTCCCATCATTACTGATATCATTACTAACACTACAATCTCCATCATCAGCACTATCATCTTCCACTCCATCATCAGCATGACCATCTTCCACTCCATCATCAGCACTACCATCAGTAGTTTCTGGCAGATAGGGCTAGAAAGCCTAAGAAGGCAGCTCATCCAGGAGAAGAAAAACTCTTGATTTCAAACCATCTGAAGCCTTGCAGATAAGATACTGGCGTATCTTGTCGGGTTTTGTCAGATATGGCTGTGCGACCTGTTTTATGATAATTCTGAACGTTGGTCAGCGTCTACCAAACCTGACAACCGACAATGTGCGAAGGAGAACACGCAAGAGGATACAATACTTTATCCTAGAGCGAAGATAGGCAACCTCAGCTGAGTGTTGTGGCAGGGCAGACTAGGCCCTTGGCCTTGGTTAGGCGCTGATCTAGGAGTGAAGCCTGGACAGGCGAATAGATAGAGCATTGCTCTGCTGATCCGGCAGTTTCTGCAGCTTGCCTTGTTCCAAATGTATTGGTATCACCTTTCCCTTGGAGCAAACAAAGCAGACCGAGAGAAGGACCATACTGCATGAGCAACACATGGTCTCTATATTTCTGCCCGGGTTTTGTGCTAAAAGCACAATTACTATCGTCTGACAAGATGAAAAGAGCGAATGAGTCTTCTAAACCAGTATAAAGACGTTAAGTTAAGTTACAAGTATTACTAATAATGCCACTATTTTCATAATTGTTATCATCTTTACCCTTATCAACATCGTTCACATTAGCTGTATGTATATTTTTTGTTGTTTCCAGGAGCAAAGAGTCAAAGGAGTAACCCTATCATCCAGGTTCAATAGAGTTTAAGAGCTGACAGATTCCAGCGACTGTTCTATGATTCAACAGCTACACACAAACATGACATAGGTCAACTTATCAGCTCTCCCCAGGTGTGCAATCATTTCAGCGCTGTATGGATTAAATAATTACAAATAAAAGAAAACAATTGTTCACTTTTGTTGTGTTTGATTATTTATTTCAATATGGCCGTTTGAAATGTTGTTGCTGTTATTGTTGTTTTAAATTAGTTGTAGTGGCGATTATAGTAGTAGTAGTTGTGATGGTAGTAGTAGTAGTGATGGTAGTGGTAGTAGTAATGATGGTAGTAGTGGCGTGATGGTAGTGGTGTAGGTAATGGTGGTAGTTGGGATGGTAATGGTGTAGTGGTGTTGGTAGTGGTGTAATGGTGATGGTAGTGGTGTAGTGATGATGGTAGTGGTGGTAGTTGGGATAGTAATGGTGGTAGTTGGGATGGTAATGGTGGTGGTAGTGGTGGTAGTCGGGATGGTAATGGTGGTAGTTGGGATGGTAATGGTGGTGGTAGTGGTGGTAGTTGGGATGTTAGTGGTGGTATTAATTGTGGAAGTGGTGATGATAATGATGGTATTCGGTGGGGATGTTTGCCCATCACAAGTGATGAAGACCACTCTCTCTGTTCAGCCGTGTGGACAGTCTTTTCTCTTGCTGTGTCCATGATGTTTGCCCATCACGTGTGATGGAGACCACTCTCTCTGTTCAGCCGTATGTACAGTCTTTTCTCTTGCTGTGTCCATGATGTTTGCCTTTCACATGTGATGGAGACCACTCTCTCTGTTCAGCCGTGTGGACAGTCTTTTCTCTTGCTGTGTCCATGATGTTCGTCCATCACGTGTGATGAAGACCACTCTCTCTGTTCAGCCGTGTGGACAGTCTTTTCTCTTGCTGTGTCCGCTGAAATGGGTGACTTGGACTGTGATTTGGATTAAAGTGAGGAAGAAACTGCGCCTTCTGTCATCGCCCAATAGACTACCGTCTAGGGTGGAAAATGGCGCGCCTCCGCCAGTAGAAACTAGTGAGGCAAACATCTAAGCAACAACAACAACAACATTTTGTAAAACAAAATCTTATCACATGGGTTAGAATGAGCTCCCACAGGATGGCTTAAGGTACAACTCACCCTTGGACCAAATAACAGTTCCACAACGTTAGAAACGTGTCCCTAAGTGGACCTGTTACACCCGCTCTGAGTGTTAGGGTTCTTATGGTGCATCTCCTTTTCCGACACGAGCCTTTGGGATTTTGTATCCTAGGATTCATCAGAACAATTGTTTTCGTGTCACCAGACTTTGGTATTGGTATCCCAGGATTCACACAACCCTTTATAACACGAGACTTTGGGTTCGCCAGACCCTTTTTAGTTCCACGACAAATCTTCTCACTCGAAGTGATCAGGTTTCCTTTTCATTTCGCTTACAGGGCGTCCACCATTCGTACCAATGAGCGGTAGTGTAATGCTCCTGATATAGAGTGATAACCTCCCCGGTAAGCTCTCTCTGTCGCTCTCTCTCTCTCTCTCTCTCTCTCTCTCTAATTAAATCTCTGTCCCCAAGTCTCTACTTTTATAGACCCTTTTTTAGCTCCACCTAAACAAAGATCATTACGAATCATATTGACTTCTATGGCTACTTGTCACTCTGCCATTCTAAATGTGACAGCCTGACATCAAATTAATTTTCGTTTAACTCCTCCAAAGCTGCTTTGAACTCCAGATACTACATCCAAAATGGCCGGACTATGGCCTCACCATTTGTTTAGTTCATCATTCTTCACAGCACGCCGATCTCGCTAACCGGGCGAGGCGAGGTAAACTCTAACTGACCCGTGCCCGATCTCGCTAACCGGGCGAGGCAAGGTGAACTCTAACTGACCCGTGCCCGATCTCGCTAGCCGGGCGAGGCGAGCTGAACTCTAACTGACCCGTGCCCGATCTCGCTAACCGGGCGACGCGAGGTAAACTCTAACTGACCCGTGCCCGATCTCGCTTTCCGGGCGACGCGAGGTGAACTCTAACTGACCCGTGCCCGGTCTGGCTAACCGGGAGAGGCGAGGTGAACTCTAACTGACCCGTGCTCGTCTCGCTAACCGGGCGAGGCGAGGTGAACTCTAACTGACCCGTGCCCGATCTCGCTAACCGGGCGACGCGAGGTAAACTCTAACTGATCCGTGCCCGATCTCGCTAACCGGGCGACGCGAGGTAAACTCTAACTGATCCATGCTCCCGATCTCGCTAACCGGGCGACGCGAGGTAAACTCTAACTGACCTGTGCCCGATCTCGCTAACCGGGCGACGCGAGGTAAACTCTAACTGACCCGTGCCGGATCTCGCTTTCCGGGCGACGCGAGGTGAACTCTATCTGATCCGTGCCCGATCTCGCTAACCGGGCAAGGCGAGGTAAACTCTAACTGACCCGTGCCCGATCTCGCTAACCGGGCGACGCGAGGTGAACTCTAACTGATCCGTGCCCGATCTCGCTAACCGGGCGACGCGAGGTGAACTCTAACTGATCCGTGCCCGATCTCGCTAACCGGGCGACGCGAGGTAAACTCTAACTGATCCGTGCCCGAACTCGCTAACCGGGCGACGCGAGGTAAACTCTAACTGACCCGTGCTTGTTGAATGAGACATTCTATCCATGGCCAATTCCAATAGATCTAAAGTAGGTCATGTTCTATCTCTGTCCCAACTAATTTTAGTTCCAGAGATTAAGCTGCTGTCTCTTATCCCGATGTTATCCTGACCGATGATACTGTAACATTTCGCTCCCTACACATAACCCTGAAACATTTCGCTCCCTGACACATAACCCTGTTAGACTACGTAATAACTAGAAGCGCAGTACACTAAATTTGTAACGGATTTCAAGCCTTCCAGCGCAATTGCAAAACACTTTTACAATTTTCCTTTAAAATGTATAATATTTGAGTTATTGAATGATCTTTCTTGTGGGTTACTATAGAACTCTTACAATACTATCCAACGAAGGTATTTATTATACCCCAAAAAGCTAAAATTCATCCTATTTATTTGTTACACTGAAAAAAATGTGACATTACATCGATTATACAAAATTGAAAAAGGTAATTTGTGAATCTACAACTTCCTTATATACTTCCAAAGCTTATCTCTGTTGATGGTGTCAAAAGCATTTGTCAGGTCTTTGAAAGCCATGTATAGCCTGGGTTGCTGCTATTGGCATTTCTACTGGAGTTGCCGGGCCGGGAATATCATATCCATGGTTTGGCGGCTCGATCTGAAGCCAAATTGGCTCTCTGGAAAAAATCCATGTTCTAGGTAAACGATGAATCGTTTGAGAACTCGTGTCAGCTATCTTTTCAGCAGTCGATATTATGGAGATTCCTTTGTGGTTGTTACAGGATGGACGATTTCCCTTTCACTTGTATATAAACAGATTGTACTATTTAGACCATAAGACAAAGAACGTAGAGGTTTATTGCAACCAGCCTTAGATATGGAGATGGCACCTTGAACCGAATGCCATGTATCCATATATCTATATTCTTCCAACGCCAAACGTGGCGCTCAAGGCAGAACACAATGTTTTCCAGTTAGAATGGCATGATGCTACTCGTGTTATTTCCTGTATGTTGTTGGGACCGATCATGGTGGCCTCTCTGGTGATTGTTTTGCATCATGTCTCTCTTGGCCTTCCCCTCTATCTGGTGTTATTTATTCTCCACTTCATCGCTTGGAGTACAAGTCTGTTCATTCTAAGGACATGATCGATGTACCCTCGAACCTTTTTTTGCTTTACGGTAGTAGAAACAAATTGTTGTTTGATCTCTAATCTTAATTGTTTGTCTTAAATCCAACAAATTATGGATCAAGATGCTGAGCAGCGCATGAGCTGCAGTGGTCAGCGACTCATAGCTGACTGCTAGCGTCAGGGCTAGCGAACCAGAGCTGCCAAGATCCTTCTACGCCTCCACGCGGTGATCCTAGATAACAGGCTGCAGCAGGGCAGACTGGCTAAGGAGAGGGGATCGAAGAGGGAATGCTAGCCCGGTACTCAAAAAAGGCATTCGATCGAATGAATAAGATACCAACTGTGGACAACATTAGAACGTTATGGAGTAAATAAACATTTGACCAATCTATGTTAAAGTCTTTATGTGAATAGCCAATGTACAGTAAGAACTAAAGCAGAATTTTCCGGAACATATCAAATCATGACCGATGTACGGCTAAGTTGTGTAATATCTCCTTTACTGTTTATCACACGTATAGACGCAATGTATTTAACAAACAACATTAGTGAGGGGAAACATCATCAGTGATCCCTTAAGTTACCTTAACTTTGCTGATGGTCAAGCAGTAATAGCAGCCTCAGAAAAACAGCTGCATGAAGATATCAACAATCTTAATGAGGCCTGTACGGATTATGGTTTGAAAATCAACATGGAGAAACACGAAGTTATGACGATTGCAAGAAAAGAAATACAAAGATATATTTATACAAAACCAACATGCACAATAGGTGATAAATTTCACGTACCTGGATAACATAATATCAGCAGATGTCAAAGGAGACACTGAAATCCAACACAGATGTAATAAAGCACGTTAAATCATCGGGCAAATGTCCCCATTGTTTCAATGTAAACACGTTACAATGTAAACACGCTATCAACACGATATTCCTACCCACATTGTGCAACCAGTATTCAACGTTAATGACAAGCAAAGATAAAAGAACATCGTAACAACAGAAATGAAATGCCGAAGCAGAATGCATGGAGTAACAAGAATGGATAGAATCAGAAACGAAGATATTAGGAAACAAGTAGATACAACGCCAGTGCTAGATCTCATCAAGAGACAGCAAACCAAATGGTTCGACCACGTGACACGACAAACGCCAGATAGAATACCTCAGAAAGAAATGCTTTACATATACAAAGGATATAAAGCCAAGGACCGACCACGGCAAAGATGGATAGCAGAAAAAACAAACAGTAAAGCTCCCCATGTACGAAGCACATACTAGGGCCCGGTCAAAAAATCTCTTCATAACCTCAAGCTGAAAGGCACAAGCAGGACACCAGCGAAAAGATGAAACGAGAAGTGTATTGTGAGCATTACCCAGTCTATGGCCATACTAAATACAGGTGTGGACAAAATGCAGGCTTGTTTGACTTCTTTTTCTTTATGGAACTAATTAGATTTATCAGCAGAGGTCCGCATGCAGAATTAAATTAACTTAACTAACGTCTTTATACTGGTTTAGAAGACTGCACAGTCTGTATACAACCAGTTTCATTTCCATTTCCTTGCTCTACAAGCTATGCACATCCAATATATTCTTAAATGCGTCCCTGCCTCCACTACTTCCTGTTGCCATTCACCAATCTCTGACTAGACTCATATTTCCTCATATTTAATCTTGATCTTTCTTTAGTTAATGTGTAGATATGCCCTCTTGCTTCATCCCATCATCCTGCCATGTTGAAGACTTCTTTGTAGAAGGTTCGAGCTTCTTGACAGAACCAACAAGGTTCAAGAAGTAGTGTCCCTCTATAAACTGCTGACAGGGATAAAGTGTTAGAAACTTCACAATTGGTTGAGTATCAGATTACAGCTTTGCCTTCCACATCTGTGAACCAGGTACTTGTTTCCAGACAGGAAGGTAGGCCAGAGCATGCCTCCGTCAGAGCATGGACGGGAGTCAACCACTCTGTCAATCGTTCCAAATATTCAGCACTTTAACTATGTACACATTAATTTCATGATGACCAATGCAAGTCATGCAGTAGGCTCACATTAAACCGAGGTATACGTGTGTTGTAATACAGCCAGTTGCTCAACTTAATCCCCAACATTTATCTATAGGATTTCAGGCATTAACTAACGTGTTTTATGTTCCATGGACTTACGATTTAAAAATACGCTAACCAACTTTAGACTCAATTACATTTCCAAACTTAACCACAAATACTGTTCCACCAACCAACCTTACATCAAATTGCGCTTGCAACTTGTAATCCTGGAATTCAATCAGACATTGAAAGTCTGATGCAAGGTATCCAAATGACGTCTAAATACATCTATGTCGATTGCCTCTTGGAGAACCACGTTGTACCAAGAACCTCTCGCAAGCCATCTCTCCATCTCATTGGTGGACGTTCTGGAGGCCGTCAAAAGCTGTAGGGACAAGAGTACATAACTCTGTGTCCATCCGTTGTCAAACACGCGTATAACATGACCAGTCTATCTGTTTTTTTCTTTAATAGCGCTGTATCTACGACGTCCTTGAAAGAGGTCTGGCGCCTACTTTCAGTGCTATGTATGCGTTCTCGTAGTGAGACTCACAGTGTTATTCGCTCCATCACTCGTTGGGTCACTCGAAGTTTGTGAGCATCTATTTTTCTGAGGTTCTAGACCTCACAGCCATATATCATGGCAGGAATGACCACGCTGTTGAATATGTGAGATTTCCTCTTGTAATTTTAAATCTGCTGAAAGATTTGTTTGATTTGGTGAAAACTGAGCAGACGTGCTGCTATTCTCCTTGAAATCTCACAATTCAGTTGATGAGAGTTCGTAGTTTTCTGGCCCAGGCAGATGTAAGAATTTACATTTTTGATGGGAACATTTCCTAGCGTCAGGGTCAGCGACCCATAGCTGACTGTTAGCATCAGGGCCAGAGACCCATTGCTGACTGCTAGCGTCAGGGTCAGCGACCCATAGCTGACTGCTAACGTTAGGGCGGTTTCTAACAGCTTACTTACTTACTTTCCGTGTCCAAACACCATGTCACACAGTATCCGTCCAGTATTCAGCAACATGAACTGCCTTGTCTCTAACAGCTGAAGTATATTGACCAGTTGACATTCATCCAGGCTGAATCAACCTCTTGAGTCCACCAGGGTGGTTGGAAAAATGGGGATCTAGTTGTTTTGCGTCCGCTTGTTCACTACATTATCCTGTTCAGATGTGTATCTGAACACCTGTTTGGCTTTCCGGTATCTTTTATGTTTTGCTCTGAGTATAAGTACGACACATGGCAGGTGGTCGCTCTCTTGTGCCCCTAATACATCCCAGCGTGTGGATGGAACAACATCACTGGATATAAGTGCCAGGTTGATAACCCAGTCCGTATGCTAGTCGAGATGCTAGTCTAGTTGGACGTCAGTCATTCACGACAGTCAGGTTTGTGTGGACTAATGCCTGTTTCAAGGCGACCCCTTGCCTATTTTCAGTGGCATTTCCCTACTCCTTTGACCTAGCATTAAAGTCACCTGCAATGAAGCACTTTTTACTCTGCGACTCGTCTGACAGAAACTCCCACTTTACGTCCTCGAAGAGGTGATCCGTTATATATTCTCCATTCTTGGTGGTTGATTGTTACTTCAATCCCTCGTAGTTCGACATCCCCAATTTGACAGGTGCTAGTATCTATCCATGTATTGGAAGTCCTTGCTTCACATACATCGCCAGTCCCCGCTTACCGGGCCCACATGGATTACTGTAGCACCTGGTGGCCCACATGGATTACTGTAGCACATGGTGACCCGCATGGATTACTGTATCACCTGGTGACCCGCATGGATTATTGTAGGACCTATAACCTGGACACTTGATGGTAACATTCTCCATCAAGCAGGTCTCCTGGATCATGAAGATGTCGAAACTGTACACCAATTTTTGGAGAATGACTTCGCGTTGGGTGGCGCTGCGGTAATTCCAGTAGCCTGTATGGAGATTTTTAACCCGAGTCTATCTGACTTTCTTCGAAATTTTCTCTTTCTGGCTCTTTTCCCTCTTTTGCATCCACTTTCATTGGCGCCATTTGCTGGGGACATCGACGTCACAGCACGATCTCCGTAGCTTCTGCGATGACTTTTATGTGTGGTTTGTCATCAGAGTTTTCCTTCTCCTAGAAAAGTTGCCCGCGGGGCTAACGAGTCTCATCTACTCGGGGTGAGGTCGGTTGTCTCCGCCATTTTTATTGCGGTATCACATTATTGTACGGGCAACAGTGAGAGAATGGATAGACAGCGTTAATAGAATGGCCAATGGGAGAATGGATAAATGGTATTAATCTGAAGTCCAGTAGGTAAGTGGATATATGGCCTTTAATAGAATATATCAATGTAAGTAAATAAATAAAACAAATTAGCTGGACGGTTTTAATAACATTTTTTTAAATTAAAAAAGATCTACATTATTAAATGCTTCTCAATAATTGAAAAGTAAGCTTCTTTGGAATGCTAATGTAGCATTCCAGCTGACTGAGCTACCGTGGCAAATTGTGCAAGGGATTTGCACTAACTATATTTTCACTTTCAACTAATTAACTATGGCACTAATTGAAATTAAGACTCAACAATGAAACTTTATTTCTACACGTTGACAGCTGACTCTCCAATCTTGTCTGGCTGTAAGAAATATGAACTAAACTACACGAAAATAATCTTGATTACGAACTACAGCTTGATAGACGAACCGTAACTTGATAAACGAACTGTAACTTGATAGACGAATTGTAACTTGATTTACGAACTGTAATTTGATAAATAAACTGTACTTTTATAGACGAACCGTTATGTAGATTGCAACAGGATGGAACATTCGTGTCTGTTCTACAACCCATTTGATTTCGTCCTTGGTCCTGTTCTCCTCGTCGACGGTGACTTGTAGTGATCGTTGAAGCGCTGGATCGCTGTGCTAGTCAAATATCTCTCTAGTTAGACGCTGAATTTGTGAGATACTCCTGTCCGACGCTGGATTCTCAAGAGCGATGCAAATAAATTAGTATCTAAGATGCCTACTTTGTGCGTGTTCCTCGTGACGTACTTTTATATCTGGTTCTACCACTTGCTATTTCGAAACATCAATTTCATGACTATTTACCTCTCCCTCATATGCTGCTGAACATCTGGAATCACGTGGCAAAATATTGTCTGTCAAAACCTCTCTCTCTTTCTGGACTCTAAAATCGATCTGCTTTCTTCTTTCCTCTTCACCGTTATCAAGACGGTCCTGTTCTTCTAGATGCTCGCTGCCGACTGATGATGACTTGTTCTCCGCTATCTCACTGCCGACTGATGACGACTTGTTCTCTGCTATCTCGCTGCCGACTGATCTCGACTTGTCTCTCCCCTCTTCGCTGTGAAATCTGCCACGATTTGGGCTCCCCTACCTAGCTATATCCACGGCTTTTTCCAGATCTCGTACCTAGGTTTTCTCCTCGAGATTTCATAAAAAATCAGTAAATTGCATTCGTCACTACTGATCGTGCTGTAACGAGCGTCTAGGCTTTATGCAAGGTTACGTAGTTTTTAATAACTGCGTGGCTTCGAAACCAACGCCATGCATTCCAAGCATTCTGATATCCAGATTTGAGTACAAATGTACTGGCTAGCTTTGTTAGTCTTAATTCTATAAGAAACAACTGAGTGACTACTGACTATCAATTCTCCAACCCTATCTAACTACAATTAAACATGTCTAAAATCATATCACTAATAAATGTACATAGCTAAGATATGTTACACTAATCTTATCAAATATAAATGGAAAACAAACACACAAAAAAGCCATTCCAATTATTGAATCAACTTCCCATTATGAAATTTGTATAAATTAACTTAACTTAACGTAACTTAACTTAACGTCTTTATACTGGTTCAGAAAACTCTGCTGAGTCTGTATACAACCAGTTTCATTTACATTTCCTTACTTTAAAAGCTATGTGCATTCAATCGATTCTTAAATGCATTAACTGTCCCTGCCTCCACTACTTCCTGTGGCAGTGCATTCCAAGCATTCACCACTCTCTGACTAAAAAATATTTCCTAATATCATTATTCACATCTGTTTTTGTTATGTCCTCGAGCACACTTGGATATATGTATTCATTTTCCAGTATACTTATTTGACCTTATGCCCCATTACAAAAGCAAAGTATGTACAGTTTGCTCTGTTATTTTTCAACTTTATTATCCATCATTTTGTTTTTCTGTCCCCCACAATTTAATACAATTGTATCGGTATCCATCTTCGATGTTCGCACATCCGTCGTTTTGCATTTACAATTATTAGTTTAGTTTAGTCGAAGAATCAACGTCATTGCACACGGTTTAAACCATAAGTGCTCTATTCTTCATATTTTTGTAGAATCTCAGCATAATGCACGAACTCCGTAGTACCGGCGAGGATGCCGCTATAGATTGCATACATTTTAACATAATTTTGAATTTTGCTCGGGCAGTGGCCGGTCATTCTTCATCATTGATTATATGGCATGTCCTTTATAGAACGTCGTTTACATCACAGACTGTCTGAAAGAAACTCTTTTCCTTGCCAAAACTCCAGTTTCATACCTAGGCATTCCTGGATATCTTGGTGCCATCGTCTTCTTGGTCTACCCTTTCCTGTTTTGCCTGGCACCATACCTTCCATCACTGTTCTCTCAAGACCGTTGTGTCTTTTGATGTGACCAAAGTATTTGCATTTTCTAGCCAAAATGGAATTAATAAACCAGTTCTCCTCTATGCTCAACTTTTGCCGAATGTCTACATTTGTCTTTTTCTCTGTCCAAAATATTCTGAGGATCTTTCTTTACTTTACTTTACTTTACTTTCTGAAACATTTTGACTCAAATAATTCGATTCTTTGTCTGAAAGTTTTGGTAATCGTCCATGATTCGTAGCCATACAGGAAACAGGAAACACACAGGCAGGCGAGACTTTTACTTTTATCATTTTGTTGGTACTCTGCCATAATTTCTTCAGGCTGTTCAGTCTTTCCTTTGCCACGGCTAATCTTCTTCTGATTTCTTTCGAGTAGTCGCCATTTTTGTCAATTCTGTAGCCCAGATATTCAAAATGCGTGACCTGATCTATTTCCTCACCACCTACTGTAAATTCATGCTGACATTGTGTTTTGTTTGTAGTCATTATCTTTGTTTCGTTTATATTTATAAGCAGGTTAAGTCTACTCTTTTTTTCATTTTCAACTGCAGAGGGATATTTAACGTGCCCGACACTGCTCACGGGCAATCCGATCACTACTTCCCAGAGATCCCGGAAAATGCCAGAAAGACCATGTGGAAAAATCATCGTCTCACTGTGATTTGAACCCTTGACCTCCAGCACCCGATGCCGACGTCTTATCTCAAAACCACTGACCATATACTGTTTATGTGCAGAGAAGGGTAAAGGCGCAAGCGATATCTCGGTTGGTCTGCAAAAAGACAATTTTCTTTAATTGTGTGGCATTTCTCGTCAAAGTTAATTGGCTTGTCGTTAAATGAAAGATCGACATGAAAGTGTTCTTGGCAACATTTAATTTTCAACTCAAACGTCATTTCTCAAAATCAACGTTATTTGTTAAAAAGCAACACACGTGGTGAGAGTACTCTACCTTATTGTTTAAATCTGATTTCAGCATTTGAAACAAACTTCGTCTAAATGTTTGCAAAGTTAATAAAAAAAACCAAGAGGTAAAAAATAGTCCGGTGCTGACTGGTGAAAAAATAAAATAGTAATTTCTGACTATGTAACTGACAATGTCAGATTTCGCCTTTTCTTAATGGATAATGAAGACATCAATTGAAAGCAAAATAATGTGTATTCAGTGGACACTATTGTCACAATTGAAAGACCTGGACTACGCAGATAATCTGGTACTTTTGTCACACAGTCATAGTCAAATGCAAGAGAAATTTGAAAAGGTGAAAGAACACTCGGCAAACTGGGACTGAATATCAACTTGAAGAAAATCAAGCTCCTTAATTTCAACACTAACAGCAAAGAACCAATCATGCTGGAGAGAGAGCAGTTGGAGGAAGTGGATACATTTACCTATTTAGGCAGCACAATAGATACGTCAGGAGGCACAGAGTTGCCAAATGGATTGAAAATTGGTTAACGGGAAGAAGGCAGAGGGTGGGCATAAATAAGGAGTACTCTGAGTGGTGTGAACTAAAAAGTGGAGTGCCACAGAGCTCGGTTTTGTTCTTGATATATATAAACGATCTGGACAGTGATATGGGATCCATGATTGCAAAATTTGCTGATGACCCAAAATTATGCAGTAGTGTCTCATCTAAAGCAGGAGTGGATATATTGAGGTCGGGTTTAGATAAGCTGGCAAATATAGTTTAATGTAGATAAATGTACGGTCATCCACAAGGGTAAATCCAATATGGAACATACTTACAGAATGGGCGAGAACAATATTAGAAAGATAGATAAGGAAAGGGACCAAGGGGTTATAATAGATCATACAGTTAAGGTGAGTGAGCAAGTTCAGGTAGCAGCGAAAAAGGCAAATGCAATGTTAGGTACGATAAAAAGAAATATTAAACACATGAGCAAGGAAGTGATAGTCAAATTGTATAAAGCATTAGTTAGACCTAGATTGGAGAATTGTGTACAGTTATGAAGTCCTTATCATAGAGGAGATATAAACATGCTGGAAAAAACAAAACAAGAGCGACAAAGCTGATAGTGGGATTTCAGCTATGAGGAAAGACTCAGAAAAATCGCCTACAGTGTATAGAAGAGAGACGAATTCGTGGTGACTTAATACAGGTTTATAAGATGATCAGAAGAATGAATACTATAAAAAAAATTTTTTTAATTCAGCCACCCACAAGAACAAGATGACATATCTACAAATTAACTAAGGAGAGGTCCAGATTCAATATTAGGATATATTATTTTAGTCAGAGAGTAGTGAATGCTTGGAATGCATTGCCACGGGAGGTAGTGGAGGCAGGGACAGTTAATTCATTTAAGAATAAATTGGATGCGCATAGTTTTTAGAGCAAGGTGATATAAATAAAACTGGTTGTATACAGACTCTGCAGAGTCTTCTAAACCAGTATAAAGACCTTAAGTTAAGTTAAGTTAAGTTAAAATGCAGATGAAAGGATCAGAATTGGAAAGGCATTCCTGACATTAAACAATATATGGAGATCCAGAGATATCAAGATTCACATCATTATAATATTCAACGCACGTGTCGATTCGGTTTTGTTGTATGAAGCAGAGACATGGAGAAAGATCAAGGTCATACAACAAAGAATCCAGTCTTTCGTCAACAGATGCCTACGAATGATAATGGGCATACAGTGGCAGGACATGGTGAGGAATGAAGACTTGTGGGAAAGGAGCCAACTACACCCATTGGAACAACAACTTAAACAAAGAAAAAAGGGCTGGATAAGACATACGCTGCGGAAGGCACCGTCTAACATAGCCAAACAGGCTCTTACATGAAATTCTCAGAGGAAGAGAGATAGAGAGAGGTAGACCCAAAAATACGTTAAGAAGAGAATATGAGAAGGAGCTAAAATGAAATAATGACACCTTGAGAGAGGCAGAAAGAGCAGCCCAGGACTGAGTACGCTGGTGAGATGTTGTCGATGGCCTTGAGAGAGGCAGAAAGAGCAGCCCAGGACTGAGTACGCTGGTGAGATGATGTCGATGGCCTTCAGAGAGGCAGAAAGAGCAGCCTAAGACTGAGTACGCTGGTGAAATGTTGTCGATGGCCTTGAGAGAGGCAGAAAGAGCAGCCCAGGACTGAGTACGCTGGTGAGATGTTGTCGATGGCCTTGAGAGAGGCAGAAAGAGCAGCCCAGGACTGAGTACGCTGGTGAGATGTTGTCGATGGCCTTGAGAGAGGCAGAAAGAGCAGCCTAGGACTGAGTACGCTGGTGAGATGTTGTCGATGGCCTTGAGAGAGGCAGAAAGAGCATGCCAGGACTGAGTACGCTGGTGAGATGTTGTCGATGGCCTTGAGAGAGGCAGAAAGAGCAACCAAAGACTGAGTACGGTGGTGAGATGTTGTCGATGGCCTTGAGAGAGGCAGAAAGAGCAGTCCAGGACTGAGTACGCTGGTGAGATGTTGTCGATGGCCTTGAGAGAGGCAGAAAGAGCAGCCCAGGACTGAGTACGCTGGTGAGATGTTGTCGATGGCCTTGAGAGAGGCAGAAAGAGCAACCCAGGACTGAGTACGCTGGTGAGATGTTGTCGATGGCCTTGAGAGAGGCAGAAAGAGCAACCCAGGACTGAGTATGCTGGTGAGATGTTGTCGATGGCCTTGAGAGAGGCAGAAAGAGCAACCCAGGACTGAGTACGCTGGTGAGATGTTGTCGATGGACTTGAGAGAGGCAGAAAGAGCAACCCAGGACTGAGTACGCTGGTGAGATGTTGTCGATGGCCTTGAGAGAGGCAGAAAGAGCAACCCAGGACTGAGTACGCTGGTGAGATGTTGTCGATGGCCTTGAGAGAGGCAGAAAGAGCAACCCAGAACTGAGTACGCTGGTGAGATGTTGTCGATGGCCTTGAGAGAGGCAGAAAGAGCAGCCCAGGACTGAGTACGCTGGTGAGATGTTGTCGATGGCCTTGAGAGAAGCAGAAAGAGCAACCCAGGACTGAGTACGCTGGTGAGATGTTGACGATGGCCTTGAGAGAGGCAGAAAGAGCAGCCCAGGACTGAGTACGCTGGTGAGATGTTGTCGATGGCCTTGAGAGAGGCAAAAAGAGCAGCCCAGGACTGAGAACGCTGGTGAGATGTTGTCGATGGCCTTGAGAGAGGCAGAAAGAGCAGCCTAGGACTGAGTACGCTAGTGAGATGTTGTCGATGGCCTTGAGAGAGGCAGAAAGAGCAGCCCAGGACTGAGTACGCTGGTGAGATGTTGTCGATGGCCTTGAGAGAGGCAGAAAGAGCAGCCCAGGACTGAGTACGCTGGTGAGATGTTGTCGATGGCCTTGAGAGAAGCAGAAAGAGCAACCCAGGACTGAGTACGCTGGTGAGATGTTGACGATGGCCTTGAGAGAGGCAGAAAGAGCAGCCCAGGACTGAGTACGCTGGTGAGATGTTGTCGATGGCCTTGAGAGAGGCAGAAAGAGCAGGCCAGGACTGAGTACGCTGGTGAGATGTTGTCGATGGCCTTGAGAGAAGCAGAAAGAGCAGCCCAGGACTGAGTACGCTGGTGAGATGTTGTCGATGGCCTTGAGAGAGGCAGAAAGAGCAGCCTAGGACTGAGTACGCTAGTGAGATGTTGTCGATGGCCTTGAGAGAGGCAGAAAGAGCAGCCCAGGAATGAGTACGCTGGTGAGATGTTGTCGATGGCCTTGAGAGAGGCAGAAAGAGCAGCCCAGGACTGAGTACGCTGGTGAGATGTTGTCGATGGCCTTGAGAGAGGCAGAAAGAGCAGCCCAGGACTGAGTACGCTGGTGAGATGTTGACGATGGCCTTGAGAGAGGCAGAAAGAGCAGCCCAGGACTGAGTACGCTGGTGAGATGTTGTCGATGGCCTTGAGAGATGCAGAAAGAGCAGCCTAAGACTGAGTACGCTGGTGAGATGTTGTCGATGCCCTTGAGAGAGGCAGAAAGAGCAGGCCAGGACTGAGTACGCTGGTGAGATGTTGTCGATGGCCTTGAGAGAAGCAGAAAGAGCAGCCCAGGACTGAGTACGCTGGTGATATGTTGTCGATGGCCTTGAGAGAGGCAGAAAGAGCAGCCCAGGACTGAGTACGCTGGTGAGATGTTGTCGATGGCCTTGAGAGAGGCAAAATGAGCAACCCAGGACTGAGTACGCTGGTGAGATGTTGTCGATGGCCTTGAGAGAGGCAGAATGAGCAACCCAGGACTGAGTACGCTGGTGAGATGTTGTCGATGGCCTTGAGAGAGGCAGAAAGAGCAGCCCAGGACTGAGTACGCTGGTTAGATGTTGTCGATGGCCTTGAGAGAGGCAGAAAGAGCAGCCCAGGACTGAGTACGCTGGTGAGATGTTGTCGATGGCCTTGAGAGAGGCAGAAAGAGCAGCCCAGGACTTAGTACGCTGGTGAGATGTTGTCGATGGCCTTGAGAGAGGCAGAAAGAGCAGGCCAGGACTGAGTACGCTGGTGAGATGTTGTCGATGGCCTTGAGAGAGGCACAATGAGCAACCCAGGACTGAGTACGCTGGTGAGATGTTGTCGATGGCCTTGAGAGGGGCAGAAAGAGCAGCCCAGGACTGAGTACGCTGGTTAGATGTTGTCGATGGCCTTGAGAGAGGCAGAAAGAGCAGCCCAGGACTGAGTACGCTGGTTAGATGTTGTCGATGGCCTTGAGAGAGGCAGAAAGAGCAGCCCAGGACTGAGTACGCTGGTGAGATGTTGTCGATGGCCTTGAGAGAGGCAGAAAGAGCTGCCCAGAACTGAGTACGCTGGTGAGATGTTGTCGATGGCCTTGAGAGAGGCAGAAAGAGCAGCCCAGGACTGAGTACGCTGGTGAGATGTTGTCGATGGCCTTGAGAGAGGCAGAATGAGCAACCCAGGACTGAGTACGCTGGTGAGATGTTGTCGATGGCCTTGAGAGAGGCAGAAAGAGCAGCCCAGGACTGAGTACGCTGGTGAGATGTTGTCGATGGCCTTGAGAGAGGCAGAATGAGCAACCCAGGACTGAGTACGCTGGTGAGATGTTGTCGATGGCCTTGAGAGAGGCAGAAAGAGCAGCCCAGGACTGAGTACGCTGGTTAGATGTTGTCGATGGCCTTGAGAGAGGCAGAAAGAGCAGCCCAGGACTGAGTACGCTGGTGAGATGTTGTCGATGGCCTTGAGAGAGGCAGAAAGAGCAGCCCAGGACTTAGTACGCTGGTGAGATGTTGTCGATGGCCTTGAGAGAGGCAGAAAGAGCAGGCCAGGACTGAGTACGCTGGTTAGATGTTGTCGATGGCCTTGAGAGAGGCAGAAAGAGCAGCCCAGGACTGAGTACGCTGGTGAGATGTTGTCGATGGCCTTGAGAGAGGCAGAAAGAGCTGCCCAGAACTGAGTACGCTGGTGAGATGTTGTCGATGGCCTTGAGAGAGGCAGAAAGAGCAGCCCAGGACTTAGTACGCTGGTGAGATGTTGTCGATGGCCTTGAGAGAGGCAGAAAGAGCAGGCCAGGACTGAGTACGCTGGTTAGATGTTGTCGATGGCCTTGAGAGAGGCAGAAAGAGCAGCCCAGGACTGAGTACGCTGGTGAGATGTTGTCGATGGCCTTGAGAGAGGCAGAAAGAGCTGCCCAGAACTGAGTACGCTGGTGAGATGTTGTCGATGGCCTTGAGAGAGGCAGAAAGAGCAGCCCAGGACTGAGTACGCTGGTGAGATGTTGTCGATAGCCTTGAGAGAGGCAGAGAGAGCAGCCTAGGACTGAGTACGCTGGTGAGATGTTGTCGATGGCCTTTAGAGAGGCAGAAAGAGCAGCCTAAGACTGAGTACGCTGGTGAGATGTTGTCGATGGCCTTGAGAGAGGCAGAAAGAGCAGCCCAGGACTGAGTACGCTGGTGAGATGTTGTCGATGGCCTATGCACCGATAGTAACAACGTGCTTTGATTAATTGATTGATTGAATACCAGATTTCAGCACAGAATACAATGAACAGCAGCTAAGCAAATATTAAATTTTGGTTTTCCAGATGACAAAATGAAGTCTATTTCGTGTATCTGCATAATTTTTCAGCACATCATTCCCGACGTAGTGGTTTATTTTGAGAACCTCTAATTTGTTTTTAATTTTTGTGTGTGGTTGCTTTTTTTGTGTTTTTGTTTGTGTGTGTGTCTAGAGACTTATATTAATAAATAATTTTTGGGGTTATTGTTGTTATTGTGTGTATGTTAGCTTCTGAGAGACAAGAAGATGAAGGTTAGGAAAAAATACAATCGCCTGAACACATACTAATACTACTAAAGTATGTCTGCCCCTTCGACTATAAACGAAATTATTGTATCTACATAAACAAACTAAATAGATCTACCTCAGAAAAATCCGTTGCAGAAACTGAACTCCATTATCAATAATGAGTGAATCTTTAAATCCAAGCGAAAAATATAAGAAATTCTTTCAAAAATCAAAAACCAATTTAAAAATCGCCATTGTTTTCGTCTAACCGCACATGAGTTGGAACTCTCCATAATCAAAAGAGCAGTATGTTCAGCCGTATCTATGATATTAGCCCGGTAGTTTATAAACGATGAAGCGAGGACCTTAGAGCTGGCGGCGTACAACGCCAGTGGACTGGAGCCAAATTGTCGTAGTCTCACATCGCTGGAAAGGAAAATGGTAAACTCCAGGCATAGTCACCAGTACAACCAATTTTATAAGCGTTTAATATAACATTGCTGAAAAATAGAGAAATTATTATTATTCTGCGAACGATTTTCTCCCATGTTTAGTGGCACTGCGCACAAACCAAGCTTCGTTCTGTTCAGATTGATTTAACAGCAAAGTTGTATCCCCATTAAAAAATGTGTGCTGTAGTCTGATGCACTGAGCCGTAAGGCACACATCATAGAATAATGCACTCCATCTTGGAAATAAAGCAAACCAAAAAAGAAAATTAATCCTTTAAAATTATGTTTTTGTTGTTTATGTACCAACAAAAACAAGTAGAGTGTTAAGCTATATCACTTCCCGTGTTTATAAACCAGAGAAACGATATTAGCGTTAACGTATATGATTTGCCTGGTTTATAAACCAGAGAAACGATATTAGCGTTAAAGTATATGATTTGCCTGGTTTATAAACCAGAGAAACGATAACAGCATTAAGGTATATTATTTGCCGGGTTTATGAACAAAAAAAATTATCTACTGTCCAGGGTTTTACCTGGAAATATTTACCAGAAAAACGAGTTTAGAGGTATAGAGTTTCCAAGATATACTAGAAAAGCGAGTTCATAGCTCAGGTATAGAATTTCCAAGAAAAACCAGTATAGAGCTCAGGTATAAGATGCCCTAGTTTATGTTAAAGAAAAACGAGTTTAGAACTCATGTATAAGTTTTCTCAGTTTTATGGACCAGAAAAACGAGTTTAGAAATCAGATGTAAGATTTATCGGCAACTAACTCTTAGTCTGTCATGCAAATCTTTTGTTCGTTTTCTGGCGTTTCATTATAAGTAACATTGTTACGGAATCAACCATGCATAATTTTTTTGTTAGCTATCCATTCTGTAAAAAAATATTTTTATTCACTAATTTGAGATGACTTTTATTATTTTCTCAAATTGTTCGTATTTAAATTGATGTGACATCACTATTGATCCTGACAAAAATTTAATTCAAGTATATATGTAGGAATTTTGCTAAATTTTTACGACTCAACACACGAAAAACGCTAATCTCCGGATTTAGAACTGTCAAAAGTAGTTTATAAAAACTTAGATGTTAGTGTTAAGAACAACACTAATATCGCCATTAAATGACTCAATTGATGGATAGACGCTATGTTTGGGTTATATCCTTTAAGCTCGCCAACTTTGCTAGCATGTCCAGTTTCTGATGTCGGTCTATCTTGTGTGCTGGTATGTAGCTCTCCTGCTTGCTCCTGCAACTGGTCTTGCTGTTCGGATCCTAGGGAGGATTCTTGGTGTACCAGTTGTTGTAGCTGAGCTTGTTCATTAGGATGATGCGATTTTGTGGTTGTTGAACTTCTGCTTGTTTCTTTGTTTAAGCTTTCAGTCGTAACAATTGGAAGTCCATGTGTGGTACTCTTGACATACTGTACCCCGTACGGACGAACCGACAGAGTTCCAGTAATTTTATCCTGGCTATCGACATCATTAAAATTAAGAATTAGCCCACCATTTTCTGGTGCAGCGGTGGGGAGTATAATGGTAGGACTTCTTGTGGATTGTGTAGTTTTAGAAGTACTTGTTTTCTGAGCGCTCTGCGTTATTTTTGTTTGGCGAAACGTTTTAAATGATTCGTTACCGCGGCTTGGTCCATCAGATAGTTGTCGTGTTGTTGATGTTTCATAACCAATCCTATCTTCTTTATTGCCAGATTTCCCTCTATCTACAGAATCCTGATTTGTTTGACTTGTTGGTGTTCCCGTTGTCAACTTCATTGTTCCTTGTTGCTCTTCCTTGTCTCGCCTGTTAATGCTTGTAGTTGTAGTTATTGTTGCTGTGGAAAGTAATAAGGTGCTCGTTTTTGTTACCCCAGCAAGATGTGTTGTCTGGCTGGGCCCAGATGTTCCTGTAAATAGCTGGCCTAATATTGTTGTTGTAGAAGAGGGCGATGGTGTATTTGTGACTGGCTGACTTGTTTGCTGCGTTTTTGAATATGTGGTCTGCAATCCAGCTGTGATGTCTGTGTTTGAAATACTTTGACTTCCGGCATTAGTTTCAGTAACAGACATGTTGTTTGCGCCATTGCTCTGCGACTGTGGCTGTCTAATTATTTGAAGAATTTTAGAAGCACCTGTCAAATAAAAAAACCATATATTTGTATATTTGTTGGCTTGATTTTAAAAGAATTGACTTTATAAATTCTACTGTCGATGACATTCTTCTTTCCACACCAGGCCGAAGTCATTTGAGCGATATCTGGACGTATTGGTCAGTGTGTGTATCTGTTTGTAATGTGGACGTATTGGTCAGTGTGTGTATCTGTTTGTAATGTAGACGTATTGGTCAGTGTGTATCTGTTTGTAATGTGGACGTATTGGTCAGTGTGTGTATCTGTTTGTAATGTGGACGTATTAGTCAGTGTGTTTATCTGTTTGTAATGTGGACGTATTGGCCAGTGGGTGTATCTGTTTGTAATGTGGATGTATTAGTCAGTGTGTTTATCTGTTTGTAATGTGGACGTAATGGTCAGTGTGTGTATCTGTTTGTAATGTGGACGTAATGGTCAGTGTGTATCTGTTTGTAATGTGGACGTAATGGTCAGTGTGTGTATCTGTTTGTAATGTGGACGTATTAGTCAGTGTGTTTATCTGTTTGTAATGGAGACGCATTGGCCAGTGTGTGTATCTGTTTGTAATGTGGACGTAATGGTCAGTGTGTGTATCTGTTTGTAATGTGGACGTAATGGTCAGTGTGTGTATCTGTTTGTAATGTGGACGTATTGGTCAGTGTGTGTATATGTTTGTAATGTGGACGTAATGGTCAGTGTGTGTATCTGTTTGTAATGTGGACGTATTGGTCAGTGTGTGTATATGTTTGTAATGTGGACGTAATGGTCAGTGTGTGTATCTGTTTGTAACGTGGGCATATTGGTCAGTATGTGGATGGGCGTCTGTTTCTGTTTGTAACGTGGGTATATTGGTCAGTATGTGGATGGGCGTCTGTTTCTGTTTGTAACGTGGGTATATTGGTCAGTATGTGGATGGGCGTCTGTTTCTGTTTGTAACGTGGGTATATTGGTCAGTATGTGGATGGGCGTCTGTTTCTGTTTGTAACGTGGGTATATTGGTCAGTATGTGGATGGGCGTCTGTTTCTGTTTGTAACGTGGGTATATTGGTCAGTATGTGGATGGGCGTTTGTTTCTGTTTGTAACGTGGGTATATTGGTCAGTATGTGGATGGGCGTCTGTTTCTGTTTGTAATGTGTTTCGCTGTGGCATTGTTGCAGTATAGTAGTTCTGTCAATTCTTTCTGTACGAAGAGAAGTCGTTATACAGGGAAACATTCCCGACATGCACAGAGACTGGGAATGAAGTGATTTTCAACCCGGTATTTTACGTTGTTTGCGAATGCCCACAGTGAGTAGGTTACTCTTTTGTGTTCCCTGAAAAGGACGTTAAGTGGCGGGTTACGGTAGCTTTCCTCACATCCCGAGCGTGCTGTTGAAGGTGAACCAGGGTCCTCCAGGCGGTTGGGCTATGCTTGGCTTTATCTGCGTGTCGCTCACTACTACGTGATCACGTTGGTGCCTCACCTTTTTAGTCAGACTGCCATCAAAACAGCCCGTTTCCGGGAAAGGCTACGAGAAATCCAAGGCGGGGGTCTTGTCCAGTATGTTTTGCCTGAACCTGACTAACATGTCTTCTTCTTCTTCCTTCTTCTTCTTCTTCGTACGCAGTCAGACAGTAACCATTATTTTTTCGAAAAAAGCGGCGGTCATCCTGAGGCTGTCGACACTGCCATAGAGCTTGTCTTGCAGTTCCACTGGTGATGGCCACATCTGCTCTCTCTGATCCTCGTATGTCGGGCAGTTCTGCAGCAGATGTTCAGCGGTAATTTTACCGGTACCGCATTCGTCGGTACCACCTATCTTCAATTTGTTGAATAGGTGGTATCTCAGTCTATTGTGGCCAGTGCGAAGTCTGAAGACAACGACCTGCTCTCTTCGGTTCAACTGGTAATAGGCATCGTTTTTGGTGCAACCAGTATGTTCGGTTTCCCATTTGGTCTTGTATCTGGCTTTGATAAGCCGTTTTGACTCTTCATACGTCATACTAGTATCTGTTTGTGGTAGTCCTGCACCTTCTTTTGCCAGTCTGTCTGCCTCCTCGTTGTCTTGGATGTTGCAGTGTGATGGGACCCACTGTACCACTATCCTTTTTGGTGCGGACTGCTGGCACAGTTTGCAGAGTGCTGCTCTTAAGTCATTAAGCTCAGTGTTTTTCTGGCTTTTTAGCACTGTGACTACAGCGAGAGCATCTGTAAGCAGGACTATATGGCTTTCATTTTCTTTATGCGTCACCATTTCTTCCACTGCCGCCCTCAGTGCCTCTGCCTCCGCTCTGAAATTGCTTGTATACTTACCAGTAGCGAATGACAGTGTTATTTTTCTGCCATTTGGTAGGTTCAGGAATGCTCCTGCCCCTCCGTTCTGTGTAGTGTCTGTTACAGAACCGTCGGTGTATGCATGGGTCCAGTCCATGCTTGGGTAGTTTTTCGACGTAAAGCTTAGGGTAGTATCTCTCCTTTCTTTTTCAGTCTGGCAGTTTTTGTTTCCAATACCTGGTATATTTTCTACCACCTCTGGAAATATATCCTGCCTCCAGGTATGTTTTCGTACAGTAGTGATGGGTTTTGGTGTTGTTAGTGCGTTTATGGGATCTTCGTGCTTCTTTGCTTTGGCTATTTCTGCAAAGTTTCTCCGCTTTAGTTTCCCATTTCCCAAATTGTTTAGTCTCTGGTGCATTGGATGGTCGGTCAGTCTTCGGAGTTTCTCTGACTGCAGCTGGGCTCTACAGTCTCTTCTATCGGTCATGGATTGCAGTTTTGTAAGCTTTTCAAGTTCTACTAACATGTCTGATCAGTGTATTTCGACTGACCAGTCGTTAGTCTTACTTCCCGTTCGGTATGTTAGGATTGCACACCAAGCTTGCGCTCGATTAAATCCCAACACCACACCTCTCTCTCTCTCTCTTTCGTCCTCCCCTCCCCATATTTGTATATAAATAAACATGGTAAAATATCAAGTAATCCTATTTAAAAAGATCTTGTTGCGCATATCTGTTCAGAAAAATACTGCTACATACAATCGCTAATAGTTTGCATAGCGCCAAGCAGCGAATCATAATCCATGTTGACGTCACATACGACCATATAATTATTTGAGTGGACAGGTCGTGCTGCTGTAGCTTGACTACTGAACTACGGGAACATATTCCAATAATTTCCGTGCAGAAGCAGAGGCACTAAAGGCCGCAGCTGAGCTTGTAATCCACGATAAAGATATCCACCAAGAAAACATAGTATTCCTGAATGATGCCGCGTCAGTATTAGCAGCGCTAAAACAACACAAAGATGAAGATCTCGAGCAATGTATGTTCTTCCTGGCACATCTCTCAGTAGAACACCCACGGTTGTCATACAGTGGATGCCATTCCACTGCAATATTAGAGGCAATGAAGCTGCAGACAAACTAGCAAAGAGTGGAGGAGCATCCCAAAAAACAGACCTGAGTATCACATAATGAGGCCAAGACCATAATTAAAGCCAACTTCAGGGTAAAATGGTCTAATCAACACCCCGACTTTCAAAAAGAAGACAGCTACTATAACTTAACTAGAGAAGCGCAAGTCATCATCTTTAGACTGAGAACTGGGCATAACAGACTCAAGGGTCATTTTTACAACAAAATGAGGATTGGGACAGATGACAGGTGCCCATGTGGGGAGCATATCATGACCGTGGAACACATCCTGCAAAGCTGCACGCTCGCGCAGGAAAAAAGAGAACATTACTGGCCTCGTGAGACAGATATGAGACAGAAGCTGTATGGAGATGAAACAGCCTTACAAATAATGATGTTCTTTGTAAGAGAACACGGCACCTTGATCTGAGGATGAACGAAGAAGAAGAAGAAGAAGAAGAAGAAAAGTTAGGGGCATTTGTGTCCTATTACTGCTAGGTGGCCACCTTTCCATGGGCCAGTCACGAAACTGACACTGTTTGTGCTTGCATGGAAAGCGTGTTGTGATGAAGTCTCTTGTGAAAGAAGGTGTGAAACCTGCGGATATTTACAGAAAGCTGTAATCATAATACGGCGATGAGACATTCAGCCGCTGTAAGATATTTGAAGGATGTAAACGTTTTAGAGAAGGTCGTACTTCCATGAGTGATGATACCGGCCGTTGTGGCTCTCAGCCAACCACAGTCATTCCTGTGAATATCCAGATTATAGAACGCTTTACCATGGATGTTCATTTTCTGCTCCGTGGTGCCACTATCAACAGTGAACAGTATATACGTATTTTGAGTGATGTGCATTTCCGTCTGTGAAAAAATGACTTGGTTTGATTACAAAGGTCATCCTGCTCCAGCAAGATATCACTCGACCTTATAGGCTCACCACACTTTGTGCCATCTTAAGCAACTCGACTGGGGGGTATTGCCACATCCACCTAACAGCCTAGTCCTCAATACAAGGAATTTCCACCTGTTTGGACCCCTAAAATAATTCCTGGGAGATCAGCATTTCAGCACAGATGACAAAATGAAACATGCTGTCCTGGATTGGTTCGGACATACTGACAAATCGTTTATCGCTGAAACACTGGGATAAATGCATAAACGTTGCAGAAGACTTTATATAAAAATAAATGGGTGCCCATTCGAGTTTGAAGAATTCAAACAGAAACATTTTCTAACAACTAGGTTCAGAAGAAAACTGGCTTACAATTAACATCAGATGAAAGAATTTGGGTTATTTCAGTCATATGAAAAAACAATGGATTGAAGAGGCAGATAGTGGAAGGGAGGGGGAGGGGGGGGGGGAGGGGGTGGGAAAAGTAGAAGAGGTTTTCCCAAAAGATGATTTATCAGGACATTATTGGCAGTTTGAGGATGTTCTTGTGTGGCAGTCTTGCCATAAATCGAGATACGTTCATGGTTGCTGTGAAGCAGACTAAGTTCTGGAAAGAACATGTTACATGTCATGGAATGAGTGACATCTGGCGGTAAATCAGAAAACTACTTTTCGTATTGCTACCAAAGTCGTGAAATTCATGTTATAATTGCTTTTTTTCCCTGAACATCCAGAGAAAATTGAATATATATATATATACACACACACACATGAGGGGAGCTCAGAAAGTAATGCACCACATCGTTTTTCTCAGGAGGTTTATTCAAAAGGCATGACATTTCTACGCGATATACATGGGTATGTCATTTAAATATCTGTATTATTCAACATAATCCTCATCAACTTGTACATATTTATGCCAGCGCGAAAAAAGATCATGTAATCCTAACCTGTACCAGATTTTGTCTTGATCATGTAGCCATTTCTTGGATGCATGAATCACTTCTTCATCATCTTCAAACCATGTCCCACGAAGTGCATGTTTAAGTGGACCAAACAGATGAATATCAGAGGGTGCCAAATCGGGGTAGTATGGTGGATGAGGTAGTACAGTCCAACCCAATTTGGTGATTGCTTCCCGTGTTGCCAGACTTGTGTGAGGGCGCCCATTGCCTGTAGGAGAAGCAGGTCTACTGGATTCTTGAACTCTGCGGTAACGTCATTTGAGTTGTTTTTTCAATATCTTAATGTAAGCTTCCGGACTGATTGTCTCTCCTCTTTGCATCACATTCATAAGAATAACACTTTCAATGTCCCAAAAGACAGTGATCATGACTTTTCAAGCTGAAGGAGTTGTTTTGAATGATTTTCTTCTTGTTGATTGTGGGTGATGCCACTCCATGGACTGTCTTTTTGTCTCAGATTCAAAAGGATGTGCCCAGATATCGTCACCTATAACGATATTAGCCCTAAAGTTCTCTCCATCAGCATTGAAACGTTCCAACAATTCAGAAGAAATTGTTTTCCTCTGCAGTCGGTGGTCATTTGTAAGACTTCGAGGAACCCATCTTGCGCAAACCTTAAAAAATCCGAGAGTTTTTATAACAGTGCTGATTGACAGCTGTAAGGCCAGTTGTTGAGTAGTGATTCGCCTATTAGTAAGAATAATGCCCATTTCAACAGCGCATTTCAACATTTCTGCATTGGTGGCTGTGACAGGGCGTCCACTGCGCGGTCGGTCAAGCAGCTACGTATCTACACTTCCTGATTCTTTGATTCTCTGAACCCAGCGACTAGCTGTACTCCTGTCGACTATAAAACTTCCGTACACATCACATAGACTCTTGTAAATGTTCACAACCGTTTCCTTCTCTGTAACAGGAAAGGATATCACAATTCGTTGCTTATAACGCAAGTTGCTAACATGCTCCATTTCAACAGTTTAGTGCAGTAGTATTATTTGGTAATTGCAGTTTAATTTGCTACACACAGTTGGCGCATGCCATATTTGAAGTGTGCAAAATTTCATGCTTCTATTTTCATTTTTAGATGAGAAAAACGATGTGATGCATAACTTCCTGAACCTCCCTCGTGTATGAATATATATATATATTACAATAGCTGAAGGATGTTACAACAGCTGGTGCCTTGTAATTAAAGTATCCTATAGCATTACTGTCGTAGGGGTGTGCGGTGTTAGCAATCTCACATTTCAAAGGCTCGGCTATATGAGGGCGGTAGCCATCTCCTCTCCCTCGCCGCTTTTACTTCCTGGACTGAACCGGTACCCATTTAAGGCTGGGTCGACCCGGGAGCCATTACGGTCTGAAAAAAACATTACCAACTGGGGAATGAATCCAGGACCACTCAGATGGATGCGAAGCTAGAGCGCTAACCACTGCGCTACGCGGCTCCCTAATAATTATAATGATAAGAATAAAAATAATAATAATAGTAATAATAACAGTCTTAGTCGACCTGTACTTCTACAAGAGCAGATGTCCGTGTGCAGGCCCCAACTCTTGCATGAGCTGATGTAGTTGGGATGAGGATTTCCTGCATAGCTGGCTAGGTTCGAGCAGCTTATTACTCCGCTGCATCTAGACAAGTGATGTGGAGGGTGGTAAACCGATATGTGAGTCCATCTTAATAGACTTAAACACTTGAGCAAAGTAGACCCGAAGCCTGTTAGACGCCATCTATGCTGCTCTTACCACTCAAGATATGTTTCCTCCTAAAACTTGTGTCTGTCTCCTAAACCAACATCTTCAGCATTACTAAAACTGATTTGTTTTATATCTATTGTTATTGTGACAGTGTTACTGTCAGGTATGTGGGAAATGCACTGTAAGGTATCATGTGACCCTGTCAGTGGCAGATATCATATGATAGTGTCAGTGTCAGATATATGTGAAAATGTCATGTATGATACGTGAGAGTTATAACTTCCAATTTTAATAGTTGCCCATACAATAAAGTTTTAAACACGTTATTTAAATGATAGTACAGATATAGGTCGACCTTTCTGATTGGTTTACTGAAGTCATTACCTGAGTCATTTGAATCGAAGACAAATATGGATTTGGTATCCACGCTACTAGTCCCAAGCAGAGAAGCTGATCTCTTTTTGCGCCCAGACAATATTTTTGCACAATTGCGGTCACAATCAGAGCTTGTTGAATTTAGGAGGCAGATGTTGACAGAGCAGCGAATGTAGACCATGCTGTAGCCAGCAAACATGAAGGCTTTCACTTGGAAGCCCTGTCTGCGATTGTCCAGTGAGTACATGGTCAGCGTAGAGTCCACGGGGCATCTGAAGAGATATGATGGTTATTACTTGAATAGTAACGTGGCACCAGTACGTCATCACCGGCAGAACTATTTTATTAGAAAAAGAATACTTTTCGTGGGTGGATTTTTAACTTCGGTAAAAGGATTGACTCTCAGGGCAGGATCAGTCGGACCAGGGTATGAAGCAGAAAAGGATGAGTTCGGTCGAGCCAGAAACGTGGTTTCAACCTTCACCTGGACCGTCTAAGCTATGTGGCGGCACCTTTCCTGGTGTCGTCTGCGTCGACTGACATTTAACAGCTAAATCAGAACTGGTACAGACCAGGGAAACCCGGCTGTGAACTGTAAAACTAAAGCAACGCATTACGACGGCCGTCAGAATACGTGATTTCTTCCCAGTGCTCTGAATGTCAAAGTGAAGAAATTCAACCAAGCACGGGACAATGGCTGGAGTAACTATAACTCGCGTAAGGTAGCAAAATGCCTCGTCAGCTAATTAGTGACGCGCATGAAGACGGGACGGTAACAGCTGTCCAATGGTCGGGAAGTTCGAGAAGTGTGGGGAAAGACAAAATGTACTCTGAGATTTGTTCACAATTAGACGAACAATATCTCCATTGGTCCGCTTTCCACTTGGAAAACTTCCTTGGAAAAATCCTACTGGCTCCTAGAAGTCACGTGACCAGAGAAGGTTGCAATGGGACTGACAACTTCACTTGGCGTAAAAGCAATTGCTTGAAACGACACTATATATTAATTATACGTTGATAAAGCGTAGAGGAGCACATGGCAGAGTAGTTTCAATATCTGCCTGCTGACAAGAAGGGCAGCGGATCGAATCTACTGTAAGGCATATGTTGTTTTTCTGTTGTGGGTGAAATAGACAAAGAGCCAGCACACAAAGTAGCGACAGCAGTGGCGAAGTGTCCAGTAATCCTCAGTCTAAAAACCACTCGACTATCCCAGCAATGGGAATAAAGTCGTATGACAGATAATGCGTAAGTCTAGAAGGACTGTTGGGCTGTCATAGATAAACTGAAAACTACCGGAGACTATTGATCATGGCCTACTAAGGTCGCATAGAGACAGACGATGCAACGAGAAGAAGCGAACTAGAGCCTACACCAGAAATGGTCAACAATCATGGCCACATTCACTGGAAGAAACTGTACACTTGGACCATGGCCACTTTAGATAGGCCATCTGACTCACTGGGAAAATCCCTTTGAGACGTCACATTCCACCGCCGACTGAATGGCGGAACTCACATTGTGCCAAGATTTATAATCATTCCATGCTCCACACAGTGAAATAAAACACATTCACTGTACAAAACACAATAAATTACTGTTGAGAGTGATCCTTCTACATAATCTTGCCCCGAAACTAACTGCATATCCCTTTTTGTTTCCAGAACACGCTATTATAGTTGCACTGATAGTTGACACATGAAAGTTCCGTCATTTAGTTAGCCTTGGAATGTGACGTTTCGAAGGCGTTTCTCCAAGGCCTCGGCTGTGCTTGGACACAGTAATTCAACAATTGTGAAGTGTTTTGTTGGCTAATTTAAAGACAGGGAAATGTGCATAAAAAAAAAAAAAGACTGCATAAATACGTGATACGCGATCACACCGTCGGCAGATGGTTAAGCCCTGCCCGGTTAGAATCTTGCCCAAGACACATCACTCACACGCTGAGTAGTGGTGAGATGTGACGGACGTCCCTACGACCTCTTTTGGTAACGGGAACGCAAAACGGGAAAGTGTCGGGCTTATTTCCAAGGAAGCCAGGGGCTTATTATTTTATTATTATTTTTACTTTCTGAGTAATAGGTCCAACAACTGTAATCAACCCGTTGTCGTTGACATTAATATATGCTTACTTTGTTTATTGTTGTCCTAGATTTGCCACTAAACGCTGCTAGCAGCTGTTTCATTCTTAACTTACGGTCTTTATATTGGTTGGCCGAATGGTCCACCGGGGTTTTTGTGTAGGACAAGGATAAGAATAGCACCACTGCCCCACAGAGCATGTCGTAAGAGGCGACTAACTGTATGACATGGCATAACACCGATCATGGTTAAGTGGTTTGTTTAGAGCAGTATAGATGGCGCCTAACACGGGTCTACTTTGCTCTAGTGTTTGAGTCTATTAAGATGGACTCGCACATCGGTTAGCCACCCTCCGCAAGCGCTTGTCCCAACTCTGCGGAGTATTAAGCAGCTCGAGCCTAGCCTGCTAAGCAGGAAATCTTTCTCCCGGCTACATCCAGCTCTGGAATGAGCTGGGAACTACATAGGGCATCTGTGTTTGTCGAAGTGCAGGTCAACTAAGAATTAGGAACTAAGAACTAAGATATACTGGTTTCGAAAAGACTAGGCAGAATCTATATACAACCGATTTCATTGACATTACCCTGCTCTAAAAGCAGCTATGCGCATCCAATCTATTCTTGAAAGTATTAACTGTCCCTGCCTTCACTTCTCCATGTGGTAATGCATTCTAAGCATTCACCACTCTCTGACTAACAAAATATTTCATAATATCTAATTTGATCCTCTATTTAATTTGTATCTATTCGCTCTTGTCCTTATAGGTGGTTTGGGGTCATCATCAGCGAATTTTGCAAATCTTGGGCCAAGTGTGATGCATTTATTCTAATATTGTGCTTTTAAAAAAAATGTTATGTAATTTATTAATTTATCTGGTTATTTTCATCGAGCCAGCAAGTGTATCGTCTTGTATTAAATGCGAGCAGGAGTAGTTAACCAGATACCATTCTTATGAGATGAGTGACCCATCCTATTTTCTACAGAGAGTAGTTTTCAGAATTTCTCTTAAATCATTTCCCAGTCAAGATTGGATCAAGATGTTGAGTAGTACATGAGCTGCAGCTGTCAAATATCAAAAGCTGATGTCTGTAGTGTGAGCTACTTGGACTAGCTATTAACCCTAGGCTTATATTTTCATTATAACATTTACATCAAGAATCTCAAACTCAGCCTGGGGATCAAGGTGCTGAACAGTGCATGAGCTGTAGCTGTCAGCGACACAAAGCTGACTGCAAGCGTCAAGGCCAGCGAACCCGACCTTTCTAAACCTTCACGCTGTGATCCTGAGTAACAGGCTGCAACAGGGCAGACTGGCTAAAGAGAAGGAGTAGAAGAGGGAAAGCTAACTCGGTACCCAGACTGCCTAAAGAGAAGGGCTAGAAGAGGAAAAGCTAACCCGGTATTCAGAAATGTCATGCTGAAGTCAGATGTGTCGGACAGAAAGGTGCAAACATTGCACTCAAGCGGTAAACTACGACACAACGCATGCCGTTCTCCGGGCCACATCCTGCAACTTGACAAGCCCTTTTCAGGGCTTGGTAGCAGGAGTTTGTGAACGAACGAAGAAGAAGATATCTCAGCTGATCTTTCTTGGTGACATTGGTGTAATTTCTTAGACATTCCACATGTAGTAACGATCTTCTCATGGTCGATTCGGATAGTGAATGCATGACCACGTACAGTCTAAACTATAGACGGCCATGGTGTATGACACTTGTATATCGTTTGTTTTGCATTTGTTGTCCTCCTTTCTGGTACCACGTGCGGTATTTACAATTATTATCAGAGCGTTTGCTTTTCACGTCACAAGTAAAAGTTGACTCCCCGGTAGGGATAGACTCCCATCCTGCCAGCTGTAAATGGGTACCCGACTTAAAGTTCAAGAAAGCAAGGCAGCGAGGAATGTAACTAGTTTCCACAACTCACCAAATAAGGAGACGTGCTACAATAAAATCTTTGACAAGTCATCCTTGACCCCAGTGTCTAATTCAGAATCCCCTTGACCTTTCAATGGGACCTATGCTTGTCTTTGTGACTTTGTAAACTGTTAGGAGAAACGGCTGGTGTACTCACTTGTCTTGTATTAGCTTCAACAGTGGAGTATATGCGCTGTATGGCATGACCGGGTAGGCATCGCAGTCAGTGATAACCAGCTTGGTTCTGATATCATAATTTTCCACTGTTATCGCTGCATCAAGCCACTGGCCGACTTCCATGAAATAAACAGAGCCCACGGGGTCAGAAAGCTGTGTGAAGTTGCAGTTAGTGTAGAGATCCATCCTCAGCTGAAAGGGCACAAGCGATCAATAAATACAACTGATTTTGTAAAATAGCAGATAAACACAAACACAGAAACAGACTCAAAGGAATGTTTAAAAGCAGAAAGAAACATAGAAAAGCAAAAAAAAAACAAGATAGGAAAGCAGAAAACAAATAAAGACAGAAGAGCAGAAAACAAATAAAGATAGAAAAGCACAAAACAAATAAAGACAAAATCAGAAAACAAATAAACACAAAAGCAGAAAACAAATAAAGACAAGCTCATCTTCCAATTGCAGTTCCCTGAGGGCAGAAAGTGTTCAGTAGAAATTGAGTCTTCTTTCTATCCATGTCCAGGACAATCTCCTAGCCTGCTTTACACAGCTCGTTTAGACAATATTCGGCTTCTGCAATGTTGTGGCTGACGATCACAAAATGCAGGTGTTAGAGAATCTCGCCATCTAGGTTGACACCTCAATTCTGCCAGTTTAGGTACCTAAGAACATCTTACAGGGCAACAGGGAACAGTTTGGGGAGATGGTATCACCTTGTCGTAATGTCCGTCCATCACAAGTGCTGAAGACCACTCTCTTTGTTTAGCCGTGTGGACAGTCGTATCTCTTGCTGTGTCTGCTGAAATGGGTGACCTGCGCGGTGATTTGGATTAAAGTGAGGAAGATATTGCGCCTTTTGTCAACCTCACTCTCTGGTCCTGAGCTACCTTTGGCCGGGGGCAAGATATTTATCAAGACGACTGGAGATAGCATAGTATGCAGATTTTTCCTCAGGGTTTACTCCCAAAGCCTTTCCCGTAAACAGGTATCCTACAAGGCAGCGGAGGGGGGATGACATCTAACGTTGTGTATCGTGCCTTTTCCATAACCACAAGAGGTCGCAGGACATCACTCAGCGTGTGAGTGAGTCTGTCATCTCTCCCCGGTTGTGATCAGTTCATTATAGTTGTGTCTAAGTTTCTCACACGCCAATTTCGTGAAGTTCAGCCGTGTGAATTAGGCCGTGAAATACGACACAGGTTTAAGCGTAGTGCCATTCATATAGCCGATGTCCAGACCAGGATGTTCGAAGGGAATAAATAAAAAAAAACAAAAAAACAAACGAACGAATTAACCAGTACAAACGGAAAACAACATCACGTTTCCGTGAACACAAGTGTAAGTCGTCGACTAGTGTGAATTCCAGGCAAATCCGTGGTCTGGCGGCATCCATAATGAACTAAAACAGTAGAGCAATGTAGACCCGCAGCCAATGACGGCGCCATCTTAGTTGCTAATATTGTCGTACCTAGTCGTACTCCTCAGTATACAGGTATAGCATGTTGCTTTATCATCTCTATTAACTGGACGTACTTTTCGTAGATACCTCGATCTTTCAAAGCATGTACCACGGCATTGATTACAACGATTGTAAAGACCTATTCATCTTCACTCCTATTCTGCTTTGAGAATGAAATTCCCCCCCCCCCCCCCCCCCCAATATTATAATTTTCCACCCAGTTCTACCATGGGACCACGCTTGCCCTCCCAAATATTATCATCTTCACTCTAGCTCTACCATGAGACCATCCTTACCTCATAAGAATTATCATCTTCACTGATCTTAGCTCCACTTGAAACATTATAATAATAATAATAATAATAATAATAATAATAGCTGCCCATCGTTGTCGATGAGGACCGCCGACATCATCCTTGTCACAGATTTCCCTGTTGGGTGTGGGTGCGCATGTGGCTGAATAGGCCAATGCGAGCACGAAAACATCTGCTACATATCGGGCACACGAGGTTTGTAGAAGGGGATGGTGTTCCCGCTGCTCGGGATTTCCGCGTCTCGCGTCTGTTCTGGGCTTTCACAACACGGTCATCTTCACCGGCAGCTACACCCGATTTGACTGCGCTTCTCCAGTCAGATCTGTTTTTCGCAAGACATTCCCAGGTGTCGAAGTCTATCTGGCAACTTTTTAGTGAGTCCTTCAGACCGTCTTTAAAACGTTTCTTTGGGCGCCCTCTCTCGCGCCATCCGTCTCTCAGCTTGCCGTAGAGAAGCTTCTTTGGGAGCCGCTCGTCTGACATACGGACGAGGTGTCCGGCCCATCCTAGTCGTGCTTTTTCTAGCAGTGCATGTATGCTGGGCATGTTAGCCCTCGAGAGAACCTCGATGTCAGTGACACGATCTTGCCATCGGATGTGGAATATTCGCCTCAGGCAACCTGTATGGAAGTGGTTTAACCTCCTTGCATGTCCAGAGTATACAGTCCAGCTTTCGCAAGCGTATAGTAGGGTTGGAATGATGGTTGCACGGTAGACTTTCAATTTGGTCTTGACGCTGATGCCACGACGTGCCCAAACCATCGAGCGCATTCAACCAAAGGCTGTGCTGGCCTTTGCTATTCTGCTTGCCACCTCACTTGAAACATTAAACAACCAAAATCTGTTTGGTCTCCTTGTAAGAAGCGTCACGAAAAAGTAGTTTCTCTAGCAAATTGAATTAACTTAATGATGATGATGCCAGCCTTAATCATCAACCTCCCTAGTTCATCACTTGTTCTTTTTTTAGGACAAATGTATTAGGGTTGAATGCCCTACTCAATAATCGTGAATAGGTGAGCGGGAGTTGGACACTGTATATGCATTAACCGACGGACAAGATCTGAAAGCACATTCACCGTGCTAAACCGTCGCCATTTGGACATGGAACCCATCTTGCCAACCTAATCATAAAGCAGGTAATGAATATCAAGGATTGGGAAACGATCCTCTTCAACATGGTCCTGTCACCGTGTCTGTTTACGCACCTCCTGGTTAGGTATATTCGGAAATGCATCATCATCATTGCATGCGGCCTTGGACAGCCACTCGTGTTCGTGGACAGTTAAAGCAACAGGCCATTATTGTCTAAGTGGATTATCTACATTCATAACTAAGTATCAACGCCACAAACAGCAAAGAGTTAATCCAACCACAAACAGAAAGCGTTAATCCAACCACAAACAGCAAAGAGTCAATCCAACCACAAACAGCAAAGAGTTAATCCAACCACAAACAGCAAAGAGTTAATCAAAGCTAAAAACAGCAAAGAGTTAATCCAACCACAAACAGCAAAGAGTTAATCCAATCTAAAACAGCAAAGAGTTAATCAAAGCAAAAAACAGCAAAGAGTTAATCCAACCACAAACAGCAAAGAGTTAATCCAACCAAAAACAGCAAAGAGTTAATCAAAGCAAAAAACAGCAAAGAATTAATCCAACCACAAACAGCAAAACGGGAAAATCCAACCACAAAAAGGAAAGAGTTAATCCAACCATAAACAGCAAAGAGTTAATCCAACCACAAACAGCAAAGAGTTAATCCAACCAAAAACAGCAAAGAGTTAATCCAACCATAAACAGCAAAGAGTTAATCCAACCACAAACACCAAAGAGTTAATCCAACCACAAACAGCAAAGAGTTAATCAAAGCAAAAAACAGCAAAGAGTTAATCCAACCACAAACAGCAAAGAGTTAATCCAACCAAAAACAGCAAAAAGTTAATCAAAGCAAAAAACAGCAAAGAGTTAATCCAACCACAAACAGCAAAGAGTCATTCCAACCACAAACAGCAAAGAGTTAATCCAACCATAAACAGCAAAGAGTTAATCCAACCACAAACAGCAAAGAGTTAATCCAACCACAAACAGTAAAGAGTTAATCCAACCAAAAACAGCAAAGAGTTAATCAAAGCAAAAAACAGCAAAGAGTTAATCCAACCACAAACAGCAAAGAGTTAATCCAACCATAAACAGTAAAGAGTTAATCAAAGCAAAAAACAGCAAAGAGTTAATCAAAGCAAAAAACAGCAAAGAGTTAATCCAACCACAAACAGCAAAGAGTTAATCCAACCAAAAACAGCAAAGAGTTAATCAAAGCAAAAAACAGCAAAGAGTTAATCCAACCACAAACAGCAAAGAGTCAATCCAACCACAAACAGCAAAGAGTTAATCCAACCATAAACAGCAAAGAGTTAATCCAACCACAAACAGCAAAGAGTTAATCCAACCACAAACAGCAAAGAGTTAATCCAACCACAAACAGCAAAGAGTCAATCCAACCACAAACAGCAAAGAGTTAATCCAACCATAAACAGCAAAGAGTTAATCCAACCACAAACAGCAAAGAGTTAATCCAACCAAAAACAGCAAAGAGTTAATCAAAGCAAAAAACAGCAAAGAGTTAATCCAACCACAAACAGCAAAGAGTCAATCCAACCACAAACAGTAAAGAGTTAATCCAACCATAAACAGCAAAGAGTTAATCCAACCACAAACAGCAAAGAGTTAATCCAACCACAAACAGCAAAGAGTTAATCCAACCACAAACAGCAAAGGGTTAATCCAACCACAAACAGCAAAGAGTTAATCCAACCACAAACAGCAAAGAGTTAATCCAACCACAAACAGCAAAGAGTTAATCCAACCACAAACAGCAAAGGGTTAATCCAACCACAAACAGCAAAGAGTTAATCCAACCACAAACAGCAAAGAGTTAATCAAAGCAAAAAAACAGCAAAGAGTTAATCCAACCAAAAACAGCAAAGAGTTAATCCAACCACAAACAGCAAAGAGTTAATCCAACCACAAACAGCAAAGAGTTAATCCAACCAAAAACAGCAAAGAGTTAATCAAAGCAAAAAACAGCAAAGAGTTAATCCAACCACAAACAGCAAAGAGTTAATCCAACCAAAAACAGCAAAGAGTTAATCAAAGCAAAAAACATCAAAGAGTTAATCCAACCACAAACAGCAAAGAGTTAATCCAACCACAAACAGCAAAGAGTTAATACAACCACAAACAGCAAAGATTTAATAAAAGCAAAAAACAGCAAAGAGTTAATCCAACCACAAACAGCAAAAAGTTAATCAAACCAAAAACAGGAAAGAGTTAATCAAAGCAAAAAACAGCAAAGAGTTAATCCAACCACAAACAGCAAAGAGTTAATCCAACCAAAAACAGCAAAGAGTTAATAAAAGCAAAAAACAGCAAATTGAGTTAATCCAACCACAAACAGCAAAGAGTTAATCCAACCAAAAACAGCAAAGAGTTAATCAAAGAAAAAAACAGCAAAGACTTAATCCAACCACAAACAGCAAAGAGTTAATCCAACCACAAACAGCAAAGAGTTAATACAACCACAAACAGCAAAGAGTTAATCCAACCATAAACAGCAAAGAGTTAATCCAACCACAAACAGCAAAGAGTTAATCCAACCACAAGCAGCAAAGAGTCAATCCAACCACAAACAGCAAAGAGTTAATCCAACCATAAACAGCAAAGAGTTAATCCAACCACAAACAGCAAAGAGTTAATCCAACCACAAACAGCAAAGAGTCAATCCAACCACAAACAGCAAAGAGTTAATCCAACCATAAACAGCAAAGAGTTAATCCAACCACAAACAGCAAAGAGTTAATCCAACCAAAAACAGCAAAGAGTTAATCAAAGCAAAAAACAGCAAAGAGTTAATCCAACCACAAACAGCAAAGAGTCAATCCAACCACAAACAGTAAAGAGTTAATCCAACCATAAACAGCAAAGAGTTAATCCAACCACAAACAGCAAAGAGTTAATCCAACCACAAACAGCAAAGAGTTAATCCAACCACAAACAGCAAAGGGTTAATCCAACCACAAACAGCAAAGAGTTAATCCAACCACAAACAGCAAAGAGTTAATCCAACCACAAACAGCAAAGAGTTAATCCAACCACAAACAGCAAAGGGTTAATCCAACCACAAACAGCAAAGAGTTAATCCAACCACAAACAGCAAAGAGTTAATCAAAGCAAAAAAACAGCAAAGAGTTAATCCAACCAAAAACAGCAAAGAGTTAATCCAACCACAAACAGCAAAGAGTTAATCCAACCACAAACAGCAAAGAGTTAATCCAACCAAAAACAGCAAAGAGTTAATCAAAGCAAAAAACAGCAAAGAGTTAATCCAACCACAAACAGCAAAGAGTTAATCCAACCAAAAACAGCAAAGAGTTAATCAAAGCAAAAAACATCAAAGAGTTAATCCAACCACAAACAGCAAAGAGTTAATCCAACCAGAAACAGCAAAGAGTTAATACAACCACAAACAGCAAAGATTTAATAAAAGCAAAAAACAGCAAAGAGTTAATCCAACCACAAACAGCAAAAAGTTAATCAAACCAAAAACAGGAAAGAGTTAATCAAAGCAAAAAACAGCAAAGAGTTAATCCAACCACAAACAGCAAAGAGTTAATCCAACCAAAAACAGCAAAGAGTTAATAAAAGCAAAAAACAGCAAATTGAGTTAATCCAACCACAAACAGCAAAGAGTTAATCCAACCAAAAACAGCAAAGAGTTAATCAAAGAAAAAAACAGCAAAGACTTAATCCAACCACAAACAGCAAAGAGTTAATCCAACCACAAACAGCAAAGAGTTAATACAACCACAAACAGCAAAGAGTTAATCCAACCATAAACAGCAAAGAGTTAATCCAACCACAAACAGCAAAGAGTTAATCCAACCACAAGCAGCAAAGAGTCAATCCAACCACAAACAGCAAAGAGTTAATCCAACCATAAACAGCAAAGAGTTAATCCAACCACAAACAGCAAAGAGTTAATCAATGCAAAAAACAGCAAAGAGTTAATCCAACCACAAACAGCAAAGAGTTAATCCAACCACAAACAGCAAAGAGTTAATCCAACCACAAGCAGCAAAGAGTTAATCCAACCAAAAAAGCAGCAAAGAGTTAATCCAACCACAAACAGCAAAGAGTTAATCCAACCAAAAAAGCAGCAAAGAGTTAATCCAACCACAAACAGCAAAGAGTTAATCCAACCAAAAACAGCAAAGTGTTAATCAAAGCAAAAAACAGCAAAGAGTTAATCCAACCACAAACAGCAAAGAGTTAATCCAACCAAAAACAGCAAAGAGTTAATCAAAGCAAAAAACAGCAATGAGTCAATCCAACCACAAACAGCAAAGAGGTAATCCAACCATAAACAGCAAAGAGTAAATCCAACTCCAAACAGCAAAGAGTTAATCCAACCACTTACATAGTATGTGTACTGCTCGTTAATCGTCATGTTTGGAGATAGCGTGAAGGGTTCCATCCGGTTAGTGACAGTGTATGCCTTGGGGACGGAACAAACAAGGTCGTACCTGCAGCGAATCAAGGTATGTCTTAGCACAGTTAGGATATAGCATGCGGACAGACACAGGGTCAGATGTGAAGTGTATGACATTATAGAAAGAAAGCAATCTTCTTCTTCCTTTTTCTTCTACTTCTTCTTCCTTTTTCTTAACTCATCTTAGCTTAAGGTCTTTGTACTGGTTTAGACGACTCTGCAGTCTGTATACAACTAGTTTCATTGACATGTATTTGCTCTAAAAAAATATATGTGCAACCAATCGATTCTTAAATGCATTAATTGTCCTTACCTCCACTACTTCCTGCGGCAAATGCATTCCAAGCATTCACTACTCTCTGATTTAAAAAATATTTTCTAATATCTAATCTGGACCTTTCTTTAGTTAATTTGTAACTATGCCCTCTTATTCTTGTAAGTGTTTGTATTTGGAAAAAAAACTTGTTATGTCTAATTTATCCTTTTCTTTCTTTATCTTACAAACCTGTATTAAGTCACCTGGAATTCTTCTGTTTTCTTGACACTGTATGCCTGTTTGTTTCTTCATAGCTGTAATTATGGAATCCCACTATCAACTTTGTCGCTCTGTTTTGTAATCCTTTCCAGTATGTTTATATCTCCTCTACGACAAGGACTCCACACCTGTACACAGTACTCAATTCTAGGTCTAACTAATGATTTACCTAGTTTGACTATTACATCTTCTTCTTTCTTCTGCTACTTCGTCTTCTTCTTCTTCTTCTCGTTGTTATTTATTACATCTAATCGTGGGTCTACTCTCTGTGTAAGGGTTGCTGTAGTGTGGAGATTCGTTTCTTAAGTTCTTTTGAAAATCAGTAAGAGAAGAATTGATAACAAGATGTAATCTGTCTTAAATGAAAATCAGATTCCCTTCTGAAAGTATAGAGGCTCTAGAGGTGCAACTGTACAACTGACGTTTCTTACAGAGATAGGGGTAGGACAAGGTTAAGATCTCCTTATTTGCTTTATTCATCGTTCAATATTCTGCGGAAGACGGATGTGTCGGATCGAAAGGTGCAAATATCTCAGTCAAGCTGTAAACTAACGACACAGCATATTCTGTTTTCCGGACTCCACACTACTACTTGCATGGCAAGTTCAGGACTTGGTAGAGGGAGACTGAGAACGAACACAGAAGAAGAAGAAGACGGTTGAATGTTCTTTGACAGAATGTTCCGAAACAATTTTGTCCTTAATTTGGAACAGCTAAGGGTGCATGAAGGAAGTAAATAATTTAATACTGAGCTTAAAATAAAACCAGAATGTGAATATTTGAGTCAAAACGGGAATAACAAGCCTATTTCTAATAAAAGGGATAACAAAGCACGGATGTTTATTATCATAAAGGATATTTAATGCCTTTTCGGAGAAGATAATGGGAAATGGAGAAATAGCAAACAGAAAATGCAACATGGATAATGTAAACTAATAAACGAGTTATGTCCATAAATTTGTTTATAACCAAATCAATATAGAAGGGACACACACACACACGCACATACACTAATTACAAAATCTACTCATGAAGTGCAACAATGCAGCCAAGGCTTTTGGTATGAACATGAATGAAAGTAACAATAAAAGCGACGATAATAGTTTTTTAAAATATCGAAGAAAAAATGATGGACAGACGCTCTTCGTCGTCAAGAGATTTCGTGGTATGTTTTGTCGTTGGCATTTATCTCTTGGAATAGGAGTTGACATGTTTGATGGTTTCCTCTCCCAGATGGATGTCCTGCTTTGGGCAGTAGGGGTTCTGAGGCATTGTGTTTTACTTTTATTTATTTTCAGATAGGCAGCTTTGCTGACCACATTCAGGTGTTCAAGGATTGCTAGGCTTCTTCAATGGAATGACTGATGAACACGATGTTATGTGCAAATTGTAAATTGGTGAGTCTCTCGACATCTATATTCAAAAGGCAAGGCCGCCGTCCATCGTAGACGATGATGGCATAATTAATTTTGCTAGCGCTATTTTCAGGAAGGATTAACTTGCTAATTGTTTTCCTCACTCTTTCGTCTTGAGCCGCTTGACTTCACTGGGAAATCAAGGACAAGACGACTAGGGGGCGACTACGAGATGTAGAGGACTCCCCATCAAGCACCCGTGAAAAAGATGGCGGAGTCCGGAGTCGAACCCACACCACCTGATCACAAAGGCGACGGCTAAACCACTTCGCCACAGAATCCGCTATATTTACACCTCTGTTAATCCAGTGTAATTGTTGGACAATCTTTTCGAAAGTCGCTATAAATAGCTTTAGGGAGATGGTGTCCCCCTGTCGGACCCTACTTGCTATCGGAACATATACTGTACTGTGGTATAGCGTGATGGCTTTATTGCAGCTTTCGTTAGTTTCCTCAATCAGTCTGATTTAGGTTTCTGAGAACTTTTGTCTTGATACTGTCAAAGGCTTTCTTGTAATCGATAAATACAAAACAGGTGTTCGCACAGTTCACGTGAGATCTCCATCAGTTGGTTGATCGTATGGAGGTGGTCAAGGATAGAGTAGCCTTTCCTGAATCCGACTTCTTCTCGAAGTTAGTGCTCATTAAGTTGCCTGTCGATTCTGTTAGCAATGACTCTAGTGATTATCTTGTAAATTATCGGTAACAGGCAAATTAGACGGTGGTTCACCAGATGTTCAGCATCTCCATTTTTGTGGATGTTTTTGAAGATTTTCACAGGAAATTCGGGATTTTCAGACTATTGAACAAATGCAGATTTTAATATGTGGACCAGATAATTACCGAAGATGCCAGTTGTAACTTACAACTAGGATAGTAATAACAAAAATGGCATTTCGTTGAAAACAACAGCTTCCAACATAACGTGACGTAGTCAACATTGAGCTGTGGATAAAAACCAATCCCCTCACAAATCTGACCCACAGAACTCTATGATCTGTAACATGGACTCTAAGCAAATATGATGAAAGTGTTTTTATAAGCTTTTTAGATGTGGTGTTACAGCAGGGTGCAAAGAATGAGATGGGTATAGAAGAGATTAGACACGCAAGTGCTTCAAGATATATGAGCACAGTGACAATTTATGAAAAGCATACACAAGAAGTAGATTGATTTGGCTTGGTCATAACATGAAAAATGGAGGTCTTCTATTGAAAATACTGGAAGGAAAGAGGGGGGGGGGGGGGTGCGAACACGCAGTAGTGAATGAGCCGACCGCAATCAACGACTCGTATCTGGTTGCTTGCGTAGGGTCAGCGAATCGTTCCTGACCAAGACTCTATTCCACCTCGAAGTGCCGACCTTGGAAACAAGCTGCACTCCTGGAGACTGGTTTAGAGAATAGGGGTCGAAGGAGAAAGGCAAATTCAGTCGCCAAAACGCCAGCTCAAATCGGATATGTCGAAAGGCACAGTTATCGCAGCCTCGCTGAAAACTTTGACACAACGTTCTTGTTATGACGATCTCCAGAAAGAAAGAACATATCTGCAAAGCAAAATGTGTAGACAAGAAAGGGAGAAAGTGCAAGAAACAATGACATCACACATTAATGCCAGAACATCGGGATGAAGTGTTATGCTGAGAACAGAGGACAGTTGTGTGACATGATCAGGTGACTTTAACATCAATCTTCTGACTGACTAGCCTAGCTTTATTGTTACTGATGTCATAACAAATGCGAGAACTGTCAATGCCGCTGTTTTCCTTACCTGGCATTATAATAAGAATTTATTATGCGTGCATCTGATAGCCAGATAACTTTGATCTGCACACTGTATGTTAGATGTGTCGAATTTTGCTGCAAAACAAACAAACAAAAAAAAACCAACAAAAACACAAGCATGAGCAATCTCATTAAGACTTGATGAACACAAAGCACAAATTCATTTCTTGACAAATAACAACAACAACAACAACAACAAAAACACAACAAAACAATGACCTGCCTTATCCTACTTTATGTTTGAAAAAAAAGGCTACAATTTAGTTTTCAGTGAGAGCAGTAATGAACGTGGTCCTATATTGGTCCAGATAACACCAGTGCTGGACAGATAGACACAAATAATATTAATGTTCGCCTAGACATATAGGCGTCGATCGACCTCTACCATGTCCAACAGCTGAGGCTTGTAGGGATCGACCTCTACCATGTCCAACAGCTGAGGCTTGTAGGGATCGACCACTACCATGTCCAACAGCTGAGGCTTGTGGGGATCGACTTCTACCATGTCCAACAGCTGAGGCTTGTGGGGATCGACTTCTACCATGTCCAACAGCTGAGGCTTGTAGGGATCGACCACTAACATGTCCAACAGCTGAGGCTTGTAGGGATCGACTTCTACCATGTCCAACAGCTGAGGCTTGTAGGGATCGACCACTAACATGTCCAACAGCTGAGGCTTGTAGGAATCGACTTCTATCATGTCCAACAGCTGAGGCTTGTGGGGATCAACCACTAACATGTCCAACAGCTGAGGCTTGTAGGAATCGACCTCTACCATGTCCAACTGCTGAGGCTTGTAGGGATCGACCACTAACATGTCCAACAGCTGAGGCTTGTAGGGATCGACCTCTACCATGTCTAACTGCTGAGGCTTATATGGATCGACCACTAACATGTCCAACAGCTGAGGCTTGTAGGGATCGACCTCTACCATGTCCAACTGCTGAGGCTTGTAGGGATCGACCTCTACCATGTCCAACTGCTGAGGCTTGTAGGGATCGACCTCTACCATGTCCAACTGCTGAGGCTTGCAGGGATCGACCACTACCATGTCCAACAGCTGAGGCTTGTAGGGATCGACTTCTACCATGTCCAACAGCTGAGGCGTGTAGGGATCGACCACTACCATGTCCAACAGCTGAGGCTTGTAGGGATCGACCACTACCATGTCCAACAGCTGAGGCTTGTAGGGATCGACCATGTCCAACAGCTGAGGCTTGTAGGGCGGGTTGAATATTCTGGAATCACGTGTGTTAAAGAATAATATTATAACTTGGACGATGATAGGTATTGATGCACCAAGGGTCGAGACGGGCAGCTTGAATGAGGAAGAGAATATCAGTTGGGGAGGTGGAGATAAAGGCAGGTCGACGGAATGGGGAGAGATTGATGGATATGAGGGAAGGAAAAGATTGGTGAATTAAGAAGGATGAAGATGGGGACAAGATTTGGGGTTTAATTAGAATGTCTAAGAGATTAGAGATTTGATGAGGATGAGGAAGGAAATTAGATGTTTAATGAGGGTTGGGAAGAAGATTAGAGATTTGATGAGGATGGGGAAGGAGATTAGAGGTTTAATGAGGGTTGGGAAGGAGATTAGAGATTTGATGAGGATGAGGAAGGAGATTAGAGGTTTAATGAGGGTTGGGAAGGAGATTGGAGGGTTGATGAGGATGGGGAAGAGATTTGAGATAGTTGGAAAGAAATAAGCCGATTTAGAAGAGAATAAATGGGCAGAGACATGGGTGGAGTAAAGGTATGACAGAAGGCAAGGTAACGGTGTAATGGTGATATGATAGAAAGTTAGTGGTCATAGCGCTTTTTTTTAGCATCGGCATTTGCGATCTGATCACCTTGCATGATATCAGGTCAAATACAACGGTTCTGGACAACCATCTCCAGGAGGTGACATTAATATTGAAGCTTTTATGCGACACGTTCAAGCAGTCTCTGAAGCGTTTCTTCAGCCCCCCCTCTTGATGAGTCTCTGAATGTAGCAGCTGCTTGGTGTAACCCTCATTAGGCAGGCGAATAACGTGTGCCGTCCATCTTATCTGGGCTCTTTGTAGAAACGAACGGATGTTAAATCATGTTTGTCTTGCTAAGATTTTTAGAGTTACGTACCTTGTCCTGCCATCTGACACTGAGCAATCGACACAGACAGATCTAGTGAAAGCGTGTTTTCTAGGCACTGTCTATGTTTCGAATGCATGCAGCAGAGTGCTTAATAGTTAACACTACATTTTAAAATTAATTTATGATGACTAAGCAGGTACTTCCTCTTTCTTTTGTCTCACTATCTACCCGGTTGTAGCCCAGTGTCGTCTCACTTTCTTCCGGGTTGTAGCCCAGTGTCGTCTCACTTTCTACCGGGTTGTAGCCCAGTGTCGTCTCACTTTCTACCGGGTTGTAGCCCAGTGTCGTCTCACTTTCTACCGGGTTGTAGCCAAGTGTCGTCTCAATTTCTACCGAGTTGTAGCCCAGTGTCGTCTCACTTTCTTCCGGGTTGTAGCCCAGTGTCGTCTCACTTTCTACCGGGTTGTAGCCCAGTGTCGTCTCACTTTCTACCGGGTTGTAGCCAAGTGTCGTCTCACTTTCTACCGGGTTGTAGCCCAGTTCCGTCTCACTTTCTACCGGGTTGAAGCCCAGTGCCGTTTCACTTTCTACCGGGTTGTAGCCCAGTGTCGTGGTATGTATTTGTCTTTCGCCTCTGTGGTGGCATGAGTAAGCATGTACTCAGCACATTAAAGTACAAAATAAAAAAGAGTAGTAAAAGACATTTCAGAGATCCTGCCTCAAATCTTGATAACAGTTCCTCAAGCAGCCTGACGAAAGAAATAAACATAAAATTATGTTCTTCATATGCGACCTTTGACTCACTTGCAAGTCAGCCCCACAGACCGAATCTGTAGATATGGTGGCAATGACACCTCCAGGACCAGACGTGACGTTCATGCACTGGCGAGGGACACTCTTGACCATGAAAATGTTGCTGGTTGTAATCAGTGGGAGCTTGGAGAAGTTTACCACCAAAATCTCGCTGCTGCAGTTGACGTCTGGCTTAATTATGGGCTTGTCTGGGTGTTGATGACGAAATGTTAAAACATATTTAAACAATTCCAGCCAAATTCATCTCAGAGGAAATAAATTATGGAACACAACGCAATATACATGTAATACAATGGTCATCAATGCAATGTATCATCAATGAGGTTTTGTCTTCCGTTTTGTAATCTTTCTACCCATTCATACAGCTGCCTCCAAACTGAACCTTCATTGTTTTGTTGATTGAAGAAGATTGCACACCCTGGACCAACTTTGTTTTTGTAAATTAAAAAGAAAAGAATAATGCCTCGCTGTTCTTCCACGGTGTAAGTCCACAGGGTAGCGGTCGTGTTGCACACTACATTGCGCATGCGCATAGTGCTAGATCGTCACAATCTGTACATAGAGTATTGCTAAAGAGCTATTTATGTGTCCTGAAATAAGAGTTTCTGTTGTACATACTCTTGCATGCACTTTATAACACAATTGGTGTTACTTAATACTGTAAGTGTGTGTGCGTGAGTGCGTATGTATATGTGTATGTATGTATGAAAATATATATATATTGCCTCTGGCAATCAAACCCTGAAAAGGGCTTTGCAAGTAGCAGGATGTAGTCCGGGGAACGGAATACGTTGTGTCGTAGTTTACAGCTTGACTACGATATTTCCACCTTTCAGCCGACACATCTGACTTCAGCATGACATTTTTGGGAACGGGGTTAACCTTTCCTCTTCCATCCCTTCTCCTGCCCTGTTACAGCCTGCTGTCCATGATCACCACGTGGAGGTATAGAAGGGACTCGGCAGCACTGGGTCGCTGGCCCCCAGAACTAACAGTCAGTTTTGGCTCGCTGACCGCTACAGCTCATACACTTCTCAGCATCTCGATTCAAACAACAACAGTAACAACTAATAACAGTATAAATTGTTCTTAAGCACACAAAAACCTGTGCAACAGTCTGGCCGGCACTGGACGCCCGCAAGAAGGCTTTCTGGACGACACGCTGCTCTGGAGTTTACCACTGGGCAAGCGAATAGGCTGCTCTCGTTTCCTTGGCAGTTAAGACTGTCCAATAAGATGGTTCTGTTTATGGGTTCATGCACAGACTTGGCTATAATTCCTGGAAGTGGCTGGAAACCGTCACTGCTGTGAAGTAAAAGAATAGATCAATGCGACGTAAAGGAAACATTCTGTATCACAAATGGAATGAGATGTATATCTGATCCAGAAAGTATCTTACCTTAAGTTGTTAAGGGCGCAGTTGTCAGCAAACATGAGGTCGAAGATCGTGGACTCACTAACCCTTGTGTAAGACTCCAGGCTTCTCGGATTGAATAACCGAACTTGCGTCTTGTATCTGGTTGCTTTCTAGTAGCAGCGATATGTACACGAGAAAGCAATGCTACACAGACCATGCTAAATAGTGTCGGTGCCAGCACACTATCCTGTTTATACCCGTCGTTGACTAGGCAGGTTACATGCAATTCTCTTTCGTGCCGGAACAACGATACTGCGTCATGATTTGGCAGAGCCCTTCCATATTGACAGTGTCTTCTATATTGACAGTGTCTTCCATATTGACAGTGTCTTCCATATTGACAGTGTCTTCCATATTGACAGTGTCTTCCATATTTACAGTGCCTTCCATATTGACAGTGTCTTCCATATTGACAGTGTCTTACATATTGATAGTGCCTTCCATATTGACAGTGTCTTCCATATTGACAGTGTCTTCCATATTGACAGTGCCTTCCATATTGACATTGTCTTCCATATTGACAGTGTCTTCCATATTGACAGTGTCTTCCATGTTGACAGTGTCTTTCATATTGACAGTGTCTTTCATATTGACAGTGTCAAAAGCCGACAAAAACTGTATGCAGGTCACAATGCTGCACTTGACATTTCTCCTGGATGTTACGTGTTACATATATCTCGTCGACTGTCTCACGACCCGAACGAAAACTATGTTGACTCTCTGGAAGTAGACCCTGCTCAAGGCGTTCCAGAGCACAGACTAATGTAATGATTGTAAAATGTAAAAAAAAAAAAAAAGAAACAAGTTATAAGAGTATGGACTAATGTAATGGTTTGAAAGTGGATAAATGTTCAGATCAAGATGGTATTCATCTAAAATTGCTATTTGAAAATAGAGACCAACTAACAAAACAATTGGCTATATTATGTTCTCAATCACTTGCAAAAGGTATTGGTTCATCGGAAAGGAAAGATGCAGGAGTGATCCCCTTATTCAAAAAGGGCAATAAATCAGATTCAGCAAATTTTGGACCGGTGAGTTTTACGAGCACAGTCTGTAAATTGTTAGAGTCAATAATCAAAGAAAACTTTGTAATACATTTAGGCAAGTTTAATCTAACCAAAAATAGTCAGTATGGGTTTACTAGAGGAGATCGTGCTAAACAAATTTATTAAAATTCATGAGCAGGTTACTAAAATGATAGATAAGTGGGAGGCATCGAATGTTATTACTCTAGATTTTGCAAAGGCCTTTGATAGAGTACCTCATAAAATATTATTTTGAAAGCTAAAATCACATGGGATAGGTATGGAAGCTGCTAAATGAATTGAAAATTGGTTAACGGGGAGAATGCAGAGAGTGGGCATAAATAAGGAGTTCTCTGAGTGGTTTGAAATAAAAAGCGGACTGGCACATGGCTCGGTTTTGAGACCAATTTTGTTCTTTAGTTATATATACAAAGCTGATAGTGGGATTCTAGAATAACAGTTATGAGGAAAGACTCATAAAAACCGATTCACAGTGTCTAGAAAAGAGAAGAACTCGAGTTGATAATACAGAATAATAAGAAAATAAAAAGAAACGATAATTTAGACTATATAAAGTTTTTTTAATTCAAAATACAACCACCTACAAGAGCAAGAAGGCTTAGCAATAAATTAACTAAAGAAAGGTCCAGATTATATATTAGGAAATATTTTGTTAGTCAGATAGTGGTGACTGCTTGGAATGCATTGTCACAGGAAGTAGTGGATGCAAGACAATTAATGCATTTAAGAATAAATTGGATGCTGTTTAGCTTTTAGAGCAAGATCATTTAAATGGAACTAGTAGTATACAGACTCTGCAGAGTCTTCTAAGTCAGTATAACCAGTATAACCAGTATAACCAGTATAACTGTCAGTAATAAAAATGTTGCTGTTTTCTTTGGTCAAGATCACGTTATGAACAAGGGCGTAAATACCATATTGAATTCCTGACGTGTGTCAGGAACTTGTGCTTGAATATCAGAAGTAGAACACATTGTACGTCTTGGGTGTATTATAATTGAACAATCAGCAGAACGGAAAACTACCCAAGCATGGACTGGACCCATGCATACACCGACGGTTCCGTAACAATACAACACAGTACGGAGGGGCAGAAGCATTCCTGAGCCTACCAAATGGCAGAAAAATAACACTTCCATTCGCTACTGGAAAATACACAAGCAATTTCACAGCACTAAAAAGCCAGAAAAATACTGAACTTAATGGTTTAAGAGCAGTACTCTGTCAACTATGCCAGCAGGCCGCACCAAAAAGGGTAGTGGTGCAGTGGGTTCCATCTCACTGCAACATCCAAGGCAACGAGGAGGCAGACAGACTGGCAAAAGAAGGTGCAAAACTACCACAACCAGATACTAGTATGACATACGAAGAGTCAAAACGGCTTATTAGAGCTAGAAACATGACCAAATGGGAAACCGAACATACTGGCTACACCAAAAACGATGCCTATTACCAGTTGAACAGAAAAGAGCAGGTCGTGGTCTTCATACTTCGCACGGGCCACAATAGACTCAGGTACCACCTATTCAACAAATTGAAGATAGATGGCACCGACGAATGCCCGTGTGGTACCGGGAAATTGACCGCTGAGCATTTGCTGCGAAACTGCCCGACATACGAGGACCAGAGAGAGCAGATGTGGCCATCACCAGTGGCAACACTAGACAAGCTCTATGGCAGTGTCGACAGCCTCAGGATGACGGCTGCTTTTTTTCGAAAAAATAAATGTTACTGTCTGACAGCGTACGGTGAAGAAGAAGAAGAAGAACAATCAGCACCTGCATGGATGTTACGCCTATGCCACATAGGACACTCACTTGTCATAGCACAGCTCCCTGCACACGACCTTCGCTGCAGCCTGGTTCCAGAAATCGCCGCAGACGTAACCCCATTGTCCATTTACATTTACCTGCACATAGCCATTGCCTACAGTTTTGTTGATGGCATCCCCGCCAAGCAGCCGGACATTCGAGCCTACTATACCTATAGGATAAGAACATACCATTAGGATGCACATCGGTAAAGTCTAACCTGTCACACTCTATGGAACTGGTATCTTCTTCTTCTATGCGTTCGGTTTCGTATGCTCGTTTTATGTCACCAGATGGGATGTCTCCATGAAGTGACACGTCAGTCGCAGGTCCTCAATGGTTCCCCACGGTTTGTCTTGTATGTTTTTTTCCTCGGGCCAGGTCTTCTCATGGGAGTCTTGGTGCAGTGGACATGTTTGCAGGATGTGTTTTGGAGTCTAGGGTCCTCTCTGACATGTGCATTGTGCAGTCTGTTCTGCTTTCATTTTATGCATGCGTGCATTTAGTCTGCAAGGACCTGTTCTGAGGCGGCAAATTGTGGTATACTGTCTGCTATTCAGTCTATTGATTGGGTCATGTGGCCTTTTTGCTGTTTGTTCTCGCTATCCACTGTTGTTTATATTTTTGTGTGTATATGTGCCTTGACTTATGGCAGTGACACTGGGTGGGTGAATTATTCCGTTTGTCTCCCCCCCCCCCCCCCCCCCCAGTCTGTCCGTCCCATTCATTCTCAGGTATACCGCAGTGAGCTGGAATCCACTAGAGGGTGATTTTCTTGTGGTCTGAGAGTTTATTTAGCTGGCATATCAGTTCCCTTTCCATACTATCTCTCTTTGTGTGGCCTACCAGATGTGCTCAAACGATATCCGACCTTTGGGCCGGAAAAATACAATTACTCACATGGAGTCCTGAAACCATAATACTCTTCATAATAACATCCTTAGAATTCAACACATTTCTCCTTCTGGTCCCGTCATTGCTGGAAGCACTTCAGAAAGGTCTCTTTGTGAATGGAGTGCAGCTGGGTCGTTGCATTCCACATAATGTCTTCTCATAACTCGAACTCGGATCCATTTCAGAGGAATTTTGAGCTTCGGGAACAGACAGAAGTCGTAAGCAGCCATGTCGGGAGAATAGGGAGCCAGGTGAACCATGGGAAGGGTGTTATTGACCCAAAAAGTTTGAAACAGATGGGAAGAATGGTCGGGTGGGTACTCATGATGGAACTGCCAATTCCCGTTGCCCACAGAACCGTTCGTTTGCGTCGAATAGCATCGCGAAGGAACGGATGACCTTCTGGTAGTACTCTTTGGCAATGGTTTGACCTTGTGGTGCCTACCCGTGATGCACAAGCACGCGGGAGTAAAAGAAAACGGTCAACATGACTTTGACATTGTTCGGCACCTGTTTCGCTTTATTTGGTCTCAACGATGATGACTGGGGCAACTGCAGCTTGGTTTCCGAGGTGTACCCATAAACACACGACTGATCACCAGTGATCACAGTGTTCAGGAAGTTGGTGTTGCCGTTTGCGCAGTCCAGTATGTTCTGTGAGACTTCGGCACGAATTTCGCGGACACTCTTTGCATAGCCACATCCTCGCTCAAAATGGAGTGTACCGAACCAATGCTAATCCTCGCCTCATCTGCAAGTCCTCGGACGGTGAAACAACGGTTTTGTAATACCAAGGTCCATACTTGGTCAATAGTTAGTTAGTTATTTGTTTCCTTTCCACTTGTGCCGTTTAGCGTCGTGGGGAGCTTGAGTCGTCTATCCTGCGCCAAGTGCGTTGCTTCGGTCAATGTGAGCCCTTGTCGTTGCACAATCACTCTAATGTCATTTATCCACCTACCACGCGGCCGTCCTCTTGCCCTGTAGCCAGATCTACGAGCATTGTAAGCCACCAGTGGAAGATGATGAGGGTGCATTCTCATGAGATGACCAAACCAACTTATTTTCTGCCTGGAAATGTATTCGGCACAAGACGTAGTGCCGACCATACTTCGAATGTCGTCATTCCGCATTCTGTCTCTTCTGGTAACACCGATGACTTTATTCAAACACTTCATTTGACAAGTCGAAATTGTGCTATCGCACGCCCTTGACAGAGGCCATGTTTGGCACTGTTAGCACAAAATCGGCATAAATATATTGTTTATCAGCTCCTGCTTTGTTGCCAAACTAATGCTCTGGTGTCTAAGCAATAGGGACAGCTAATAAGTCACCGCAGATGCTTTCTGGCACCTTATCTCGATTTCCCTGTCGATTGTACCGTCTGACGAAAAAATACTGCCCAAATACTTGAACTTGTGGACCTGTTGAAGAGCAATATCATTTAGACTTATCTTGAGTGGCCCAGAAGTTCTACTGATCATCATAGTTTCTGTTTTTGTTCTCGCTAATTCGCATTTTACTTGGTCAATGACTTCATCATTTGGGCTTGTTGAGGATTTACTTGAACGTGATCCTCTCTCCACCGATGTGCGGCCATCTTTGAAGCGATTATATCACTTCTTAATTTGTGTGCCGTCCATGGCATCGTCATCGAAAGCCTGTTGAATGTTTCAAATGGTTTCCACTTGGGCATCACCTAGCGTTTCTCAAAATTGGATGCAATACCGTTGCTCAATTCTTTCCCTCTTTTCGTGGTGAAAGAAAACCTCTTATCATGTATGTCGTTTATCATTTTCGCCGTTGATTATCTCCCATGACAATCAGTCCAGCTGGTCAAAATTCTCTCTCTCTCTCTCTCTCTCTGTGTCTCTCTCTCTCTCTCTCTCTCTGTCTCTCTCTCTCTCTCTCTCTCTCTCTCTCTCTGTCTACCTATCTGCTTCCCTCAGTTAATTAATTGCGATTATGCTCATTGACAACTTGTGCTTAAACACGCCTTTTCCTCAAGACATGACTAAAAAAGGTCCTGATTTTTGCCAAAAAACGTTTTTGTGTCTTTAGCCTCTTCAAGCACCATGTTATTAGTCAACTCTATCACTGGAAAATGTTTTTAATTCCAAGAATTCCATCATATTTTAAAATTCTTATTTATCAATCAAATAACAATTCAAATTTACATATAATTTGGTAGTAAATTCAAATGATAGTGCCAGGACAAATAAAAGAATTGTACGAAAAGAGACTCGATACTCTGTCTTCCTTGTTATCAGTCAGGTATTGAGATATTCTGCCACGCGCTTCCGTCTAAATTACGGAATTAACCGGTAGCAGCGATGCCCAGGATTTAAAGGTCACATAATATCTCACGCATGCCAGGCAAATTGTACTGTGATTTTTCTCATTTGCAGGTAAACAAAATACATAATCTTTTGCCTGTAGCTTATAAAGTAACTGAGAAAGGGTCGCTAAATAAGGTGGATTGATCTATAAGCCGTCCATAGAATGTTCCGTGAAAATGTCAGTTCAATATGTCTTTTCGTTCGCGACACACACACACACACACACACGCACGCACGCACGCACGCACGCACGCACGCACACACAATTTGAGAAATATAGTATTTTTTTTTTGTTTGTTGCTTAGATGTTTGCCTCACTAGTTTCTACTGGCGAAGGCGCGCCATTTTCCACCCCAGACCGTAGTCAATTGGGCGATATCAGGACGCATAAACCAGTGCTTGGATGCATGTGTGCATCTGTATGTACCTATGCTAGGTTTGTGCGCCCTCAGAAGCTAGCCCAACCAAAGTGCAATGGAAGAGCTTTACCACGAGGGCGCGTGTGAAAGTTGTGCAAGAGTCTGACTGTGGGACAGAGTCAAATGAAACAGAGTGAGGTGAGAAGAGAGAGAAGGGGAAGAGTGCCCCCCCCCCCCGAAATATAGTATGTATATATACACACACCATAAAAAAGACTAAAGTTATGGTTATCACCAAATAGAAAGTCCAAAAGCTTTCATTCACATAAATGCAGAACTTCTGGAACAAGTGTCAAGCTATGTATAGTTAGGGTAACTTATTTCGGTTGATAGCAAATGCGAAAGGGAGATCATTAAAAGAATTGCAATGGCCAAAAGTACATTTCACAGCAGGAGAGTTACACTTCTGTCAAAGCAGACATCTTACATCTTAAAAATGAGAGCCACTAATCGCAATGTGCATTCAGTTTTATTATATGGAGTTGTTGTTTCAAATGCCCCCAATGAGTAGGTTTACTCTTTTGTCCGCCCTGAAAACGAGGATAAGTGGCAGCTTGCAGTGGCATTCCTCACATATTGAGCAGGCTAATAAAGGTAGACCGGGATCCTCCAGGCGGTTGTGCTATGCTTGGCTTCATCTGCGTGTCACTCACTACTATGAAGATAACGTCGATCGTTCACCCGGTTAGCCAGGTTGCCATGAAAACAGTCATTTTCCAGGGAGGGCTACTAGGAAGCCGAAGTGAGGGTATGGCCAGTATATTTTGCCTGACTCTGATTTGACCATGACTTCCCATTGTATGGAGTAGAAACCTGGATCTTGACATAGAAAATGGAGAACCGTATTGATGCCTTTGAAATGTGGGTATTCGAAAGACTCGGAATATTTTTATGGAAAGATAAGAAAACATATAGTGAGGTTCTGGAACAACTCCTGGTGGAACAGACACTTCTAAAGGAAATAAAAAGCAGAAAAAAAAATATACTGTCTGCTAAATAGAAGCAATGGACGACAGATGTACAGATGGACGAACAACATCAAGATGTGGTCTGGACACAGTTTGACTGGCCCGGGACAAAAGACAATGGCCGCCGTCCATCGCAGACGATGATGACATCATTTATTTGCTAGCGCTATTTTTAGTACGGATTAACTGCGTTACTTTTTATCTTCACTCTCTCGTCTCGAGCCGCATGACCTCAGTGGCAGGTCAAGGACAAGACGACTAGGGGGCGACTACGAAAAGCAGGGAACTCCGCATCAAGCACCCGTGTAAAAGACGGCGGAGTTCGGAGTCGAACCCACACCACTTGATCACGACGCCGAAGGCTTAACCACTTCGCCACGGAATGGCGCGGGACAGAGACAGTTAAATATCCATAATAGCCAGCCTCCGTTCCGGAGACAACACTTGATGACGATGATGAAGGAGATCTATGATTGTAGCAAGCATTTTACTTACAACTCGAGGTGTTAGTCCCGTTCAGTAGTACATTATTGACCA